>CM068743.1:0-110218 GCA_035084275.1 Hydrolagus colliei
TCCTCCCCCTCCCCCCCCCCACCTCTCTGATCTCCTCCCCCCCCCCCCCACCTCTCTGATCTCCTCTCCCCCCCCCCCCCACCTCTCTGATCTCCTCCCCCTCCCCCCCCCCACCTCTCTGATCTCCTCCCCCTCCCCCCCCCACCTCTCTGATCTCCTCTCCCCCCCCCCCCCACCTCTCTGATCTCCTCTCCCCCCCCCCCCCCCCACCTCTCTGATCTCCTCTCCCACCAACCCAGCACCTGCAGTGGGGGAGGGGCGGGGTTTGGGGGGAGGGGCGGGGGTTGGGGGGAGGGGCGGGGTTTGGGGGGAGGGGCGGGGTTTGGGGGGAGGGGCGGGGTTTGGGGGGAGGGGCGGGGGTTGTGGGGAGGGGCGGGGGTTGGATGGCTGGGGGGGAGGGGCGGGGTTTGGGGGGAGGGGCGGGGTTTGGATGGCTGGGGGGAGGGGCGGGGTTTGGGGGGAGGGGCGGGGTTTGGATGGCTGGGGGAGGGGCGGGGGTTGGGGGCGGGGCCGGGTTTGGGGGAGGGGCCGGGTTTGGATGGCTGGGGGTGGGGCGGGGGTTGGGGGCGGGGCCGGGTTTGGGGGGAGGGGAGGGGTTTGGATGGCTGGGGTTGGGGGAGGGGCGGGGTTTGGGGGGAGGGGAGGGGTTTGGATGGCGGGGGTTGGGGGAGGGGCGGGGTTTGGGGGGAGGGGAGGGGTTTGGATGGCTGGGGAAAGGGCGGGGGTTGGGGGGGGGCGGGGTTTGGGGGGAGGGGCGGGGTTTGGGGGGAGGGGCGGGGTTTGGGGGGAGGGGAGGGGTTTGGATGGCTGGGGAAGGGGCGGGGGTTGGGGGAGGGGCGGGGTTTGGGGGGAGGGGAGGGGTTTGGGGGGAGGGGCGGGGTTTGGGGGGAGGGGAGGGGTTTGGATGGCTGGGGAGGGGCGGGGTTTGGGGGGAGGGGAGGGGTTTGGATGGCTGGGGGAGGGGCGGGGGTTGGGGGAGGGGCCGGGTTTGGGGGGAGGGGCGGGGTTTGGATGGCGGGGGTTGGGGGAGGGGCGGGGTTTGGGGGGAGGGGCGGGGTTTGGATGGCGGGGGTTGGGGGAGGGGCGGGGTTTGGGGGGAGGGGCGGGGTTTGGATGGCTGGGGAGGGGCGGGGTTTGGGGGGAGGGGCGGGGTTTGGATGGCTGGGGAGGGGCGGGGTTTGGATGGCGGGGGTTGGGGGAGGGGCCGGGTTTGGGGGGAGGGGCGGGGTTTGGATGGCTGGGGGTGGGGTTTAGGGGCGGGGGTGAACTCCGCGGAGCTGACCCCTCCCCACCCATGTCCAACGTCACTCGGAGGCCGGTGAGCAGCCTGAGCCCAGCACAGGAGAGAGTGAGTGAGACAGGCCCCGGGGAGGGGGGTGGGGGGAGACAGGCGCCGGGGGGGAGACAGGCCCCGGGGAGGGGGGGGGGGGGAGACAGGCCCCGGGGGGGGGGGGGGGAGACAGGCGCCGGGGGGGAGACAGGCCCCGGGGGGGGGGGGGAGACAGGCCCCGGGGGGGGGGGGGGGGAGACAGGCGCCGGGGGGGAGACAGGCCCCGGGGGGGAGACAGGCCCCGGGGGGGGGGGGGAGAGACAGTCTCCAGAGAGAGAGTGAGTGAATGAGTCAGACAGGCCCCAGAGAGAGAGTGAGTGTCAGACCAGGCCCCAGACAGACAGAGAGAGAGAGAGAGAGAGAGTGAGTGAGTGAGAGAGAGAGACAGGCCCCAGAGCGAGTGAGGGAGGAGAGGGTGGGGCAGGCTCCACAGAGAGACTGAAGTGAAACAGGCTCCAGAGATTAGGGTCAGTCAGACACAGGCACCAGAGAGGGGGGGGGGGGGGGAGGGGGTGAAATGGGCATCAGATAGTGAAAGTGAGGGTAGGTATCAGAGAGAGAGAGAGAGAGATGCAGGGTGAGTCAGGCCCCCTGGAGAGAAAGGAAGTGAGACACTCACGAGAGAGAGAGAGAGTTGAGAGTATAGTGTCTGTCCGGTGATGTATCGGTCTATCTCGGTATAAAAAGCCAACTTTTTCAACTTAAACCTTGTCGCCGGCAACGCAAACCTCCTGGGCCGAGAGCACGGAACGCGCGCGCGCAGTGTGTAAAAAAAACCGCGACATCGATATATCGGTACACATCGATATGGGCAAGCCGGTATATCGATATGGGGAAATTCCCGTATCGACGCACCCCGGTTGAGAGCGATGACTTTTGCCGTTTCTTTCCTTCTCGGCCCACAGGTTGGACGACAGGGTGATGAGCCCGGCATGTCTGTGCACCGGATTCTGATGGAGAGAATGGCTGAGGCCCGGCAGCTGCTGGAGAGGGCGGAGGCGCTCGCCTGCTCCCGGAAGGACGGCGTGCAGGGAGGCCCCAAGCTCTGCAGCAAGCTGAAGGCGGAGCTCAAGTTCCTGCAGAAAGTGGAGCTCGGCAAGGTGTCCGTGAAGGAATCGCACCTGCAGAGCACCAACCTCACCCACCTGAAGGCGGTGATCGAGTCGGCCGAGAGTCTGGTTGACGTGGTCAGCCTGCTGCACGTCTTCAACTACCGGGACCGCGCCGGGCAGAAGCAGTGCCTGGTGGTGGACGTGGTGGCCAACAGCGGTCACACTTGGGTCAAGGCTATCGGGCGGAAAGCCGAGGCGCTGCATAGCATCTGGGTGGGCAGAGGGCAGTACGGAGACAAGAGCGTCATCGAGCAAGCGGAGGACTACCTGGAGGCCAGCAAGCAGCAGCTGGTGCAGTACAGCAACCCGCACATTGTGTTTGCGTTTTACAACAGTGTTTCGAGCCCCATGGCAGACAGACTGAAGGAAATGGGGCTCTCTGTGCGCGGCGATATTGTCGCGGTGAATTCGATGACGGACCTGGTGGAGGAGGCTGGTGAGAACTCGAGCGACTCTGAGGAAGACCTAGAGGAGCCTCTGTGTGTGACTAAAGTTGATCGCTCAACCATCGTAGCCAGCGTTGCTTTCCCGACTGACGTGAAGGTTGATTTCTGCAATAGAGTCAACCTAGATATCACAACCTTAATCACCTTTGTTTCGGCCGTCAGTCACGGGGGCTGCAACTACATTTTTAAAGAGAAAGTGTTGACAGAACAGGCTATACAGGAAAGGGAAGAGAATGTGTTACCCAAACTGCAGGCCTTTATGAAGGGCAAGGAACTATTCGCGTGTCAATCAGCAGTGAAGGATTTTCAAGCCATTTTAGATACTTTGGGTGGACAGGGGGAGAGGGACCGAGCGCAGAAATTGCTCCAGAGGATCTCAGTCGTACCAGACCAACCTTCTGAATATGCACTGAGGCTGGAAGCTAGCGCAAAAATCAACACTCGTTCGATTACTATCTTTGGCACTGGAGACACTTTAAAGGCAATCACCATGACCGCGAACAGTGGGTTTGTTAGAGCCGCAGGTAACCAAGGAGTTAAGTTCAGTGTGTTTATCCATCCACCAAGAGCTTTGACAGAGAGCAAGGAACCAACAGCGGTTCCTTTACCGAAGCGCGACTCGTCTTCGTGAGGCGGAAGCAGAGAGACGTGCGTTCATCTGATTTGTAAATGTGAAGAGCTCGGATTGACATTGGGAAGCCCGCAACATTGCTAACAGTAAATGGATATTGGGATTGGAACACAAAGATCACTTGAAACAATGCCATTTCTGTACTATAGTTTATTGTAATTGATACGGTTGCTCTATTTGCCAAAATGAACGAGAATTTAATTATCTTATGGGTGGGGGCGGGGGGGGGGTGACTAATCGAGCTGAAACCGGAGACCACAAGACTGAAAAGGATATTAATATTGTTGCTGTATGTTAAAGGTGTAATGCAACAGTTCAACATTGATCTCAAAGGCCACTTTACAGCAATGTATCTGCTATCCCACTTGCTCTACGTGGAAATAACGAGAAACATTTTTAAAATATTGATTCAAGATGTCTACAGAAATAATAGATAGATGAATTTCAAGTCTGAATGCTGATCAAGTTTAGCTTTTAATGACAACCTCTCGACCCGAAACCTCCTTCAAACCTTTTTTTTTATATTGGCTTAAACAAACAACAAACAAACAAACAAAACTTACATTTATATAGCGCCTTTCACGTCGAGAGGACGTCCCAAGGCGCTGTACAATTAGGTAGGACAAGAGCAGGGTGGGAAGGATCAGGGCAGGATGAAGAATAGTAGGAAAAGTAACTGTATATTAGTATATTAGTGGGCGAAACGTGGCAGCCAAATTGCGCACAGCAGTGTCCTCAGAATTCCATCTGGACCCCGAGTAGTAAAATAAAAAATGTCTCCCGTTTATTTAGATTTATCCCAAATAATTGGATATACTGTATGTGAGAAATTGTCTGAGTTCTGTGTATGTACTATTTTCTTTCTATGAAAGAGCAGATTGCACCAAACAGTATAACGGTTATACCCACACACAACCTCAATAATAATGAAATGCATGTAATGTGCCTTCTTTGTGCGTCTATGCAGTGAGTTAGATTGCAAGAAACAGATCTTACCCATTTCATTGTATGGATCTTTGACTTTTGGGAAACTACAGTGTTCGGGAGACGTGATTGGTGATGTGTTTTGGTGTCTAATACTAGTGTACAGTATATGAAAAGGTGCATTACGCCTTTCAAGTGTGTGAATAACTCAGTTTGTGAGCATTGCAGACTACACAGAATTACATAGACTGTACAGCACCGAAACGGGTCTTTTGGCCATAATATTCCATGATGCTATTTATACTTCACATGAGCTTCCACCCAATCTACTTCCCTTCTCCCTCATGTCTGAATGAGTTATAGATTTTTCTCAACAATGAAACCAGAGTTGTTATGGCAGTATTGCCGGTAAAATGCGCTGCTTATTCTATGGTGGTTTTGCTGTAGATGGGATGGGACCAGAGTTTCACAGTTGCATGGTAAAACAAACTTGATTGTTTTGGTGCAATGTTCCTTGTGTCAAAATAAAAGAAACTTGCAGTGACGTTAGTCACACAAAATTCAGCACTTGCATGACATCTGTGCTTGTACAAGTGTGTTTCCATGTTTATGCTGACTGGATATTGCACCCTACAGTGTAAAGTGGAGATCCAAATATTGGAGAGTTGCTGAAATCATCTCAATGATCATGCAAATGTAATAGGACAAGTCTGTTTAAGTCATGGTGTGTACTTGTCAAAGGAGCCAAATGATATTGGGGGAAAAAATATCTTAAATCTGTCAATTCTTACCAGCTTTCGTTCGCTCCACTCTTCACATATCTTTGGCCGGGTGCACCCACAATCCCCATCCCCTAGACTTCACTGGCTTCCAGTACTTAAGTTGATCGATTTTAAGGTCCTGGTTCTAACCTTCAAATCCCTTCAAAGTCGCTGCCTTCCCTTTCTATGCAGTTTCCCCCCAGCTCTATTCTCCCATTGATGTCCTCCACCCTAGCCAAGCCATCATCTGCAATATTCCTGCTTTCTCCCAACTTCTTACGAAATCCCTTTGCCTTGCTCCTCCCTGCTTTCAAAACCTTTTCTAAGATTCTATCACAGACCGTGCCTTTAGTCAACATCTTTAAATTCCACTTTTTTGTCACTGCTCAGTGCTCCCTTTCATGCATCTCCAAAGCATTTTGAACCATAAACCCATGTGAGTAATGCTACCCAAATGCAAATTGTTGTTTGATAAATTCCAACTAATGTAAGGAATAAATTAACTAAAGCAGGAGGTAATGGTTTCTTGCGTGTTTTTAAACATTCAATTTATTGCATTTTGATCAATTTAGGCAATTTTTCACCACATTATAATTAACAAAAATATGTCAAATGAGTATCGTAAATCGTTTAGTCTGTTGAGCAACAGATCTGAGATTAGGCAATCTAGGTTAGTTTCACCAAGCTTTCAAGCTTTTCAAGCCTTGGACAACAGGTGACAAAGTGGGTTAAGCCAGCGATTCAAGTCTCTAATTGTTGATCAGGAACATTGAACACTGTTTTAGATGTGTTTAAATCTTTGATACCTGGTGTCATCCTGGTTTGGTAACTTTCTCACCTGAATCAGAAGGTGATGGGGAGATGGGGCGGTAATTTAAAGACAGGAATGGTTCCAGAGAGGATGTTTTAAGGATGGGAGAAGTGATTACCATTTTTAAGGGCTGGGAATGGTGCTAGTGAACAGGGAGAGGTTGATGGTGTCTACGTAGAGCAGCAAGGTGGTGGAGTTGGGAGGTAAGGATTGCGGTAGGGATGGGGTCAAGGGAGCAGGTGGTCAGTTTCATGGTTACAATGGTAATGAGAGAGGAGTTGGAGACAAGTTCGAAGGTGTGGAGGAAGAAAGGGATAGGTAGGAAACGGGGAGAGGGTAATAGACAGAGGAGAGGCAGCTGAGTGGATCCCCTCAACTTTGGATTTGAGGAAGGCGAGCATCACCTTGCATTTGGCATTGGAGGTGAGGATGGGGGAGGTGTGAGAAAGTGGGCAGAGAAGCTGGTTGGCGATAGCAAAGAGGAGCCTGGGGCTTTCCTTAGCCTCCAAGATTGTCTTGGAGTAGAATGACGATTAGCGGAGTGAGGGCAAAACAGGGATTTGATAAGGTCCAGCCAGATCTTCCGATAAATCATTTAAACTCGATTTAAGTGGCGTGCACCTGTGCCTGATGGAGCAGAGGTGGCTGGTGAACTATGGTGACTTATGTAAGTGGGAGACAGTATGGGGAGGGGAGCAAGGGCATTGAGAGTGGTGCAGAAGGAGTTTGTGCAGGAGAGTGACCAAGGAGGATAGGTGAAAGCAGGAGAAAGCCCAGAGGGGAGGAGTTCAGATGACTCCCAAGACAGCAGAGAGGGAGATTTTTTTCCAGGGGCGATAGGAGCTGGAGTTGGATTCTGTGGTGGTGGGAAGAGGAATTGAGGAATTAAGGTAGATTAAGTCACAATTAAGATGGCTTTGTTGGTGATGCAGACGTCCGAGACAGTGAGACCCTGAGTGATCACTACGTTGAAGGGGTGAAAGTGGACATGGGTGGCGAAGTGCACGTGGACGGAGAGGTTGAGGGAAGAGATGTGAGAGAGGTTGGCAGAGGTAGAGCAGGAGTGGGTGAAGTGAAGGTTGAATTCGCCTAGGATGAGGAGGGGTTCAGAGCAGAGGATCTGGCGGGTAGAGATATCGGAGGTGGGGGTGGGGGGGGGGGGGGAGGGGGGTGGCGGATGGTGGAGGAGGGCGATAAGGAGAATTTTGAGGGAAAAGTTGGAGGGGTGATAAAGGGTAGAGTGCTCAAAAGAGAGGAAGGTTGTGGATTCCTGTAGCTCAGTGGTTAGAGCACTCGCCTTACAAGCAGGACACCCGGGTTCAATTCCAGGCAAGTTCAGGGCGAAACCTTGGGTAAGTTTCCTTACTCCACGCGCCTAATGATAATCTCTCAAAAAAAAGCAGTAATAAAATTGGTCACTTCAATCTGCGACTGTTTGTGGGACACTGCTGTGCACAATTGGCTGCTGCGTTTTGCCCACATATATACAGTCAATTCACTTTACAGTATATTCTGTGAAGCGCTTTGAGACATACAGAAGACGTGAAAAGCGCTATATCAAATGCCAGGATTATTATTATTATAAGGTTCAAGAGGTGTACGGGGATAGGCTAAGGGAGGACTGGGAGATGAGAGCCACATCACTACTACGGTGGTTAGGTTGTGGAGTATGATGGACGGTGTAGCCAGGTGGTGTGGCCTCTGACCGAGGAAAGGCATCATGCGGAATGACTCAGGTTTCAGTGAGGGCGAGAATACCGATGTTATCCTTGACAACGAGGTCTTGGATGGGGAGTGTTTTATTGCAGATGGAGCGGACATTTTGTAGGCTGTTGCAGAGGGGATGCTTGGAGCTGAAATATGGGGGAACGAGGAGGGGGAGGATTGACGGGGCGGGTGGGAATGTGGACTCTCCTCGATACTCATCTGCACAGAACTCTTTACCACCATCATCACACCAGTCCTTGCCAGGCTCCACTGGTTCCCAATCACTGAACGGATCAATTATAAGATTCTCGAACTCAATTTGAAATCCTCATGGCCTTGCACCTCTCTACCCATCCAATTTGTTCACCCCCACTCCAGCCATTGCCTCCGCTCACCCGGCCTCCTGTTTGCGTCTCATCCGTTCTGCTCCAATGTCGAGTGCCGTGGCACTATGCCTCGAAACTCTGGACCCCAATCCCTCCACTTAGCGCTCCCCTCACCCACCCCCACTTTCAAATCCCGCCTCAAGACCTTCCTTTTAAATGCAAGCTGTTGTGGATACTCCAGTGAAGTATTTGGGGTTGTGGTACATTATTGGAAGTGCCATTCGTCAGATGAGAGATGTTATATCAAGGCGCATTCAGACAGAGCCCGAGGCACTCTTTAAAAAAGCATTTCTCCCCATTTCCTGGTCAACAATCCCTCACATAAAATTGGTCACTCACTCATTCACTGGCTATTGGTGGGACATTGCTGTGAGATTACAGCGTACGCCTACTAAATACAGTTAGTACACTTTGCCGTAAATCTTGTGAAGCGCTTTCAGACGTCCTCTTGATGTGAAACGCGCTGCTTCAACTGCAGTGATTGTAAAAGTATGTACGATGATCTTAGATTAACACGCTCTGTGCTGCTACAATGATCAACTTTTAAATGTAAATCAGATTCCTCCCCCACGCTTAAGTGATGCAACTCAAAATGGTCATTTTTTTTATTTCAGTCTGAGCAATGAAATATGAATAGCAATGATCACATTGATACAGTACTTAAGTGACATGGACAGCATTAACATTTAATTTATTTTGTCACATTTGTTCAAAATGCTATTGTTGTCCCTTGAAAGATAAACTGAGCTTACAGTTGAATAACTGACATAAGAGGGTTGATGTATATTCAGCCTTTCAAGGAGCTGCGAACGCCTGTTATGTTGTGGTTTGGTTATATAGACGAGTGAAAAGCGGTTGGTAAAACCAGCCAGTCGGGCGAAGCTGGCAGACTTTTGCCCCGGAAGATCATACTGACCGACCTGTTTCAATTGTATAATTTTAAAACTTTTAATGCACAATACATTACACGTACAATTTCTCCAGTTTATTTTGGCAATGAAGCAAAAAAAGATTTGGTTGAAAACGGTCAGCGGCAGAATGCTGGTGACGAGGAACAACAAACGCACGTGGCAAGGAGACTCGAAAGGAGATACGTTTCAAAGCAGGGTCACGACCACCGCATCACTGAAAAGGCAGACTTTCCAGCAACGTCATATTGTAAATAAAATCAATCTGCAGCAATTTTCAATAACATATCAAAGATTAATAAGTATATAGATCATTTGACTACATGATTCACTACCGTAATTCTGATGCAGTGCAACAAATTCACACGCTATGCTCAGTGCAAAAAGATACATTTGTCGCCCAACAGTTACACGGGCATTAGTGATAGTAAAGGATCATTACACGGGGTCACCAGAACTCCATTAAAGCACAATTACATATCGCATTTAGATAAACAATGTTATTTTCAAAAGAATAATTACGTTTGGGCCATTGTCATGCTTTTCTCCGTCAGCTAATAGACACCTGCACTCTTGTGTTCACCGAATGCTCTTTTTGTTGCTGTACATCTCTTTTAGACTCTGGATATTAATGTTTTGTAAACCGTTAAACTTCCAAGGACACAAGTGTGCGTGTTGTACGGACCACGTGGTTTGGTCAGAGAAGTCTCACTATAATTGAACATTTCCACATAGCCACAGACAGCAACTGATGCTTACTCCAGTCGCTGTGTGAAATTCTCTGGAAACAGTCCCTTAGGGCCCTTGGCATCACCGTATTGTAACCAGTCAGACTCCTTTATGCCCAAAAGCCAGCCGGCATCCTGCAAGAAGAAAAAAAACACTATTTCGAATCTCTGTTACAGGTCTCAGCAGCTGTATTATGTCTTTGGTGGTACCAAACACAGTGCTGATACCGATGTACATTTGTACATTTGATCTGCAGATTGTACATTTGATCTCAGGGCTATGCCTCATCACTTATTGGGGGATTATAGCTGTTCAGTACTTTCTCTTCCGACACCTACGTAAGAACAGAATTGATGTCACCAAATGTTTTTTCTCTTAATTCCCAGCTGCGAGAGCTAGACCGAAATCAGATTCCTGACGTTGGAAGAGATTTTTAAAAAGTGGCTTCTATTTAAATCTGAGAGCATTGAAGCACCATCCTCATCTGAAAGAGCAACACACAAAAGCGTAAACTCCAACTAGCAACTTCAAACTCCAACTTCATCTTTTTCCCACCTCCCCAAAGACAGGAGGGGGCCAGCTATACTTTCATCTCTCACTGAACTGTAATTATATTACGGAGCTGCAGGAAGGCAGTGCTGGTCATGGCACGGATGTGGGGGATGGAAGGACAGTTCAGGGTCAAACAAGACACCCAGGTTCCTGATTGGCTTTGTGAGATGGATTGTGCATCCGTGGATGCTGATGCTGCCACCGCCTGAGGTGCGGAGGCGCTGACGTAAACCAATAAGGAGGGCCTCAGTCTTGCTGACATTCAGTTGAAGAAAGTTGTCCTTCGTCCAGGACTAGATGTCAGACAGTCAGGCAGGCAGTCAGGATGAGGGTGGAAGCGGAGATATAGAGTTGGGTGTCATCCACGTACATGTGGAAATTTACCCCATGTCTGCGGATGATATCACCGAGCGGGAGCATGTAGAAGGTGAAGAGGAGGCGACCCTGAGGAACGCCACACAAGACGGTGCGGGGACTGGAGGAAAAGTCGTTGGCGGATACAAAGTGGAGGCAGTGTGAAAGATAGGACCTGAACCAGTCAAGGACAAATCCTTGAAGGTTGAATTGGGACGAGAGGCGGTGGAGGATTGAATGGTCCACGGTATCGAAGGCGGCGGATAGGTCACGAGGCAGAGGGATCCCCGGACACAAATGGTCAGGATATGATTTGTGATCTTGACCAGAGCAGTTTCCATGCTGTGGGCAGCACGGAAGCCCGATTAGAGGGGCTCGTGGAGGGAGTGGGATTAGAGGAAAGAGTGAAGCTGGAAGGCAACGACTCTTTCAAGGACCTTTGACAAAAAAGGCAAGTTGGAGATGGGCCGGTAGCTTGAAAGGTTTGATGTGTCAAGGAAAGGTTTCTTCAGAATGAGGGTGATAGTGGCTGTTTTGAGGGGTGCAAGAATGGTGCCGGATGCGAGGGACAGGTTGCTAGTGTCAGTGAGTACAAGAAACAAGTTTATTTTCTGCTTGAAGTGTTCTATTTCTTGCAAGACTGCCAATCAGACTCTCTGCAGCTCTTAATTGAAGCTCTAGTTACATACTCAAATTAATCTAGGATGCCATCCTTTGAAATTAAGCAGAAATAGTAGTAATAATAATAATAATCCTTGGATTTGATATCGTGACATTGTCCTAAATGTTCTGTCCATTATTAGCCAATGCAACAATCAACACTGTGGCAGTGAGACACCTTAACCTGAACTATTTATATTAGAAAATGGGAATCTGTGCTACATTTCAAAATCAGTTGAGTTCAAATCCCTAGAAGATGTGCGTAAAATGTATAATATTCTGATCAGGCATTACCTGGACTACTGTGTACGTTGTGGTCACTGAAACCTAAGGAGGTTGCCCAGTGCCTCAGGCAGAGCGACGAGGACGATCCCCAGTGTTAAGAGGAAAGCGCAACGAGCAAAGAGAGGATGAATAATGGCTCTTGAGCATTGAAAAGACATCTTAGGAGCTTATTGAGGTGTACACGATTTTAACTTAGATTCAGAACAAAATGATATTTGCATAGTGCCTCACGTCGGGAAGGCATCCCAAGCCACTGGACAGTCAAGTGTTTCAGACCCAAGTTGGGGTCGGGATCGGGGCGGGTGGACGGAAAGGATGGGAGGGGGATGACCGATGGGACCATCGAAGAGGAGGGTCTTGAGGTGGGACTTGAAGGAGGCCAGGGAGGGGGCGAGGTGGAGGGATTGCCAGATGGCACAGTCTCGGCCTTCCAACGGGTAATTTCAGGGCACATACCAAGAAGTAGAATTTGTTGACTAAAAAGAAATGAATGATAATAATAATAATCGTTGAATTTGATATGGTGCTTCTCGTGTCTTTTCGACGTCACAAAGCCATTCACAAAATATATGGTGAAGTGAATTGTGTCCCACAATTAGTAGTGGATTGAAATCACCAATTTTATTATTGTGGTTCTTTTGGAGGGATTATTATTAGTGAGGAAACTTGTCCAAAGTTTCACCCTGACCTGCCTGGATTCGAACACAGTTCTCACGCTTGGAAGGCGAGTGCTCTAACCACTGAGCTGCAGGACTCCATGATACATAGGATACCAGGAAGGACGATTGAAAGATAGGACAATTAAGTAATTTAATTAGCAGCTTGATGTTGTGATTAAAGGTGATAGGGAACAGATTTTGGAAGAATGAGATCCGATGGGCTGAAGGGTCTTCTTCATTCCAAAGGTTGTACAATAATAAACCACAATAATAAAATTGGTCATTTCAGTCCACTACCCTTTGTGGGACACTGCTGTGCACAATTGGATGCCATGTTTCGCCCACACTTTTAGTCATTCACTTTGCAATATATTCTGTTAAACGCTTTGAGACTTCTAGAACATGTGAAAAGCACTGTATCAAATGCAAGAATTATTATTAATGGTTGGGCTAATTAGGTCATTATTGATAGTAGGAGAAAGTTCACACTGCTAGACAACAGATGGTTACAATGATATCAGGAGACGTTCAAGCAAACACACTACCTACCAAACATAACACTGTTGACTATCTTGGAAATATTTTTATGCTCAATTTTTGGTGGAGGCATTTCCCTTTCTCTTCCCTGATGCAATTATTATTCGTATTGTGGAGTCCTGTAGCTCAGTGGTTAGAGCACTCGCCTTACAAGCGTGAGACCTGTGTTCGAATCCAGGTAGGTCAGGGCGAAACCTTGGGCAAGTCTCCTTACTCCACACGCCTAATAATAATTCCTCCAAATAAGCACGATAATAAAAAAATGGTCATTACAATCCACAACTGTTTATGGGATACCGCTGAGCCCAATTGGCTCAATTGGCTGCCGCATTTTGCCCACAAATGTGCAGTCAATTCACTTTACAATAAATTCTGTGAAGCGCTTTGAGATGTCCAGAAGACGTGAAAAGCGCTATATTGAAAATACAAGGATTATTTGTAATGTGCACAGAAATGATAGAATCTTAGAAATTTATATTGCAGAAGGAAGCCATTCAGCCCATCAAGTGTGCACTGACTCTCAGTAAAAGCTACTTTCAATCCAACTACCCTCCATTTCCTCACACCCCTTCAAGCCTCTGATCTTCATTTCATAATAATAATCCATGCATTTCATGTCGCGCCTTAACACATTGTTGAGACGTCTCAAAGCACTTCGCTGAACATATTGTAACATGAATTGTGTGTATTTTGTGGGGAAAAAAACGCAGCAGCCAATTGCTCACAGCTGTGTCCCACAACAGTCGTTGATTGAGAGACCAAATTATTATTGTTTTTTGAAGGGTTTATTACCCCTGGAAAATGATACGTCATTCAACTAACAACTGGGTGCCTTCAGCCACTGTGCCCCCACCATCTGGAACTCCATCCCGCAATCCCTTCACCTCACCCCATCCCTTGCTCCTTCAAGACCCACCTCAAGGACCTTCTCTTTGACCATGCTTTCAATCAACTTCCTTCCCCACTGTCCCTCCATCCTCCCCAATCCCTACCCCCAGCTCAGGTTTGGCACACTGTCTGTGCATCACCTTCGGACATCCACCCGATGTGAGAGGCGCTGCACAAATGTAATTTTGTTGTTGTTACTGTAAAGTTAACAGAGGCATGTGAAGTAAGGAAACTTGTCTAAGGTTTTGCCCCACAAAGGAATTGAACTCAAATCCTCTCGCTTTGCGAGGCGAGCATGCTATTTACAATGCTACAGGATTCCACAACTAGCCAATTCCATCTTGAAACCCACAATGGACTTTGCTTCTACCACCTTACTTGGCAGTTCTGTAGCTATAACCTGACAGGATCCAGCTACATCACTGTAGCTATAACCTGACAGGAGGCTCACTGAATTCTATTCAGTGGATATCCCTCAATTCTGTTGACTTGGAATCACATATTCTCAATATACAATAGTCTGAAAATAATAGTTATGGAAGACCGAAAATGTGAAAGTAGATTTTAGTTTGAAGGAATATTCCTTGTGAGAAGATAAAGGGATATATTTTGTGCTTCTTTGAGGAGCTATGCTGGGTTAGGGGTCACTTTGGAGCTGACGGCATCTCAGAGCTCTTCTCAATAATGGATCCCAGGGCTGAGTGAGAGGGAGGGGGAAAAGGGTGACCGAAAGCGCTGTCGAAAAGAAAGGTCTTTAGCAGAGACTTGAAAGTAGGAAGAGGGGGAGCGAGGTGAAGGGAGTGAGTAAGGGAGTTCCAGAGCCTCGGGGCAAAATGCCTGAAGGCACGGCCACCGATGATGGAATGGAGTGGAAGATCCTAGATGCCGATTAATCTCGTGTGTCCAGGTAGACATATTACCACTATCACTAAACTACTATCAAACATATTTTGTGGTCACACGTCAAATAAATACGAGGAGAATGGACCTACCTCTCCGAATCACGGAGGATTTGCGGGACCAATTAGTCATTGGGGGCAGGGAATCCTGCCACACAGCTACTGCTATCCCTGCAAACCAAAGCCCTAAAGGGTCGGGTGGTCCTAACTGGACAAGCAGCAGGAAAGCCTGCCAATAGCGATATCAATGCCAACCCATGTGGTTTTAGCTGGTTAAACTCAGGCAGTATGCCACACACGCACTATTAGAATTAAGTAAGCAGGATGCATCCCTCCATGGAGCCAATGCGCATTCCATTGGAACAATCTATCTCTGGAATTCCCATGTGTGGGTGGGATAATAACAATAATAATAACAATAATAATAATAATCCTTGCATTTGATGTAGCGCTTTTCACATCTTATCGACGTCTCAAAGCGCTTCACAGAATATACTGTAAAGTGAATTGACTGTATATATTTGTGGGCGAAATGCGTCAGCCAATTGCGCACAGCAGTGTCCCACAAACAGTCGTGGATTGAAATTACCAATTTTATTATTGTGGTTGTGTTTTGGACGGATTAGTATTAGGGATACATGGAGCTCTCAGTTTGAATTGGAGACTTATGGTGATGGGTTTCTTCTGTATGTCCCAAAGAGTTGGCTGACACCCGCACCATCCCTCACTACCAAAAATAGCACTTGTTTTCTGCTTACCTGCTCTGCCACTTGGTCTGACAGAACCACCAGAATAATGTCTCCCGGTTCCATGTTAAGCTCATCTTCACTGGCAGCAACAAATTCATGGAGTGCTTTAACCTGCAAGAAAATGCCACCAGAAAAGATCTCTCAGGGATGGTCAATGTGATATGTTCAATCTGCAGCAAAAATGGAAAAAAGCAACCATATCTTGCTAGAAAACCAGCTATCTTTTGTTTTTCCTGATGTTTTTGACAGACTTGCATAAAGGCAACTCGAGTTGGTCTCTGGTTGTGTTCTGAAAATGCTGGAATAGGCAACGTGTAAAAAACAAACTTACCTTAAACTGAAAATTAGCAGGCATGCCTTGCGCTCCAACATCAGTTTTAGACTCACTTTGCTGCTGAGCAGCACTGGGCGCTGCTACACTGACTTCTTGTCCAGCCGGCTTGACCTCTTCTCCAGCCGGCTTGACCTCTTCTCCAGCTGGCTTGACCTCTTCTCCAGCCGGCTTGACCTCTTCTCCAGCCGGCTTGACCTCTTCTGCTGGTTTGACCTGCTCTGGCTTCACCTCCTCCACTGGTTTCACCTCTTGCGCACTTGGATCCACATCTGCTTTCATATCCTTGTCCTGTGTCTGGTCTGCTGCCTGTGACTCCGAAGTTTCATTCTCAACAATGCTTGGAGTGTCTTCAGCCTCTGCCTCACTGTTCGATGCCGGCTCAATGACCACTGAAGGAAGCACAACTTTTTCCTGGGAACACAAAGAAATTCGAAATATAATTCAAATAAAATGCTCCTCAAAGGGCACTGTGCTGCGCATTTCAAGTCACCCTGTGTTAACACTACTCAGATTGGATTTGGGAGTCTGTTTAACTTAAGGCTTGCTATTATTGGGTATAATGTGGAGGAAACATGAAATACATGAACAACCATACCCTAGTGGAATGAAAGAGATTCTATCTGCTTTCAGAGGGGTAGGAGAGGAAATTGGGCGAAAAATCATCGCTCCATAATTTGCTTTTAAAATGTGGTGTTGTCTTGACGAGCAGTTCCTAGATTACCTTGGGTTGTGTTGAGCAGAGGAAAGAATGCAAATATTTCCATTAATTGCAAGAGAGATCCAGAGTCCAAGAGATAATCAATTTCACTGTAAGTTATTCCTGTCTTGACTGTGGGCCGTGTCTGTTACTGTGTTTTCCAGTTATTGATCCTGAGTGCATACATTATCCTGCCAAAGTGGTGTGACTACTGACAATGAAATATAACTCTATCAGAAATAATCGAACAGCAACAGCTTACATTTATATAGCACCCCCTTCACGTAGAGCAAACTGTGTTGTCCCAGACATTGTGAGAATCAATGCCAAATTGCTAAAGCAATGTCACCTTTGCATAAGGAATCGTTCTCAGCCAGAATCATTCTTGCATTTTGAAACATCCTGTGAAGTTGCCGCATTTTCCGCTTAAGTGGATGATCTACTCTCTATCCAATACAGTATCCATTTGCTTACATGCTAGCCAGAAGTGCTTTCAATGGCAAGCTGGTTACACACCAGCAGTACCCTCAAGGCTATCAGGAAGAGGTGGAGAGGAAATTGGGAGAAAAATCAAGGCTTGGGACCCAATTACAATTAGGTACGCAGAATAACAATGACAAAAGTACACTTGAATAGTGCCTTTCATGTCAGGAGGACGTCCCAAGGCGCTGGACAGTCACTGTGTCAGACCCGAGCTGGGGACGGGGGGAGGAGGGAAGGGAGGGGATTAGGAGTTGCTGATGGGACCATCGAAGAGGAGTCTTGAGGCGGGACTTTTATAGATTCATAGATTCATAGAATTTTACGGCACAAAAGGAGGCCATTCGGCCCATCTAGTCTGTGCCGGCTCTTTGAAAAGAGCGATTTAATCCCACTGCCCTGCCCGCTCCCCATAGCCTAATAGACCTGTTCTCCCTAAATAAAGATCTAATTCCCTTTTAAAAGTTGTTATCGAATCAGCCTCCACCACCTTTTCAGGCAATGCATTCCAGATTGAAGGAGGCCAGTGAGGGGGCAAGGCGGGGGTACTGCGGGATGGAGTTCCAGAGGTTGGGGGCAGAGTGGCTAAAGGTTTGCCCGCCAATGGTGGGGTGGATGGATCGGAGGAAATGGAGCGGGCCAGAGCCTGCTGAGCGGAGGGGGCAGTCAGATTGGTAAGGGGTTAGAAGGTCACGGATCTAGGGTGGGGCGAGGTTGTGGAGGGCTTTAAATGTGACAAAGGGAGAGAGCGCGTATTCCATTCCAATAAATATCAGTGGAATTTCCATGAATAGGTGAGATGCACGGAATCCTCAGTTTGGTTTGGATACTCTTAATCACGGTGATGGCTTTCTGCATGTGTCAGACACCCAGGTGACTATGTTTACAGATTATATACAGGTACCCCTCCCCAACCGCGGAGGATACGTTCCTGAAAACCCCCGTGGTTAGTAAAACTGCGGTTGGGAAATACAAGGCCCTGTGGGAAACATGGGGATAGGGGGAGTAAGTTGCTTGTTCTTTTACTAAACACATAAAAATACACAATAACAATAAATGTTCAAATAGCACAATAAAAAAAATCTAAAACACAATAAATTCATGTCATTTACCCTAATCCTAAGAGAGAAGTGACATCGTGGCTGGTTGATTGCGACATCGCAATTGGGTCCTAGCGCCAAACGCTAGTGTTAGTGTTGAAACCCATGGATACGCAAAATTCACTGCCTGAGAGGCAACCGTGGAGACGTGAAATTCGCGGTAGTAAAAAACGCGGTTGGGGCAGGGTATCTGTAATCATTCTCGCCTCACTCTTTGAAACCCCGTCCCAGTGTCCCTCCACCTCGCCCACAACCTCACACCTTTGGACCTTGCATTAAGACTACAACACCAACAAAATTACATTTATAGAGCGCCTTTTACATCGGGAGGATGGCGCAAAGCGCTGAGACCTACCGTTTCAACTATACTTTTGGTCACCTTACCCCTTCCACCTCCCTGCTCAGATTCGCCCTCCCCCAACTCTGGGGTTCAGTCGGCAGTATCAAACCTTTGAGATGCCCTTTGACATGAAAGGCCACTAAAGCATGCAACATAACAATTATATTGTTGTTGCCCTATGTGTTAAGCTAGTAGATTGGGGGAAAGACGGTATTTTACTTCATCCACTCAAAAGAGTGAATGAATTCCAACAGACAAATTCCAACCTACTTCACATGCCCTGTTTGGTGGGCAGACCTTCAGCCTCTGTGCTCCCACTCTCTGGAACTGCATCCCATAGTCCCTCCACCTCCCTTGCCTCCTTAAAGACCCATCTCAAGACAATCCTTTTCAACTGTGCCTTTGATCACCCTCCTAACCTTACCTCCCGCTATCCACCCCTCCTGATCCCAACCACCAGCTCAGGTCCAAACCCATGATTGGCCAGCCCCTTGGGACATCCGACCAATGTGAAAGACACTGTATAAATGTAATTTGTTGTTGGTCTTATCTCATGTTATATAAATGGAAGTTGTGCTGTTTAATGTTGGGAGGAGGATATCTGAAACAGTTTCATAGGATATTATGTTGTTACAACAACAATTTCAATTTATGTAGTGCCCTCCACGCCGGGCGGTGTCTCAGAGTGCTTCACAATAGCGAATCCTGGGACCGAGCCAGAGGCAGGGGCAGAAAGGTGACCAAAGGCGCGGTCGAAGAGAAAGGTGAAAGGAGAAAGCTGGGACCTGAAACTGGGAAGAGAGGGGGTGAGGCGAAGGGAGTGAGGAAGGGAGCTCCAGAGCCTTGGGGCGCAGTAGCTGAAGGTACGGCCGCCAAGGGTGGAGTGGAGGATTCGGGGGGACATGGAGGAGGCCAGACCTGGTGGAGTGAAGGCAGCTAGTGCTGGTTTGAGGAGAGAGGAGATCAGAGAGATAGGGGGGTGCAGAGGAGTGGAGGAACTTGAAAACAAGGGTGAGGATCTTGAAGTCGATCCTCTTGGGGACAGGGAGCCAGTGAAGTCTGGCGAGGACTGGGGTAATGGGGGAGCAAAACTTGGTGCGGGTGAGTATGTGGGCGGGAGAGTTTTGAATTAGTTGGATTTTATGGATTGTGGTAGATGGGAAACCTGCGAGGAGGGGGTTGCAATAGTCCAGCCGAGAGGTGACAAAGGCCTGGACCAGGGTTTCAGTGGCTTTTGAGGTGAGGTATTGCCGGAGACGGGTGATCCGTCGGAGGTGGTAGAAGGCGGTGCTGGTGAGGGACCGGATGTGGGGGAGGAAGGACAGTTGGGATTCGAACCTGACCCCAGGTTGCACACAGGTTCAGTGGGTTTTAGGGGCCAGGCCGGGAAGGTGGAGGAGGTGAGAGCCGTGCGAATGGAGACGTTGATGAGAGCCAAAGAGTATGGCTTCCGTCTTGTCGACATTCAGCTGCAGGAAGTTTGCGCTCATCCAGCTCCTGATGTCTGACAGGCAGGCTGACAGAACATCAGGGGACTGGGGGTCGCAAATTGAACTGGTAAAGTAGAGTTGGAAATGCAAAGTGGAATGACTACGTTTTTTGTAGGCAAATGCGGCGACCAATTTGAGCACACCAATATCCCACAAACAAATCTGAAGGATGAACTGGATGTAAGAGGGGTTAAACACTGAGCCAGTACCTGAGATGACTCTGAGACTTCAGCATGTATCTTGTCTTTTTCAGCCTCTGGTTCGGGCACCAAATTCTGTAAAGATCAAAAGTCTAATTGAAAGCGCCTATTTACCTCACCCAGCCTGCACTGCGCTCCGTCTGTACACTGCTACCATCTTGGGAGAAAGAATCTGCTCACAGATAATCAGGCTGGATCACAAAGCGCAATCATACATGCGCTTACTGAGCACATGTTAGCTGCCAGCAGGCATGTGTTGAGAGCAAGGCGTCAAGGACTTTGGTTACATGAAAACACAATGAAGCATATTTTCCACTATGTTTATCATATGCACATCCTACGATGCAGCATCTCACTTCAAGGTTGGTGCACATCATGTGCTGAACCTCTGGTGAGCATTGTCAGCCTCTCATGCAAAAGCGATTTCCACCCAGAGCAACACAGCCACAGCTTGCGTGGTGCCCCTTGGCCATAGCCACTGATGCTCTGAACACTGCTAACAAGGTCTTGCAGACACAGGCTGCAAGTATTTTCAAAGCATAGCGCACATTTTCTCCCATATTTTGTGATATCCTTCATTAAGACTGGTGACAGTTGTCCTTTCAATGTACAGCACTGTCCCCTTGTGCGAGAGACAACCATGGTACTGTGATTCTATGATTTATTTAACAAGGAACTGCACAAGATGAAAAAAAGTTACTGCTGAGATATGCATATTTTATGAAACTAGATAGAGTAAAACAGCAGGAAAACATTGGCAAGGAGGCACTATATTTTGATTTTATTAGTAATTATTAATAAAGATCACTTTCCAGCTTTTGGAGAAACATCTTCAGAAGGTCTCTAGTGAGTTTCCTTGTCTGTTGTTCTCCTATTTCCTCGTCAGTAAAGCATTGATCTTTCACAGCCAAATAAGTCATAAAGTTTCCAAGATGTTTGGGCTATTTCATCACATCTATTCTCGTTCCCTTTTCTCAGTTATTATCAGGGTTGTTGTATATTGTGGGTCAAATTTAGTAGTAATAATAATCGTTACATTTGATATAGCGCTTTTCACGTCGTCTAGACATCTCAAAGCACTTCATAGAATATACTGTAAAATGAATTGATTGTATTTTTGTGGGCTAAATGCGGCAGCCAATTGCGCACAGTAGTCGTGGATTGAAATGACCAATTTATTACTGTTTTTATGAGGGATTATTATTAGGCGTGCGGAGTAGGGAAAGTTGCCCAAGGTTTCACTCTGCCTGGATTCGAACACGGGTCTCACACTTGTAAGGCGAGTGCTCTAACCAATCAGCTGCAAGACTCCAATTTAAAGAACCTAGGCAGCATTATAGGATTTATAATTGGATGGATAAACCCAGATGAGCAGAAGATCAATCTGGAACCATAACTAGCTATCATACTGCAATAGACAGGAAGCTGTTCTATTCATTAATCATCAGGGTGCAGTATAGCTGAGGTTATCGACACTTATTTCATTGTAACATCTGCGCTTCTCAGATGTTGGACAGCATGATCAAGAAACCCAGACCTACATGAGCCAAGGGAACTGACGTAGCCAATGCTGTTTTGGATGGTGCTGATTGTATCATGCTCTCTGGAGAAACCGCAAAGGGAGACTACCCACTTGAAGCTGTCCAGATGCAGCACCTGGTAAGTAATGAACTTGCATCTCACTCGGCAAGCAATTTTTTTTTGCCATATCCCATCTTTTAGTCGTGCTGCAGAACAATAACAGACAAAAATGCACAGCAGGAATTTAATCCAAGAACTGCGTCGTTGTTTAAAGTTTATTGTAAGTTTTCAAAGGTTTTCTTATTTTGCTCAGATGCATCTAGCCGTCTAGCAGGGATGTGTACTAAAACATGCCCAAAGCTATAACTGATCTTGAGTAGGGGAAGGGAATTATTGGAAGTGGCAGGAGTAGTATAACGGAGGTAAATTGTTAATCTTGTTACGAAGTATGTACATTGCTCAAATTAGCACGCTTGTTTTTCATTCTTGAAGGCTTCAACACTTTCCTCTACATAAAGGTGGGTGGGAGAGTGTTGGCCAGCAATCTGTTCTGAGACCTCGGTTGTTGAGTCCTGTAGCTCAGTGGTTAGAGACCTGAGATCGAATCCAGGCAGGGCAGGGAAAAACCTTGGGGAAATTTCCTTATTCCACACGCCTAATAATATTCTGTCCAAAAAAAACCTGTAATAAATTGGTCATTTTCAATCCACGACTGCTTGTAGGACTCTGCTATGCGCAATTGGCTACTGCATTTCGCCCACAAATATACAGTCAATTCACTTTACAGTAGATTCTGTGAAGCGCTTTGGGACATCTAGAAGACGTGAAAAGCGCTGCATCAAATGCAAGGATTATTATTATGACAAACTAGTGACTATCCTCCTAGTGACCACCTTCAGTGGAGAAGGTAAGTGGGATCTCTTTGGATCTGAGTTGGCTCCAAGGTGGCTGCATGCTTGTCAATAGAATGTCAGAATAGAGTCAACCCTTTGTGGTGGTCAAGGTTTCTGAGCCAAATCCGGCAAGGACACTAGTGATGATAGACCAGCCAACTTGGCACATCAGGAAGACTTGAAGAAGCAGACCAGTCAGTGGGGGCAGAGAGTCACCCACTCTATCCGCATTAACTCTGCAATCGAAAGTCGTAACGAGATAGGGTGGTCCCAGCTGGACAGACTGCAGGAAACTTGTCAGCAGTGCTCTCTGGCAAGCTATGCGATTTTAGGTGATTAGAGTCCAGCAATATCCCAACATTTAATCTGAGGTCCCCAAGCCTTAGCTCTCACCAATCTGTGCCTAACACTTACCTAATAGGTAAGATGGGTTGTCCTTCAAAAGAGAGGGAGAAATAATGCACATATCATGGCAGACACTGGGAAATTTCCATGTTATAGTTAGCATACAATATGTACTCTCAGTCTGGTCTTGATACACTTAAATATAGAGATGGGTTTCTACGAGTGCCAGATACCTGTCTGACCCCCAAATAAAAAGTAAACCAAGTGTGTATGATGATAAACTGAATATAATGCAGGTTTCAGGCAGTGATCACATACCTCGGAGCTCTCAGTCACAGCTGACTCCTGCACCACTGCAGCCTCACTCTCCTTTATCGGAAGGAAAATAAATAGGCTGTTATTTGATTATCCTTCTTATTTATATTATCCTGTGAAAAATACAGTGCAAAACATCATATCATCATGCAGTTTAATATAATTACGTAGCGAATGACACAGTAACAATGCGTGAGATCAGGATATGCTGATGTCAGGATGTAGGTTCCTATTGACAGCTGCAGGTTATCACTTGGTAAGACAGTAGATGGCTTGAAAGGACATTTCTGGATTGGCTGGTTTATTACTATGCCTGTAATAAGCTGTGGTGGGGGGGGGGGGGGGGGGGGGGGTGATTATCCCTGCCCCAACACTACAAAGAAAAACGAATTGGGGGGAAATTCCACCTGGTTCCAGACTTACTCTATTTACATAAAGTTTCAGAACATCCAGAATTTGGCAAATTATTAAATTCGCTTTCAACCCTGATGAGGTTTACAGAACAGTCCGAAGGAGACCATGAAAACTGAGGATGGTGGTCATGGGGCCAAGACAACGTTGACGTGGGTAAGCATAATAATATACTATTATTGAATGCTGAGCTAGCCGAAGTAACAATAATATTCTAATCATTCTTACAATTGGTATCGCAACTTCCACGACTGTTTGTGGGACACTGCTGTGCCGAGTTTCGCCCACAAAATGTACAGTTAATTTACTTCACAATATATTATGTGAAGCGCTTTGAGATGCCTCAAAGACATGATAAGGTGCTATATCAAATGCAAGGATTACAGAGTGAAGGGTAGCAATGCATACAGGGTGAGAGTAGTGAGGAAATAACCAGTGAGTGAAGAAAGAACAATTCTAATTGAGAGGAAATAGCAGCAATGGGCAAAGTGAAATAATGCTGCCTCGTTGTGCATGATATTCCATAATGTTACATGGCTTCAATTCACCAGATGCAAGTTTAACATACAGGGAACTGTTCCATTTAATAAACACTAGAGAAATGGTCGATGACACATATTTAACTTAATGACTGCATGATGCATTGAATATTGCGAACATCAACACATTGCATTTATAACAGGTTACATCTGTATTGTGCATTTCACATCGTGGACATGTCCCAAGGCATGTGGGACGGAGTTCCAAAGGGTGGGGGCAGAGAGGCTGAAGGTTTGAGTGGCGATGGTGGGTTGGACCGGACACACGACGTGGAGCAGGCCAGAGCTCGCTGAGCGGAGGGAACCGAAAGGTTGATGTGGCAATATAGTGGAATGCATTTACATACCTCTGTACGCTCAGTCACAACGCTCACAGCTGACTCCTGCCCCTCAGGCTCCTTACTCTCCTTAATATAGGCAGGAGAATAGAGAATTATTTCATTTGATCATCACTCTTAATGTACATTATTTTGTGCAAAATGCAATATATATGCATTGCGTAATTTAATATGAAAATCTATTAAAAACTGCATGGTAGGGGACATGTTTTGCAGCAAGGGTTGTAAGATGTGGACTTATTGGATGATTCTCCTTTTCCATGAGTTACCCAGCTCAGCTATGTTATCCTGAGGTGATGTCAAGCAGAGAGTGGGGAAATTCCCATAGGATAGAGAGACCGAGACATTTTCTGGCAGTGCCTCTCTCATATTTCCTTGGGTCTCTTTCCTCTCACAAGTTTTAGGGATTGATTGATTGATTGATATATATATCTATATATATATATATATATTATATATATATAATGAAACCATGCCTTCATTACATCCCGGCTCGACTATGCAAATGCCCTGTTTTGTCAGCCTTCCCAATTCCTCCCTCCACAGGTTGTAGATGATCCAGAACTCTGCGACCTGTGCCATCTACCATTCCAAACTCCATGACCCCATCTCCCCCATCCTCGCCCGACTCCATTGGCTCCCCATCATCCAGAGGATCCAATTCAAGATCCTGGTCCTCACATTTAAAGCACTCCACAATCTCGGCCCACCCTACATCCGTGACCTTCTAACCCCTTATCAACTTGCCCACCCACTCTGCTCGGCAGGTTCTGGCCTTCTCAACGGCCCCCGACCCATCCGCCCCACCATTGGAGGATGAGCCTTTAGCCACTCTGCCCCAAACCTCTGCAACTCCATCCGGCAGTCCCTCTGCCTCGCTCCCTCCCTGGCCTCCTTCAAGTCCCCCCTTAAGACTCTCCTCTTCGATGGACCCATCGGCAACTCCTAATCCCCCACTTCCCTCCCCCACCCTGTCCCCAGTTTGGGTCTGACACAGTGTGGTCTGACAATTCCCGTTCAAAAGCCACTATTGAATCTTTCAGCACCTTGGGAAATCCTCCCAAAGTGAAAGGCATTATACAAGTGTAATTTTGTTGTTATTGTTGTTACATTTGTATAGTGCCTTTTACGTCGGGAGGATGCCTCAAGGTGCTGGATAGTCGATAGTTTGCATCTGAACTGTAGTTGGATTTGGGAAGGGTGGAGTCCTGTAGCGTATGTGGAGTTCTGTAGCATATTGGTTGGAGCACTCGCCTCACAAGCGAGAGGACCAGGCTCGGATTCCCGGGCAGAACAATACTTTAGGCAATTTTCCTTACTCCACACAATCCTCTCGTTTACAAAGCAGTAAATAGGAACTTGGTTGTTATTCGATTGGCAGATCACTTTCCAAAAGAAAATAAAGAAATAATAATCTGGTTACTCAATTCATGACTGTTTGTGGGACACTGCTGTGCACAATTGGCTGCCGTGTTTCAACCACAACATATTCATTTTATAGTATATTCTGTGAAGCGCTTTGAGATATCTCAACAGCATGATAAGGATCTACATCAAACGCAATAATTATTATTATCTGTACAATGATATTGAATATATAGTTAAAAGAACAAATAAAATCCTCACAGGCAGCACCACAGTGGGGGCTATGAAAGGAAATCTTATTCTAATATTTCTGGAACTTCCATGTGTAGGTGAGATGTATGGAATTCTTAGTTTGTTTTGGATAACCTTGAGAATGGGGATAGGTTTTCATGTGTCAAACATCCAGATGACCCAAAACTAAGAGAACAGAAAGAATAAAAAACTGGTCTCTAAGATTGACTGGAACTATAGGCTGCTTACAGTTAAAGGATGAAGAGTCTATTGGTGGTAGGTACAGTAAAAGCCCATTTATCCGGCACCCTCGGGGCCTGGCCAATGCCGGTTAAAGTGCATGCCGGATATTCGGCCGAAAACGCAAAATAAATTTAAAAATTCAATGCATTTTTCCGGATAAATTCCGGTTAATTGAATGCGGACTTTTTTTTTATGCCAGTTATACGGAAATTACGGTTGATCGGGTGCCGAATAAATGGGCTTTTACTGTAATTATAACAGTAATAACAGTCCTCGAACTTGACATAGCTCTTTATCAAGTCTTCGAGTCATCTCAAACCACTTCACAGAGAACACCGTAAAATAAATTGACTGTGTATTTTGTGGCCGAAAAAACAGCAGCCAATTGCACACAGCGGTGTTGCACAATTAGTTGTAGATTGAGTGACCAAATTCTTCTTCTTGTATTTTGGATGGGATTATTACCCACAGAAAAGCGACCCACCAATGATACTAGTGAGCTGTGCAGGTTGAAAGAGTGCGCAGTGATAAAATAGGACTCACTACAACCGCCACCTCCTCCACTGGTATACTGGGTTCAGTCGAAGGAACATCCTGTGGCTTCTCTGGGTGTGGCTCAGGGACCTTGGGTTCTTCTGCAGGAGTGGGCTCTGGGTTGATCTTTTGAGAGTGAGACAGAACGTAATCACATTAGCACGTTCTGCATGGTAAGCAAGCAAGTAAAAATAATAATCCTTGCATTTGACATAGCGCTTTTCATGTCTTCTAGACGTCTCAAATCGCTTCACAGAATATACTGTAAAGTGAATTGATTGTATATTTGTGGGTGAAAAGCCGTAGTCAATTGTGCACAGCAGCGTCCCCACAAACATCCTTGGCCCCCTCCTCTTCGTAATCTATATGCTCATTCTTGGGGATGTCATCCACGGACATGGGGTACACTTCCACATGTATGCAGATGACACCCATCTCTATTTTTCCACCTCACCTTGCGACCTCTGGAACTCCCTCCCTTCGCCTCACCCCCCTCCTTTCCTATTTTCAGGTCTCGGCTAAAGACCTTTCTTTTCGACTGCGCTTTTGGTCACCTTCTTTCCCCCTCCCCCTGGCTCGGCCCCAGGATCCATTATTGGGAAGCGCTCTGAGACGCCGTTTGGCGTGGAGAGACCTATATAAATCCAAGTTGTTGTTGTTTCACAATAATCAATTCTGAAGATGTGCAGAGTAATTACCCGCATATCAGTCCTGCTCCCAATTTACTCTACAGTCTACAGCAGGGATCTTCTGTACTCAATTCCCACCTCATTCAATTTTGATTGTCTTGCTTATAGACACATAGCTATGTGGGATTGAACTATCACAGTGCAAAAAAGGGAGCTTGGAGAATCATACAGTTCGCATTGTCTGTCTCTCTACATCAATCCCCTTCATAGCACATAATGCAGGGTATCCCTGTTACACCATCCCGCCCAACTACCCCACTTACAATGTTTGCATAGAGCCATTAACGTATACTGGGACTGATACACTTGCAATGGGGAAATACCAGCAAAACACAACACTTTTATGTTATCTCCCTTCAGGTCAGTGGCTAAAATAGTGGTGTCCAAGGTGAAACATCTGGCTTGTTTTTAATGCAAATGAGGAATAAACTATCGTTACCAGCAAAACAGCATAAGCCTGGATGTATCACGTGGCTCACACTCTTCATTCTCAGTCAAATTAAGTCTGTTAATCCATCTCTTATTCTTAACATTATATAGTCAGAAAATTCTTTAGATAAAATAATGTTGCAAATCAGAACATTGATATTGGCAAAATTACAGATGAATCAGGATAGAAATATGATGTTCTACCATAAAAATAGTATCCCAATTTATGCTAGAGCTTGGCATTGAAGCTCCCGCACAGCAGCTGTGCGACAATGAGATTGTGGGATTAGAGCCAGAAAAAAGCAATGCGGGAAGAGGAAAGGTGACTCACCACTATATCGAACACGCTCTGATTAAACACCTCGGGGGTTACCTCAATGGTTGCAGCATCCAGCTTTAATGAGAGAAAGGAGCATCAAAAGCACAAATCAGAAACAGAACGAGATAGAAATGCAGGAGAAAGCTGCCCTCCAATTTGACCTGCGACACTGCAGCCATAATTCTGTCAAAAGAAATCCATGCAATCACCGGTAAAATTAATCACATTGTGCACATAGCTGGAGGATTTTGAGAACCCATCTGTCAGGCAGCACATTAATATTCAGCTGAACAAGCTGCAAGTTGGAGTCATAAAGCCTTGCCCCTCCCCCCCCCCCACACCCCCATCACCACCACCACCAATTCTTTGATGCTTTTTATCTACTGATCACAAAATAATTTGCCCATGGCAACTAAAGAGTCATATCTATTATACACTATACTGAAACCTATAGATGACAGCAACGATCTTTATTTATAAAGCACTTTTCATTGGAAGTAGGTCTCAAAGTGCTTTCCACACCTGACTCCCATCTCAGTGAGAAATACTAAGGAGAAACCTCCAACATGCGACTTGTCAGAGATGCAGGTTGTTTCTCGGACGGTCACGCCATCAAATATTTATGAATTTCACAAATCAATGGTGTAAAACATGATCATTTCCAATGAGATTCCTTAAAACGGAAATCAGGAGTGCATCACACCAATTAGCAACATGCCTGTTCCAATTTAATGTATTTTCGGAGAGGAGTCTGTTCAGCTCTTTGTGATTTACATATGATAATAATAATTATTATAATCCTTACAGCACCTTTAACATTGGGAGGATGTTTCAAAGTGCTTCGCAGGTTTTACTCCGGGAAGTGGAGTGATTGTATTTCGTAGGCAAACACGGCAGTCCAATTGCACACAGCAATGCGTTACCAACAGTTGAGAATCGCATGACCAATTTGATTTGGGGGATTGTTGGCCAGGATACTGCGAGAACCTCCTTTCTCTTTTCAAGGCAGTCCACGGAACCTGGAATGCCCTGAATGGGTTGATGCAACCTTAGTTTAACCTCTTATCTAAAAGATAGCATCACTATCAATTCAGTGCACCCTACCACTGCATTAGAGCGTCAGCTTAGACTACCGGTATGTAAGTTCAAGTTCTACAATACTTCTAGTTACCAGAGGAAAAGCCCACTTGGATTCCTGACAAAACATTTCTGGGTTTTGATGTAGTTTGGAGGAGACATGTGTTTTACAGCTTTATTAAATAAATGTTAAGAAATGTTGGTCGTTTTATTCAGTGAGACAATACTTGGAGCTCCTGTGGCTTAGTGGTTAGAGCACTTGTCTTGCAAGCTGGGGAGAACTGTGTTCCAATCCAGGCAGGTTAGGGTGAAACCTTGGGCAAGTTTCCTTATTCCACACGCCCAATAATAATGCGTCCAAAAAAAACCACAATAAAATTGGCCATTTCAATCCACGACTGTTTGTGGGACACTGCTGTGTGCAATTGGCTGCCGCGATTTGCCCACAAATATACAGTCAATTCACTTTACAGTATATTCTGTGAAGCGCTTTGGGACATCGATAAAATGTGAAAAGTGCTATATCAAATGCAAGGATTATTATTATTATTAATACATGAGCTGAAAACATCTGAAAGTACCTCTGTGACCTCCTAAATCCTTACCAACCTGTCTGTGCCTTATGCTCAATGAGCTCTGGCTTGCATCATGTCCTCCGAACCACCCATCCCACCATTGGCAGGCGAGCCTTCAGCCACTCTGTCTCCCACCCTTTGGAATTCCATTCCATAAGCACTCCACCTCGCCCCCTCCCAAACCTCCTTCAAGTCCCGTCTTCTTCGACCATGCCTTGGTTACACCCCTTCCCCTCCCTTCCCTCCACCCTCCCCGAACCCGGCACCAGCTCGGGTACAAAACACTGACTGCTCAGCTCCTTGGGATATCCTCCCGTAAAAGGCACTTTACAAATGTAAGTTTGTTGTGGTTGTTGTTGAAACAGTCGGCTCAAAGACAAGGTTACAAGATCACAAGATCGCAAGATTGATTTGGTTGATGAAGATCCTTTGTCCATTTGATCTCCCTAACACCCACCTTACCACAATAGTCTAAATAGACCTATTTGCAGTCTACAAGGTCTGTTCAGGTCTATAGCGTTAACACAGTGGAAAATTAAACTAAATGAGTTCCTCCAACATTCTCTTTTAAATCCCTTGCAAACAAGGGAATAGATTTCTATCTGTAATATTAGTACCTATATTTGTTTTAACATCAATGCCCATGCCCAGCCCATGAAAGTGGTTGTATTTCACTGGCCAGATACAGCTGGTTAATGCTTGCTAAGGCAATTCACAGTCATCAGTTGCTAGTAAGATCAGGCAGTTGTGGATCACATGGGAAGCTGGGAGTTCCTTGAGGTTTAAAGAAGGTCTTTATCTCAGTGGAGTCTGGCAGCCATCCTGTTCTGTTTGCACATCAGCAAAAACAGCTACCTCACAAATGCTAAAATTCTATCCATCAACCTTTCAGTGTGTGAAGGTTACATTTTATCCACTTCAGTCAACAACAAATCCCTGACAGCCAGTGAATCACCAGTCTCTCCAAAGCCATCAATGGTGGTTCTTCCTACATTCAAAAGCAAAGCCTTTCATTTTCACACTGATGCCTTTATGCTCTGGTCGCATGTGTCGAGGGAGACAAGTTATCTTTTCGTGTACATTGACTTGCACAATGACTGGTGAAATGGAGACAATCGTAACAAGAATAGATGTCTCTGGTTGGATTCTGGTAGCTGTTCAGGGCAACAACAAAGATTACATTTATAAGCGCCTTTCACGTCGGGAGGACGTCCCAAGGCGCTGAAATACTGGAGCAATTGTGGCTCAGGTACATTTAAGAAGGAATCCAATAGAATGTTCAAAATTAAAAATAGTTTGATAGGGTTAGAATAGATACACTGTTCCTGCTGAGTGGGGAGTGTGTAACCAGGGGACAGAAGTATAAGATAACTGGACAGCAGCGTCATGGCCAATCTGTCTCAACAGGTATTGTTGAATTGCATATGATTCCAGTTCTGGAACATGTTTCCATTCTTCTCATCCCATGCCAGCATTAAAATACCCTCAGTACAGGACTGGCATGATAAGCTATAGCACCAAAGTCAAGTTTACCGCAACCAATAATAAACCTTAGTCCGGTCCTCACAAGTGGATTTCCCTCGCCTGCCTCTTCTCTTCCCTTTCCATCATTGAACTAGGGTAAATATTTCCACTTTATACTCCACCCATCCCTATTACCTCCAAGTGAGATGGCCAATTTAGCGTCCATTTGTGCTGGATTAATGTTCAGTGAGTGCTGTTGGCCCACAAATAATAGATACTAGGATAACATTAGTGTTTGTGTTCGTTATCATTTGTGCAGTTTAGCAGCCCATTAAAACCATTGTAGGTGGTCAACATCTCATTGAAGTTACAATATCACACTGTCAAGGTCTCTGGCATTGTTGATGGTCATTCTACAATGAATGTTTCTATAACACAATGCTGAGAGTTCCACAATTTGGTTCATAAGAACATAAGAAATAGGAGGAGTAGGCAATTGGGCCCATCGAGCCTGCCCCGCCATTCAATCATGGCTGATATTCTACTCTAACTAGAGCTACCTGCCTTATCCACATATCCCTTAATCCCTTTATAAATGAGAAATCTATCTAACTCAGTCTTGAATATGTTCTTTTTTACCGATCATTTTACCAAGTGTACTGGAATGCTTTATTGATAAGTCATAGGAATGCTTTATTGGTAAGTCATAGAATATTCTGTTATTATTTAGTCTATTATTAATATGGTATGTTTTAAAATAAGTTAATTTTTTGTGTAGGATTTTTGGCAACTTGCCATTCGAATATCCAGCATATTTGAATAACCGGCACTGGGCAGGTCCCGAGGGTGCCGGATAACGAAGGTTTTACTGTATTATGTAGGTGAACATGACAGGTAATTTGCAAACAGCAATATCCCACAAAGAGTCATGAAATGAATGACCAATTTTATCTGGGGGATTGCTGGCCAGGAGATGGGGAGAAAGAAACTCAATTCACTGAGTGGGAGAACTGAGAATTTACTTCTGACAGTTCATAGTATCTATAAAAAGAGACTTTTAAGGAACTACAAGAACAGTTTGCAGTGTCCATACATAATGGGCATTTGTCAGGCTGACCAAAGAACAGTAAATATAATTGTAGAACTACCCATATGGGGCATTTCTAGTGCAAGGCCTTTCAATTACTCCCTGTTTCCATTTATTTAGCCAATTTATTATCCCATTTACTATTTTGTTCTTTATCTCAACATAATTCACGTTAGTCACAAGCTTGCCTCACCACTGCCTCACCCCTCAGGCTGCAGAAACCCTCGTCATGCATTCATCACATCAAGGCTTGACTACGGAATTCCCTCCTAGTCGGCCTTCCTGGTTCTTCCCTTCAAAAGTTGCAGATCATGCAGAACTCTGTAGCTCGTATTCTCACCCACACCAAGCTCCTCACTCCCACCCTCGCCCGGCTCCATTGGCTCCCCAGCCCCCAGAGGATCTAATTCAAGATCCTCGTCCTTACCTTCAAGGCCATTCACGGCCCTGCCCCCCACCCCTACCTCTCTGACCTGTTGTACCCCTATGAACCCACCCGGCCCCTCCATTCAGCAGGCTCCGGCCTGCTCCATGTCCCCTGCCCGATCTGCCCTACCATCGGTGGATAGGCTTTCAGCCTCTCTGCCCCCACACTCTGGAACGCCATTCCACAGTCCCTTCAACTCGCTCCCTCCTTCGCCTCCTTCAAGGCCGGTTTCAAGACCTTCCTCTTCGACTGTGCCTTCTGCTGCCCTCCCAACTCTCTCCCTCCTAACTCTCTCCTGCCCTTCCCCTCCTGCCCTGTCCCTCTCCCTTGCTCAGGTCTCGTCCTGACTGTTCAGCACCTTTGGATGTCTTCCTGACCTGAAGGGGGCTCGATAAGTGTAATTTTGTTGTTGTTGTTGTTGCCATGAGGCACTATCAAGTACTTTCTAAAAGTCGAGATGTATACATTTCTAACACATTAATAACACTCATTTTTAGATCATCAAAGCCTTTATTAATATTCTAGCATCCAATTCTTACACCATTAATTGGTCATTTCCATGAAGTTGGATGCATGAATTATTGACTCAAAGTATCTGTAGTCAAAATACCCTACTTTCTTTTAGAAATGCTTATTTTTGAAGACTGTGTGAAAAGTACTACACACATCATTCTAAATTTGTTTATCTCCTCTTATGCCCTTTAAATTTTTTTCCCAAATTGCTTTTGGGGATTCTCATTTTTAATTCTCTTGGATGTAATTCTCTCGAATGTGCAGTACTCTCAAAATCTGACAAAGGCATCCTTTTGCCGTATGCATTGTTTATTCTCATTAAAAACCCTAAAGTGAGCAAACAACCAATTACAAAGGCTGTTTCTATTGTGAGCAATAAAAAGCCGAAGAACAGACTGACTATGTTGAGCTGTACTTTGGAACTACTCCAAGTTTTCTGTCCCCATTGGAAAACTCTTGGCTATAAAATCTGCTGATGTGCAGCAAACTCCTGTTATTATCTCTTGTTCTTAACTATGCCGTAATATTATTGCTAATGAGACAATGATCACTCGTGCTCAAGTGTGATGCACTTTGTCAGACGCTTCCTGCAAAAGCCATTGATTTTCCCTCTCCTCTCGGGGACTGCTTGCAATTAATGTTATAATACTGCATAATATTTCAACTACTTAACTGCTGCATTGCAAGAACACATTTGGCAGTCATTGAAAGACTGGCAAATTAAAATGGCTTTGAGATTGATCTGTAACAAGCACAATGGAGTTGGAAATCTCTTCTCAGATTAAGAATAAATAATAACGGTGCTTCACCTTTGGAAAAAGAATCTTAAAGATTTGTTTTTTGAAGGCAAATGCTTGTATGCCAAGATGACTTGCAAGATCTCGGCTCCAATTCAAGATTCCCTCTGAATCAAAGTTTCATGAGTCGGGATGATATAAAGGGGATTTCTGCACTTTACTCTGCAAATCATGTTTTTTTCTGGCAATAAGAGCAGTTACACTCCCACTTTCCTGAGGAGTGATTTCTCAGTCCCCAAAACAATATAAACAAAATGACATTTGTATAGCGTCTTTCACGTCAGGAGGATGTCCCAAAGTGCTGAAGTAAAATAGGCTGACATTGGCTGGATGTAAAACTGAGTGATGATTCTCATGTCGAAAACTAAATCTGGATTTGTTTCAAAAACCTGTAACTGATCAGGACGAAGCAATTTCTGCAACAGCACCAACAATCCTATCCCTTGTTTACTGGCTCTCAATCCCAAAAGATGCTCCTCAATTGGCTCTGCTGAGATTGGGAGCACCATCTGAAGCATCATGGAATTCATATCTCAACTGGTACCATCCACAAGTTGTTAGAGGATACCATAAAGTACTGAAGGATATATTATAATACAGTAGTATGGCTCAAAATACATACATATTTTTTAAACGTCCCATCAACGGGATACACCAAAAACATTTCCCATGGTCATTTAGGACAGCCATACCATGAAGGAGCTGGCTACTGTTCTCATAAGCATTTTCAGTGGTTGCTCGGACATTGCTGCCCACTAGGATGTCCAGGAAGCTAGTCAACTAAGAATAATAATAGTAATCTTTACATTTGGGATAGTGTCTCTTTCTTGTCAGGAGGATGTGCCAAAGCGCTTCACAGGATGCACTGTAAAGTGCAGCAACTGTGTGTTTTGTGGGCAAATACAGAACCAGACATTACCATACTGGTAATCTTGGTAATCTTATAATTTTGTGATCTTACTTAGTATACCGGTACATAGCCCACCTGTGCCATACCTTGACCGGTGCTGTAATGAAGTTCATTTTAAAAATCTTTCTGTAATAGCGTGGCAGTTGGAAAACAATGGTCAGATACAGGGTTCCGTGCTTTATTTGTGTGCCTTCGAATTTAATTGATCAGATTCAGAAGAAAAGTTGTGAAGCATCCAAATAGTATATTAAAATTATGCTAGGAGAATGGTTGAGCTGCTGTACCTAGGGAGACTGAATTGCAAGTGAAAAAGGTATCTTACCTGTGTGAATCCATTAAAGGCAGCATTAGTCATCTGGAAACAGTGGAAAGAAGTAAAATATCAAGTTACAATTACACAAAGTATTATTCCAGAAGGAATACAGACTATGTACATTCATTACGGTTGCTATTGTATTATATCATTTCGGAGCAATAACGAAACATGACAAACAGCTGAAGGAAAAGGTTGAATCGAGAGCTGTTATTTTACGATAATATTTAATCATACCTAAGAACTTTTTTCTACACTAAACACTTTATGAGGTACCTCTTCTCTTTCAGCATCTAGTTCCTGGTATAACAGTCCGTATCTCCGGTTAGCAATTTCATCTTCTGACAGATCCGAGATGTTTGTTTCATTATCTTTAGGGCTGGTTGCACTCTCGTTGCTAAAGTTGCTTAAATTCTCGATTGGATAGGGACTCTGGGGGCTATTGATCTCTTTGATTTGCTCTGTCTCACTGATGCTTTCATTCTCCCCACGTAACGGTAGATCTAACTGTACTTCCTGATTCTGCCCAAACTTGCTCAGCATGGCTCCTTTCCATGGAGTACCAAATTCATCGGAATCTTGTGGAGGCCAAGAGCCAACATTCTCCTTCATATCTTGCCAAAAATCAACTTTCGCATCCCCCTTAGGGTCACTGCTCTCTCCTTGTCCCTCCTGCATTGGTGGCCAAGAATCAAGTCCATTTATCTGGCCATCAGGTAGGTTGGGGAACCCCCAATCATCATTGCTAACTGTAGGTTCCCAGTTGTCTGGCCATATCTCAATCTTTTCTCCACTCCAGGGGTCTGACTCCACGCTTTGAGGGGCAAATCTAACACTGTCACAGTTTTCTCTGTGAAACGTGGGTAACCGATCCATAATGGGATTCTCAGATTGTGGTTCATCAGGTCGGTTATTATTGCTCTCTGTTTCAGTGCTGTTTGAGTTGACTGTGTTTACTGGCTCAAAGCACCTTTCCTCCTCCTCCATCACCTCCTCCTCTTCTTGCTGGGACTGATGTGCTTCCTCAGTGTATTGAGGAATAACCTCAGTTTCAGTATCTGAACTAACAATGCTTTTGTCACATTCAGATTTGAAAGCAATCTCCTCTTTCTCCTGTCTACCATGAAGTCCCTCATTTCCAACATAATCAGGAATGTCCTCGTTCTTTTGGTGATCAGGACTTTCCTCACTGCGTTGGATAACAGGAATTTCCTCCTCCACTTCCAAATCCTCTTTGTGACCATCAAAAATGTCATTACTTTGAAATAGGAGTACATGCTTTTCATGACTATCAGCAATAGCATCATTATGATAGCTTCCAGAGATGTCATCTTGGCTCTCACTAAGGATCATCTCCTCCATTTCTGCACTATTTCCTCCAGAGTCCTCAACTAGCTGGGATTCTGCTTCACAACCCTTACCTGTGTTGCTCACTACCTGAAGCACTGATTGGCAAATTGAATCAAGGGGATTGAGACTGCATTCATTTCCTATCTGCCCTAACTCATCCACACATTGCCTCTCAACTAATTCTACTGCTCCATCCTCATGTTCATCAGTGACCACCAAAACCTCTTCATCAATAGAGAGTTCAAGACTGTACTCTTGTTCGTCGCACAGTTCAGTCTGCAGGTTCCTGCACTCAACTTCTTCGGTGTCTACCTGTTTGTCTAACGGCTTCTCCTGCCAACTCTCTGCATTGACTGAGCCCTGTTCCTCTTCCTCAGCCTGATCTGCAGGTTTCGAAAAGCTATCAGCTGAAGGATCAGTACAGGTCCCTGCAGACAGTTGTTCTTGAGCAAACGGCTGGGCTCCGTCGCAAGAACCATCTAGAGTGGTTTCCTCGCTGTTACTGTGTGTGGCAGTGTCCGTTAACCCCCACTGCGTCGTATAGTTCTGGCTGGCATCTACTTCAGAGTTTGTGTTAGTAATGTCCCCTGCTGTGCCAGTATCTGTGCTGTCCTCCATGGCCAGGTTACACAGAGAGAGACTTTTTGAAGAGTCGGGCTTTAGATAGAAAATGAGTGAAGATAGATATAAAAGATAGGAGAAACAGAGATGAAAAAAAGCAAAATAAATCAACACAAATTTTTACCCAAGGTAAATAAAATAGAAGCTCAAAGTAAATTAGAGGAAACAGATGCATGGTAGAAATCTCACATGCTATAAATAGATTATGGAAATTCTAGCCGTAGAAAATGAATTAAACGAAGAACTACGTAAATCAGAAACAGCAAATGTACGCAATGCAAAATTTATCTCAATGAACCAAATAATAATCGCATAAGGATGGAAGTATAAGCAGGTTCCTCCAATGGCCCAACGTTAAAGGCACAAACAAGTGTAACGTTGAGCCACACGGAATGCAAAGCTGCAGATTTGTTACCAGATGCGTGCTGAGTCAGCGATCTCAGCCAGGGAAGTAGTTTGGGATAATACAACTGGCCTTGTGGAGTCATTGGTAGAGGGGGAAGGTTAATCAGCCAAGCATTAGTAAGCTAGCTGCTGATCACTATCCTGTAACCCACTGTGTGAGGACAGGATCAGGGTCAGGGAAATGGCCGCGCAAAAAAAGAAGCATATAATTATACCATATAGATGTACAAGTGACGGATTATACCACAAGGAATACAGCATTCTATCCCACAGGAAAGAGGCCTTAGATTTAGGACCCTATTAAAGTAACAGAAACAAGGGCAATATACTTACAGGTTGCACCAGTTCAGTGCTTGCCTTTAGACAGAGAGAAGTGAATGTAAAAGAAAATGCAGTCGTTAGCACTGTGAATAATATTAGCAACTAATATAGACTGTGCACCCAACAGTGTACAACACCGTCCGTTACTTTCAATGACGATCAAAAATAATATTAATACTTCATTTGATATACTGTAGTACGTTATTACGTTTTCGAGATGTCCCAAAGCGCTTAATAGAATATATTGTAAAGTGAATTGATGGTATATATTGTGGGCAAAACGCGGCAGCCAATCGCACACAGCAGTGTCCCACAAACAGTAGTGACTGACTTACGATTTAAGTTGAACCAGAAAGGGTTTTGCAGACTTATAAGGCATTGCTAATTGAGTATTAGTACTTAGATGAGGTAATAATGATAATCAACAATGAAAAGAATATAAAATATCCCCTTCTGGGGTACAATTTTGAAACAGTCTTCCATCCATATGAAAGCAACACTTCTGACATATCTCCTGCAAAAGTTTGCAAGTGAGCTATTTATCAGTGTTGTTTTTCCACTTGATCTGCCTTCTCATTCAGCTGGCTGGAAGTCTGTAGATTGTGACTGCAATGTGGCAGAGGCAGCATTTCCAAAGCCAACGCCGTTCCAGAGAGCTGTAAGTGTGTTCCATCAGCAAGATGTTAAAGTAAATAAATCAAAATTGAATTTTGAAACACATTCTCTGTGTTTTCAAAAAGATTTACTAAACAGTCCTCTAATTTAACCTCTAGCCTTTAAATCTCCATATCCGCAAGCTGAATGACTGTGTATCCGTTCAAATTCAATGTGATTGAAATTGAGTAATAGCATTGTGTTGAGGTTTTGCTTAGAGAATCATAAATGGTGCTTTTACAGATTCTCAGCAAATGGGCCTTTTAACTAATGGTGGGATTTTTTTTCACAAGCGTATATGCTACTGGTAGGGAATTTATTCAGTTTGCTCAGCAATCTGATATATTTACAGAGAGGCAGAGAGAAAAAGAGATAAGGGTACGCAGTGAAACTAAGATAGAAAGAGGGTTAAAAGTAAAATAGAGTCAACAAAACAACAAACAACAAAATTACATTTGTATAGAGCCTTTTACGATGGGTGGACGTCCCAAGTCAATGTTTCAGACCTGAGCTGGGGTTGGGATTGGGATGGGTGGAGGGAGGGAGGGAAAGGGAGGGAGTGGGGGGGTGACCGATGGAACGTCGAAGTGGAGGGTCTTGAGGCAGGACTTGAAGGAGGGTAGGGAGGGGGGGCGAGGTGAACAGGGTGGGTCGGAGGACATGAAGCAGGCTGGAGCCCACTGAGCAGACAGAGTGGGCAGGTTGGTAGGAGCTTAGGGGGTCTCAGGGGTAGGGAGGGCGGGGGTAGAGCACAGAAAGAAGAGCTAGCATAGCATGGTGCTATAGTGACAGCATAATTCCTGATGGAAGATGATTTTGGTTCATACTGCGCATTGTAGTTTGTGTGACGACCTGAAATCCATGCAGTTTTTGTGTGCACAATAGGATGAATCCCATCAGTATGGCTTCGGGCCCTCTGTTCTAGCAAGGTATTGTTTTGACTTTATATCTTTTGTTTCACTCTCTGTCCCACCCTCTCTGACCCACTTCTCTGTACCCTCACCTCTCTATCCATCCTCTCTCCTCACCCTCAAGAGCTGTCTCAAAGCGCTTCACAGAATATACTGTCTATTTGTGGGCGAAGCACGCCAGCCGATTGCGCACAGCAGCAACCCCACAAACAGTCGTGGATTGAAATGACCAATTTTATTATTGTTTCTTTTTGAAGGTATTATTATTAAGCGTGTGGAGTAAGGAAACTTGCCCAAAGTTTCACCCTGACCTGCCTGGATTTGAACACAGGTCTCACTCTTGTAAGGCGAATGTTCTAACCACTGTGCTACAGGACTCCACTCTGCGCTGCATCCTCCCAACCGTTGTCAGTTCCTGCTGCTGCCCTGGGAGGATGTCCACCAAGGAGGGAGGGAACGGAGGTTGGAATGTTGGAGCTGGTTTTGAGGTAGGTATGACCTGTGGGCCGCCAATTGGCCCACACATGATGTGGCCTGCGGACCTTCACAAAAGTTTGGACTGCCCTGGTCTAGAGAAAAGCTGAATAATTAGCCCCCTAACTGAACGTATCGGCTTGTAGTGTTAATGGAATCGGAGGAGGAAGAATCCAATTGCTCAGTGACAGGTCTATCTTTCTAAGTCCCACTGATAAGTCGACCAGGTGGGTCACTTAGCTGACATTATGATGGTGTATTGCCTCACCTGGCTTAGGTATCAGCAGGAATGTGGCAGGAATGAAAGTTTCTGCAGACTTCAGATTAACCATATTGCTGATCCGCACTTTGCTACTGCTCTGGTTTTTGCCCAAGTTGATTGGGTTTTAACATGTTCTTCATATAATTCCTGAATGTACATCCCCGCACACCTAATGAAACTGCAGTAAACGATACTCTGTACTGTATAATGGCCTTATTTGTCACAGACTAGTTAGAATCCACACTGATCTCCAACAAGTCTGACGGATCCTTCACTGTATTACTGTATTAGAGAAATCGTATTTCTCTAACTGAGCCAGGCTGACATCTCCAAAAACAAATGCAGTAAAATGACATATCACATTCAAAATTAGTACCACATTAACTCTTCTGAAGAACATTTCTGACAAGCTAAAAATCTCTGACCCCCACCCCAAAAAAACCCTCAAAGTTAAACAGGAAAATAAACAATTCTAAATTAGAGTAAGAGTATTCCTACCTCCCACAAATCCCATGGCAGGGTCTGAAAATGGACACAAAAACAGAAATGTTAAAACAGAGACACATAGAGAAAACCATATGGATCAATTTGCAGATTTTGAGATTGCCATATTCTCAAACTGGAAGTTATTATGCTCATAGCAAAGTCTGTGAATGAAATCACAGCCTTCAAGTGAGACTTGAAAAATTAGGACTATTTATTTCTGAAGCAAAGAAGATTAAGGAGGGATAGATTAGAGGTTTTCAAAATTATGCTTGGTTTGATATGGTAGTTAATAATATACAGTTATATGATATTTTAGGATTAGATTATCACACATTTCTTATTAAAATATTTCAAATTAGAGACCGCTGCAATGATTTAAAAGTGCCTCTCTGTAAGGTTATGAAATATTTGATAGCTGTTATTCATTCGTCCGTCCGTCCTATCTATACATATTAATAAAACGACAATGTCTGTAAATGTGGCGAGGTGGAGAGAGTGCAGGTGATGTTTTATATCATCTATTTAATCTAATATTTTATCTAATAGTGATATTAGATATATAGTGATATTTTTTCACACGGACCACCCGCTCCCGAGACTAGAGACTAGAGATCTTGGGGCTGGAAGGATCGCGGGGACAGAGCTTTCACGCTGTGCACCGCTCAGCCCACCGGCTGGAGCGGCTTCCATCGCTGCCGGTTCTTCCTCTATGGGCGGCCGGCCAACGAATACCATCTTTTTGGACGACGGGGAATATCACGGAGGGAATGGCGGCCACTCGCTGTCGGCGCTTCGTCCGGCTGTGCGGGGAGCGGCCCCTCGACAGGACCTGGGAAGGCCGCGACCTCGGCACTTTCCTCAGGCAGCGGGTGGCGCACGTCTCCCGCGAGGGGGAAAGCGAGGGGGAGAGCGAGGGGGGGAGCGAGGGGGAGGGTGAGGGGGAGAGCGAGGGGGGAGAGCGAGGGGGGGAGCGAGGGGGGGAGCGAGGGGGAGAGCGAGGGGGGGAGCGAGGGGGGGAGCGAGGGGGAGAGCGAGGGGGGGAGCGAGGGGGGGAGCGAGGGGGGGAGCGAGGGGGGGAGCGAGGGGGGGGGCGAGGGGGAGGGCGAGGGGGAGGGCGAGGGGGAGGGCGAGGGGGAGGGCGAGGGGGGGAGCGAGGGGGGGAGCGAGGGGGGAGAGCGAGGGGGGGAGCGAGGGGGGGAGCGAGGGGGAGAGCGAGGGGGGGAGCGAGGGGGAGAGCGAGGGGGGGAGCGAGGGGGAGAGCGAGGGGGGGAGCGAGGGGGGGAGCGAGGGGGGGAGCGAGGGGGGGAGCGAGGGGGGGAGCGAGGGGGAGAGCGAGGGGGGAGAGCGAGGGGGAGAGCCAGGGGGAGAGCCAGGGGGAGAGCCAGGGGGAGAGCCAGGGGGAGAGCCAGGGGGGGGAGCCAGGGGGGGAGCCAGGGGGGGAGCCAGGGGGGGAGCGAGGGGGGGAGCGAGGGGGAGAGCGAGGGGGAGAGCGAGGGGGAGAGCGAGGGGGAGAGCGAGGGGGAGAGCGAGGGGGAGAGCGAGGGGGAGAGCAAGGGGGAGAGCGAAGGGGAGAGCGAGGGGGAGAGCAAGGGGGAGAGCGAAGGGGAGAGCGGCCAGGTGCTGCAAGCGACGGATCATCTCGTGGCGGGAGATCCAGACGGTGATCGGGCTGCTGCTGCTGCTGCTGTGCGAGCCGGCCAGACACACCGTGTCCGAGGTGCCAGGGCCGTCACCGAGTCCCCGGGTTCATCGACTGAGGAGCCGGTGGGTTTTGGGGCCTGACACCACACTGGGCCCTTTTTTCCGCGCCCTTTTTTTCCCGCCATCTCAGAGATCGTCCGGGCGGGCGACGAGGACAGGGAGTGGTTGCTGGACGATTGTTGGACGATTGTTGGTTATTGTTTGTTGCTGTTTTTGTTGTTAATATTATTGCTTTTGTTGTTTATTATTGTTTATTATTGTTGTTTGATTCCCCCCACCCCTGCCCCCATTTTCTTCTTCCCTCACTCCCTTTCCCCACTTTCTCTCCTCCCTTTTCCCCTTCCCTCCCTCTTCCCTCTTCCTGATCTTGCCCCCACCCATCTTTCCCTCCCTCTCTTCCTTACCCCCCTTTCTCCCCCCTCTTCCTCCCTAACCTTATCCCATCCCACCTTTCCCTCCCTCTCCCCCCCTTACCCTCTTTTCCCCCTTTCTCCCCTGGCCCCATTTTCGCGATTGTTTGTGGGGACACTGCTGTGCGCAATTTGGCTGCCACGTTTCGCCCACTAATACAGTTACTTTTCCTACTATTCTTCATCCTGCCCTGATCCTTCCCACCCTGCTCTTGTCCTACCTGACTGTACAGCGCCTTGGGATGTCCTCTCGACGTGAAAGGCGCTATATAAATGTAAGTTTTGTTTGTTTGTTTGTCTGTCTGCTCTTCAAGAAGGAACTCAATGACCTATTGACATAGAGACATTATTTATACCTGATCGGAAAGGTTTCACCTCTGGGAGTGACATGGGCATATTTGGTTTCAGGAATCTTCTATGTATCATTCATGAGTTATTTTCAGTGCAGCGTTTTTTGTTGGAGTTACACCTGGTGGCCGCCAAGTCAAAGTGGCGCTGTGAGTCACAGAGCACCTACATATGTACGCGCGCACACACACACACACTGTTACAGCTAGTCACTGGGCTGACTGACCAGCGTTGAATTCTTCCACTGATTCCTTCCAAAGGGAGTTTTCCCACAGGAGTCCTCCCAGATGAGTACAGATGAAGATGAAATGACTGTCCGTGTGTCAATCTACATTCCATGTTGGATTACTTGGTTGCAAATGTAGCTGCAATAGCTACAGCTAGTTAACAAGTAAAATGAATGCATCACCGACCTGAGAGATGGGTGACTGACTTCTTCCTATGGGTGTTACATGGTCTGGTTTGAAAGGATCAAAGTCCAGGTCTAGTAATGACTCAGTGGGTTGAGCTGCAGGTTGCTCTGGCTAGAGGAAAAATAAACAATAAACCATTACACGGATTCTATAATAGTACCGTACTACCAATAATATCCCTTATATTTAATACAGTATCTTTTACTTCACAAGGATATGTATGCAAGCGAGACCTGGGTTTGTTTCCCGGCAGGGTGAAACCTTGGGCAAGTTTCCATACTCCACACGCCTAATAATAATCTCTCAATAAAAAAAAAAACAGTTTCAATCCCCAACTGGAACACTGCTGTGCACAATTGGCTGCTACGTTTCGCACACAAATATATACAACAACTTTGATTTATACAGCAGCCTTCATGTCAGACTGCGTCTCAGCGCATATAATCAATTCACTTTACAGTATATTCTGTGAAGTGCTTCGAGGCAGCTAGAAGATGTGAAAAGCACCATATCAAATGCAGCTATTATTATTATTATCTCAAGGTGTTTCATAGGATTTGCTGGTAAGTGTGGTGATTATTTTGTAGGAAATGATGGCACAAATTTACACACAGCAAAATCCCACAAACAGCCACAGAGGGAAGAACTATTTTTTTCTGTGGGATTGTTTGCCAGGATACCGGGAGAAACTTACTTCTCTTTTCAAATAGAGTTGGCCCCTCGTCGAACGCGGGGGTTACGTTCCTGGAAAACAGCGCACTCGGTAAAATCGCGTTCGGTAAGCTTAATACGTAATGGGGGAAAGGAGGGTTAGGGGGATCCATCCACAGGCTATCCAACCTCAAGCCTCCAGGCACATCCACACCCGACCAACACAAGGTATGTCCTGAGGCTACAGCCGGCCGGCCCGCTCTCCCCGCTCGTCACTCTCCCCGCTCTCACTGACTCCCTGGAGACAGTAAAACAGCACCTTACACTACCACAGGTTGGCTAAATTATTTTACCTTTGGTCCTGGAAATGTTAGGAGACTCTCTCTCTCTCTCTGTCTCTTCTGTTTATCATGCAATGCCATCAGGTTGCGTCGAGGAGTCATTGGATTTAGGCGGGGCCGGCAGCGTCCTCCTAAGAGTGCATTGCAGGCGAGGCCGGCGTCTTCCCAAATGCGCTTGCGCGCGGGGCCAGCCAGCCGAGGAATCATCTGACTTAGGCGGGAGCTGCCGGTGTCTTCCCAAATGCTCGTGCACGCCGGGCCAGCCAGGGCGTATACGCGAGAAAGTGCCGCATTGATTCCTTCGTGTGTCGGCAAATCCGTACTCGAGAAAGCTGCATTCTGCAGTGCCTTGGGATCTTTAACATCCAGGCAGAACCTCAGTTGAACATATCATCTGAAGTACAGCGCCTCTAACAATGCAGCAATCTCCCAGCACTGATGAGAGTGTCAACCTGGACTATGTGAGTTCAAAGTGCCTAAATGAGGCAAATGGGACCTTGGTTACAGCGCCCCATTCCTCACCCGGCTCCAACTCCACTGCCTCCCTGACTCATTGGATCAATTTCAAGGACCCCACCTTAATGTATAAATCCCTTCACGCCATAGCTCTCTGATCTGCTCCCACACCACTCCTTTATTTAACCTCTCCACTTGGGAAACATGGGCTTGCAGGCATTCCTACCCTATTCAAACCACAATCTATGGCCAAACCTTTAGTATTTATATCCTTAATTTCTGGAATGTAATGTCTATACCTCTCAGTCATACCTTTCTAATAACAATCTATCTTACTTTTAAAACCCAGTTCTTCACCCACAACAATAGTCACCCCACTTCCTCTCTTGCCCACTGTCCTCCTTGTCATCCATCAGCATCTTTGTAAAACTGAGATGTTATTCTATGTGAAGAGCGGCATTTAACTCATCAACTGCAGTTATCAGTCACTCCCATTTGCAATGTTAGTATCTCATCAGTAGCATCTGGCATTCTGAGATAGTCATGTAAGGGATGGAAACAAGATAGGAAAATCTTTTTGGAGTTGTTGACTTTTTGGAGTTGTTGATGTGTTGGACCGAGAATTCCTGTGGTACAGAGGAAATGAGCTTGTTTGGCCAAGGTGTGTCTTGAAAGTGTTAGATCGTAACCTCTGGAATGCAAATATCAGGCATTGTTTATTTTGTGAGCGTCTTATCTTTGCTGAGCCTGTCATGAAGAAAGATGCAGTAACCAGATCTGTGTATCAATTTCAGTATTCAAACAGATAAGGCTCATATATATCTTACTTCAGATTTGTCTAACTGCTGCTAAATGATACAGACAATGCATATGTCGATTGTTTCTGAACCAGGGTGTAATGGGGTCTAAATCATGTAACTATCATGTTCATATTCACTCTCTTAAAGAGCTATCCCTTAGTTCCATTTTCCTGCCTTTTCCCTGAACCCTTCTATATTTCTCCTTCTCAGATCTAATTCTCTCTTGAAACCTTCCATAACACTTCTACCTCTCCAATATCCAAATCTGTATGTCTCTTTACAGGACAACATTCTCCAGAATTCAGAACCCTATTTGTACAGAGAAATTCTTGCTACAAAATCGGGATGATAAAATGTAATTCTTCTTAACAGATTCCATATTTATCAATTGGGTTATCAAATCTGCTATAAACGAAGGCCCCTTTCAATCCATTTGTTCACATTGACTGCAATATAACTTTCCCCCTGACTTTGACACAATGGTTGCAAATAAATTGGTTGTAAGATCTTAAGCACTGTTATTGTTGATTTCTATCCACATCCTGGATGTTGTTGTGGATCCTGGAGCCAGCCGATATACGAACGCTGTTTTACAGGATATTGATTCAGATAAGCCTATAGTCATACAGCTTTATAGATTTACAAAGAATGTGCAGTATTGAAACAGGCCATACGGCCCAATCAGTCCATATCAGTGATTATACTTCACACAAGTCTTCATCCAATCTTTACTCCCTCCCACACCCTGTTATTCTCCTCTCCCTCATGTGAAGGTCTAGCTTCCTATTGAATACATCTACACTATCCGCTTCAACCACTGCTTTAGGCAACGATTTCCACAGTCTCACTAACCTCTACATAACGTGATTCCAATTAAATACTCTTTTTGATCCCCTAGTCATTATTCTCGGTTTGTGTCCCCTGGAAATGGACTCCTCAATCAGTAGAAAAGCTCTATGCAAATCTAATCAAATCCCAAACGCTCCGTGATGCTGCCCTGCATGGAAGGCACTATCTAAATACGAGTTGCTGTTTAACACTCTTCAACACTTCTACTATATTAAGCCACCCCTTCCCTTAAATGTCTCTGCACTCATTCCTGTAAAGCTTCGCTCCCCCATACCTCCAGTCCTTGCCAGACTTCACTGGCTCCCTATCCCTGAGAGGATCGACTTCAAGATCCTCACTCTTGTTTTCAAGTCCCTCCATTCCTCTGCACCCCCCTACCTCTCTGATCTCTCTCCCCAAACCAGCACCCTCTGCCTTCGCTCCACCGGGTCTGGCCTCCTCCATGTCCCCCCGAATCCTCCGCTCCACCCTCGGAGGCCGTGCCTTTAGCCACTATGCCCCGAGGCTCTGGAACTCCCTTCCTCACTTCCTTCGCCTCCCCCCCTCTCTTCCCAGTTTCAGGTCACAGCTAAAGACCTTTCTCTTCGACTGCGCCTTTGGTCACCTTCCTGCCCCTGCCCCTGGTTTGGTCCCGGGATCCGCTACTGTGAAACACTCTGAGACGCCGTCCGGCGTAGAGGGCGCTATATAAATCAAAGTTGTTGTTGTTGTTGTAATTGAAGCCATCAGGCCCAATTGGTTAAGGCGGGGAGGGGGAGGGGGTTGTATTCACAACCCACGGCAAGTTTAAGAATAGATGGCAAAATGTGACTTTTCAGAGCACACTCCATAATCACAGAATCTGTGGTGAAACATCGTGCCTGGTGGGCTAATTGTGTATATTTACAGCTGCTCGATCAAAATCAGAGAAAGGCAACTGAGCGGAAACATTCTCACACACGACCATGTCAAGACTGCAAGGGCTGGTTAGGGGGAGTGGGGATGGAAAACAAGTGCACAACAACTTGCACTTACATAGGGCAGAGTCTCAGAGAGCTCAACAGTGGCAGAGTCTGACTTCGAGCTGGGGGCCATAAATACAACCAAAGAGGAAGGTTTTCAGGTGGGACTTGAAAAAGGGGAGAGAGGAAGCAAGGCAAAGCGATTTAGGGGAAGTGTTTCAGACTTTTGGGGTATAGTGGCTGAAAGCACGACCTCTGATGGTAGGGTGGAGGGGACGAGTAGGTGGCTGGTGCCAGTTGAGCATAGGCACAGGGTGGATTGGGGGGTGAGTGAGGTGCCAGAGAGTGAACATAAGCAGGAGAGTGCACATTCCACTCCGATATATGGAAATTTCCTTCTGTAAATTGGATGCAGGGTTTGGTTCAGGTGCTGTTAAGCCTGGTGATGGGTTCCTGCAAGTGTTAGAAACTGGCTGGCCAAGACAGTCTTTGCCATTTTCACTAGATTTCAATAATTGATTAACCGAGCAATGAAAGCTTGCAGTTTATCAGGAAGGATTTGGCAGCTCACTTAGAAGCTGGCGTGTGGGGGGGGAACTGTGATTGTGATCCGCTGCTCTTGACATAAACAACAAATCGCCTTGAAACCTTGCGAAAACAGTTCCCAAAGTGCAGTGTCAGAATACCGCAAATGCAGGGAGGATGTGCTGCTGACTCGGGAGCGTGTAGGGAAATGAAAAGAGTATTTATGTTTAGTGCATTGATCTTCGTGGATCATTTATTTGCAGGGCACTGCCTCAAAAAACCTAGCTCTCAAATAACATGAGAGCAAGCTCAGTGCGGAGTGATATGCAACATATTCTGGGTAAAAGTACAAATAAGAACGCATTGGAAAGGTTGAAAAGACAAAAAGCCATTTGAGGGCATCTAGCCCAAATCATTTATTATCTACCCTGTGGGTCTTCCCCAAACCAGCTACTGCATATAAATAATATTTCTTGCATTTCATATAGCTCATTCTCACATCTGTGAGACGTCTCAAAGAGCTTCACAGAACATACTGCAAAGTTAATTAATTGGATATTTTGTGGGGCGAAATGCGGTGGCCAATTACGTGTAGCAGTGAACTACAAACACTCGCGGATTAAGTGAGAATATTATTATTATTATTTTGGAGAATGGGGGGGCATTATTACCCCCCTGGAATAGTGATCTCCTAATACTGCAGGAAAATGGATGAGAGAAATATAAATACAGAGCGGAGTCGCTGTCTGTGGAATGTTAGCCTTCATTTTATAGCAACCTTTATTGTGAAATTCGCCGTGACTGAACTACAACAACAGATGTACTTCTCACATGCTGTTTCTGTGGGGGTGCATACAGTGGGTATGGGGAAAGACCATGGGATTTTGGATTGGAGCATAAACCTCCAGCGAAGGAGCTGATACAGAAACTACTACCAGGATACAGTAAATACTTCAACTGTAACCCTCCTGCACTGTAAGCAAACAGATTAGCAAAATATACTATAGCACCATAGTTAAAAGCTAAACATGTAACAGAGTTAGTTCTCTCTCTCTCCCACACCCTCCTTTTCCCAATTCATAGAGGCTAAAAAGAGAGAGATCACAATATCTATCGTACATGTCGAGATTAAGGCATCCTCCCGACTCTGGATTCTGCAGGAGCAAGTGATCAGATTGGTGATGACCATCTACAATGCCAGTCCACACTGAATGCACAAATACTGAGAGGAATCTGGGAGGACCTGCTTTTTTTGCTCACCCTCAAAATACACAGTCACGGTATATCTGTAACGAGCTTCAAAACATCCTCCTGACGTGAAAGGCGTCATATCGAATGCAAAGATTATCATTGTTATTTAATTTCGGGCGGCGATAAATTATTGCTGCTCTTCAAAACGCTGCTCCTTCTAATCCAACAGAGAAACCAGCCTCTTTACTGGCACCAGGGAATGCTCGCAACTCCGGAGCTTGTACTCCATATCTTTTTCATTTCGAAGCTTTCAACACAGTGTCCTCTCTGGGTGAATCTGTCCTCTCTACAGCAATATGCTCACGCCAAGGCTTCTTTTACCATTGCAACTGTTTTGGACAAGACTGCTGCACTGCACCACTGGAAAATATTTGCCAGTAGAGTTCTGTATCCCGTTAATGGTGCAGTACCGTGGCTAGCAATGGGGGGGGGGGGGGGGGTGGAGGGGAGACACTGTCCAAGCCAAGTCTACAAATCAAGCTTGTAGCATAGTTTGCCCATTTAATGTGCGTGGTAAAAACCCATTCTGAAGCAGCTGCTTTTCCCTACATAACTACATCCACTCTTAAAAATATGCAGAGTCATCATTCTACTACAAAATAAGTTGTGTCTTTAATGGAACTTTCATACAATTATCAGAGACTTATGTCACAGAGGAGGCCATTTGGCTCACCTTACCTGCGCCGGCTCTTTGAAAGAGCGTCCAACTAATTAGCGTTCATTAGCATTTAATGAGTCCTGTAGCTCAGTGGTTAGAGCATTCGCCTCGCAACCCAGAGCCTTGGGGCGTCCTCCCGACATGAAAGGCGCTCTAAAAATTAAATGTTGTTGTTGTTGTTGTTGTTGGGCTCAATTCCCGGCAGGGCAAAACCATGGGCAAGTTTCCTTACCTCGGGCAAGTTTCCTTATCTCACACGCTGGGTGATAATCACCTCAAAAAAAAAAAATACAATCATAATTGGCCACTTCAATCCACGACTGTTTGTGGGACAGTGCTGGGCACAATTGTTTCATATCAACATAAATTTTGCTGATAATAATAAATCAAAATTGAAATTGTGCCTTTCATATCAAAATAAATGTCCTGAGGTAAATATGATTGATTGGAATTGGAGTGAATGTTCACTTTGTTTCTGTTGTCAAACATGGCAACTGATCAGTGCACGCCACATTCCATAATCAACAATTTGGATGAGCAGATAATCTGGTTGAAAGTCGAGTGTAAATTTGGATTAGGAGGGGGCAGATAAGTACAATTGAAAACAATAAAATAGATCATGTTAACCAGGGGGGAAGACTCTTTACATCCACCTCAGTGACAGTAGAGGCAGAATTTGAAATTAATAGCAGTGTCGATGTAATAACACTGTCTGATAATCTCTAAATAAATACAATTGTATCTAAAATAGAATAATAATAATCCTTGCATTTGGTGTAGCATCTTATCACATCGTTAAGACGCTTCAAAGCTCTTCACAGAATATTCTGTAACAACGACGATCACAACAAATTGCGTTTATATAGCCCTCCATTGCTGAGCGGCATCCCAGGGATCTTAAGATATACTGTCAAGTGGAGTGACCGACTATTTTGTAGACAAAACACAGCAGCCCATTGCACTCAGAAGTACACCACAAATGGTCGTGGATGTAGGGAAATGTTGCTCTGTAGGAAAAGGCAGCAGCTAAATGCGCACCGCAGCAACTTCCCCAGCAACATGAGTTAAACAATTGCGGAAGAAGAAAATAAAAGGAAGAAAGAAAGAATAAAAATTAGGACATATATGGGTGACAGAGAGCTGGGAAACCCCAGTCTGGAGGAACTGTCAATGTGCTCACACTGACACACTGTTAGAACCTGAGTTCAGACATATCTGTCAGATTTTTCTTGTTTGAATCTCCTTGGGGGTGAAACTTGGGATAGTTCCTCAGCTCTGATGAAGCCGCTCGCTGTGATCTTTAATATCCTCACTATAGGTTCTACCCTACACCAGGACACAATCTAGGCTGACAGTGCAGTCCTGCATCGTCAGACGCTGATTTGGTGCCTCAGGATCCATATCGATCTAAAAGCACCAGAAGTCACAAAGATAGGCTGGTTTGCTCACAAAGATAGCTGGACCCTAACCCCGCCTTTCAAGGTTCACACATTTTTTGGGTGGCAGCTGGTTGTCTGACACATGCATCCCACCTGCACGTGGAAATCCCAGAGATCGATTGGTGGAATGAAACATGCACTCTCTCTGTGAAGGGACGCATCCTGCTTACCTAATTCCAGTATCAGGCGCAGGTTGGCAAGAGCCGAGGCTTAGGGACCTCAGATTGAATGTTGGGGTAACTGATGTAGTCTAACCAGCTAAAACTGCACAGCTTGCCATTGATATTGCAAGCTTTCCCGCTGTTTGTGCAGCTAAGACCACCTTATCCATTAGGACTTTGGCTTGCAGGGGCTGAGTGGGAATGACTCCCTGCCTCCAGTCAGCCTTTCTAGAACCTGCCGATGAGCCAGGCTGGCTGTGCTTTCATCAGCAGTGCCCTGGAATACTGCAGGCCTACCGGGCTCAGGAACAGGACTACTGGGACTGCCACAGAGGGTTGGCTTGATTCCCACATTCCATTTACAGGCTCCAGTTCAGCTCCAAGTCTACCTTGCTTGCCTCCCTCCAAGTAGGATAGTCATTAGTGTCTGTCCGACATCTAACAAGTGCATGTTTGAGCCCTCTCTAGGTGGATGGTAGACACAGGGAACTCCTTGCGAACTTCCCTGGTGGGCAACGCATCTCAGCATGGAATGCGTGAGAGCATAGCCACCGTTTTCCTATCCACAGTTCAGGCACACAACCCTTCAATGATGGCCACTTGAGTAAGACTAGTGTTAATGTGGACCTGTGCTCCAGCAGAATAAAGGAGTCAAATATCAGCAGAAGGGAATGAAAATCTGAAGGAGAAAAATCAATTAGCAAAAAATAGATATTTTGGAAGCAAAAAACAATTTCAGCCTCGAGCAGCCTCAGATTCATTACAATTTTGTCCAATTTCAGGTAGTTCTCAAGCAGCTACAGTAGTTAGTTAATGCATGACAATCTGATTCAAGGATTCTCCTTCAAAGAAATCCATTCAAAGAGAATTCAAAGCAAAACCCCAGGCCTTGCACAATCCGATACCTTGAAACAACTGTCTCTGAAGTTTCATGGAGTTTTCAGGTTATATGAGGGTTGGTTCGATCACAACTGTTCTCTTGAGGCTGCAGTATGAACTACACTACAATACTGAGAAGTCAGCCCATTATCACAAGGACAGGCAACCCCCGATTTTGGATACAGTATATGACTGTGATTTTACCACAAAATACACTATGTACAGCGCATGCGCAACATTTTTTGTCGTTAAAATGAAACAAAATATTGTAAATCGATAAAAAGGTGTTAACAAATTACGTTCGTTAAATAAAAAACATGTAAATAGACACGTCGTAAATCGGGGGATACCTGTAGGTATACATTCACTCCTGGAACCTGTGGCTGTATGAAGGTGAAGGAACGAAAATGTTTTCATGTTTTATTGAGGCCGTACAGTCTGGAAGCTAACAACTGGTAATAAACCTGGTACAATTGGATGTTAATAAATGCAATTCATCTCTTGAGTCAACCCTCCGTTGAGACATCATAAGGAAGCCCTGGTCGGGATTTACAGCATGGGAAATCGTATATTGTACAAGAGAGATAGTAATCATTAGAACTGACAAAGCCAAGGCGGACCAAATTCTATTTTATTATAATTATATAACAAAAATCAAAATGCCTTCAATTCAAAACAGGCTGTGGGAGGAATAATGAATCAAGATCCAGCAATAAAGTAGAAACCAGCGTATATTAATATGAATAATCGTTACGTTTGGTATAGAGCCTATCACGTCTAAATGATAGTGATTGTGTATATGTAGGCAAGCAAATGTGGGCCAATCTACAGACAGCAATGCCCCACAAACGGCCATGAACTGAATGCCCAATTTTTATCTTGAGAATGTATTGGCCAAGACATCAGGGAAAACTTTCTCCTCTTTTGCCATGGGATAGTATCATATAAGAATATCAATAATAATAATCCTTGCATTTGATATAGCACTTTTCATGTCTTCTAGACATCTCAAAGCACTTCACGGAATATACTGTAAAGTAAATTAACTGTATATTTGTGGGTGAAACGCGGCAGTCAATTGCACGCAGCAGTGTCTCTCAAACAGCCGAGAATTGAAATAACCAATTTAACCTGTTTTTTGGGGGGACGGATTATTATTAGGCGTGTGGAGCAAGTTAAACTTGCCCAAGGTTTCGCCCTGACCTGCCTGGATTCGAAACGCAGGTCTCACGCGAGTGCTCTAACCACTGAGCTACAGGACTCCATGGGATCTTTAACATCGGCCTGATCAGGCAGATAGTACCTCTGTTTAAAGTTACATCCAAAGGATGTTTCACCATCAGTATATTGGAGGATTAACCTAGGCTGTGAGTTTAAAGTCCTGACATGTTGGCTTGAACCCACAACCTTCTGACTAGGAGTGATAGTGCTAACAACTGAACCAAGCTGACACTTATATCAGTGAAAATAGCTACACTATCTACCACTGATACTGTTTGCTGGCAAACAATGACTGCCCTCATTCTGAACATCAGCTGTTGAAGGAACTCAACAGTAAGCGTGAACTAAAGAGTATAACCAGAAGTTTGCTGACCTGTGATGGGCTGGTTACACTGATCTCAGGAACAAAATTGTCCTCGAAAAAGTTGATAATGTTCTCCTGGTGCAGCTCCTTAGTGGGGGTGAGTTTTGGAGGTGGAGGAACTGGGGGTCCTTTTCTCAGCTGCATACAGTGCGGAACAAGGGAAAGAAATGAGAAACCAAGGAAGAAACTATCAAAGGAGTCTTTATAGAAACTGACACAGTAACAAGCAACGCCCAGTCACTGTGCCCGCTAGGGTCCGGCGATATATCGATATATCGCTAAAACCCGATATAATTTTCACATCAATACGCCGATATAGGCATTTCAAAAATATCCATATATACAAAAATCAATATATCGAGTGAAAAAATCGGGATGCGAGCACACTGAACTACAAGACCCAGAATGCTCATCTCTACACACAATGCACAGACCGAGGTGCAAAGCCGCCATATTGTATTCATAGTCCTCGAATACAATATACAGGTATGCAAGGGGTGGGGGGAGAGAGACGGCTGGGGGGTGGGGGAGGGAGAGAGAGACAGCGGGGGGGGGGAGGGGGAAAGAGACGGCTGGGGGTGGGGGAGGGAGAGAGAGACAGCGGGGGGGGGGAGGGGGAAAGAGACGGCTGGGGGTGGGGGAGGGAGAGAGAGACAGCGGGGGGGGGGAGGGGGAAAGAGACGGCTGGGGGTGGGGGAGGGAGAGAGAGACAGCGGGGGGGAGGGGGAACGAGACGGCTGGGGTGGGGGGAGGTGGTGGGAAAGAGGGACGGCGATGGGGGCGGGGTGGGGGGAGAGACGGGGTGGATATGATAATATACAGATAGATAGAGATGGGGGGATGTGAGAGAGGAGAGACACACAGAGACACAGACAGAAAAGCACAGAGATGAGTGTGAGAGACACAGAGAGAGAAATATATTTACCTCCTGAGGAGATAGGCAACGAATGCGCGTGCACCCCGAAAGCGCGCGCACCCCGAATGCGCGTGCACCGCGCGCGCATGCGCAGTACGAAAACCCCGAAAATATCGATATTTTGGTATATCTCGATATGAGCCCATCGATATATCTAAATCGGAAAATTTCCATATCGACGGACCCTAATACCCGCTGTTACCAGCACAAGTGAGATAGTCGATGATGGCTTAACAAAGTGTGTTCCGCATGTTCTTTCTTCACTCCCTTCAAATATGCTGTGCAATCTATGTGAACGCTACCCGTGCTGTACACGTGTACGGAACTGACAGTCACAGTAAAGCCTGTTGACTCTGCATTGCTGACGGACAGAAGGTTACTTTACCTGAGATGGGGATTTGGGACGAGCTGGACTATGAGCTGGTGATGCAGCTACAGGTGCCAGTGTGTGGTTAGGGCTGGCCTCAGGGCTACCAATCGGTGATGCCTCTTCTGGCGGTGTCGGGGTCTTGGAAATCCTAAGTGGGCCCGAGTCACTGGAAGGGAACAGCAATGGGTACAGTCACATGGGAGCTGTGGTTCTGAGGGTGTGATTATGCAAAGATAGCAAACACACCACACAGCTGGAGCAGCTGGCATTTCTGGAATTATCGAATGAAGTAGTCAAAAGATTAAAGCATTAAGTGTTGCATTACAGGTCGGTCCCACACAGACGCAGCAGCTTACTAGACACACGATAACCCAGCACCGAGTAACTGTTCTTAAACGTAGGCGTTTTGCCTGCAAAACATCCTCGTTCCATTTTACAACATATTCTATTAAGTGTTTTGATGTGGTAAGGAGCAGCTTACTAGACACACGATAATTATTATTATTGTATGCTTTACATGTGATGCATTTATATTGAGTTTAAGTATTCATGTGGTCGCATCCACACCTTCAAGAGAGAGTTTAATACATTTCTGGTAGGTTAGGGTATTAAGGGATATGGGGAGAAAGCGGTAAATTGGAATTGAAAGGATTAGCAGAGGTACAGATCAGTCATGATCTAATTAAATGGTGGACCAGGCTCGAAGGGCTGAATGGCCTACTCCTGTTCCTATGTTTCAACGATCTGCTGAAGCCGTATCAACCTGTCCGTTCCCTCCACTCAGCAGGCTCTGGACTGCTCCACATCCCCAGCTTGGCTTGCCCCACCATCGGCGATCAGGCATTCAGCATTTCTGCCCCCATCCTATGGAACTCCATCCCACATTCCCTTCACCTCACTCACGCTTGCTTTCAAGGTGCGTCTCAAAACCCTCCTCTTCAACTTTCTGCCACCCTCCTACCCTCCCTGCCCTCCACCCGCCCCGATCCCATCATGTCAATCCCAGAAACCCAGCTTCAAAAGTAGAGTGGTCGAAGCGGAGTACACATCTACAAGTCGGAATACTGTGTCTATAATTAAGGAATCTGTTTGGAAACTCACACATAGTGGACCTCATTCATATGAATGTAATTATCTTCTCAGTATAAAACAATAATAGTGGAGGTTATTTAGTTAAACACACAACTTCAGATAAAAAAACAAGATTAATTGTTCAGCAGTAATGCTATTAAATACTCATCAGATTTATCAAGCTGTAAATTGAAATATGTTTTGTTTAAAAAAATACTGCAGATGCTGGAAGTCTAAAACAAAAACAGAAATGGCTGGGAACACTCAACAGGTCAGGCAGCATCTATGGAGAAAGAAAAGTGAGTCAACATTTCCTTGTCTTCCTTGCCCTGCCTCCCCATTCTCTTAGTCCTTATAAGCCTCTCCCTCCCAACATACCCCAGTTCTGATGAAGGGTCATTACTCATTTTCTGCTCTCCATAGATGCTGCCTGACCTGCTGAATGCTCCCAGTGATTTCTGTTTGTGTTTTATGTTTCATCTAAGCTTTATGTAGTCAACAATCTACTTACAGAAGCCTGCGGTCAAAGCTTCTTTGGGAACACTAAAACCCACATGATTTGGTGTCCTTCCCATAATCATGCCTCTGATTAAAAGCTCAACACGACTAGTGCTAGCTGCTCTGCAGCATAGATTCCAACTTACCTTCGCCTTCTAGTCAGCAGTAGCAGAAAACAGTGCAAGACAGTAGCAAACAGTTCATTAAATCCATCTACTATACTAACAATTTAAAACAACAATCTTCTTGATTGCTACAACCTTAAAAGGATCTAAAGTACTTTGAGGCTAAGTAACCAAGTTATGAACAAAATTCAATAAATCATTTGTTGGTAGCCTCTGAATGAAGATTTTGACATTCAATATTTTATTATTCACGTTTTATTCATTATCTTCTCAGTAAAAACATTTTATGTGACCAAATGGGATTTATTTGAAACATTATGATTTTTAATCTTTTATAGAATATTTAATTGTAGAACATTATTACTTGTCTTGCTGCAATACAACCTCCTGAGAGTTTTTTTTAATCAGCGTAAGATTTAAAACGCTTCTCTGAAAAGATATGGTGTCTTTTTTGTGAATCAGAAAAGAGGAGCAAATATACAGTTCTGCACTGATACGAACTGCAAGTGAGCTGAAAAAAATGGGGAATAAATATCTGTGGAATGTTTCCCATGGCATCTTTAAACCAATTCCAGGATGAAGAAATATCCAAGTTTGCAGACGACACCAAGATCGGAGGCTTAGTAAATAGTGTAGATGGGAATCGGAAGTTATACAGAGACTTAGACAGATTAAGTGGGCAAAGCTGTGTGTGTGGTCATCCACTACAGATAAAAAAAAACTGAATAGTTCCTTAATGGGGAGAAAGTAACAACCGTGGAGGAGCAAAGAGATTTGGGTGTCCATATTCACAAATCACTAAAAACTAGTTGCCAGGAGAAAAAAGTAATCAAGGTGAATGGATTTATCGCAGGGGGCCTGGAATACAAAGGGGAAGTTTATATTCCTTTGAGTTTAGAGGATTCAGGGGTGATTTGATTGAGGTATTTAAGATGATAAAGGGATGCGATAGGGTAGATAAAGAGAAGCTATGGTGGAGGAATCCAAAACAAGGGGACCCAGACTTAAAATTAGAACCAGACCAATTAAGAGTGAAATCAGGAAGCATCTTTTCACTCAAAGGTGGTAGAAATCTGGAATTCTCTCCCCCAAATGACTATGGATGCCGGATTCATCCACACCTTCAAGAGTGAGGTTGATAAATTTTGGGTAGGTCAGGGTATTAATAGATACGGGGAGAAAGCGAGAAATTGGAATTGAACGGCTCAGTACAGGTACAGATCAACCACGATCTAATTAAATGGTGGAACAGGCCCGAAGGGCTGAATAGCCTACTCCTTGTCCTATGTTCCTATGGATTGCGCAAGGGAGGAGATATGAGTTTATCAACAATTTGCATTATGATAGCACTGTATATACATTTCTCTACAATGTGATCAGGCAGTATATCACATGCAAGTATTATAATTATATAAATGCTGCCTTTTTACACAGAGAGAACATCTTAAAGGAGATGCTGAGGTGGGAGAGAGTTGGGAGGGGTTGGAAAATTGAGGTGGAATATGAACGCCTGTCCTTTGATTGGAAACATACATCCTGATCATGTGGAGGCACTAACTGAACAGCAACCATGAACGTAGCAGAATTAAATTGCCTTCACCGGCAGATAATGGAATCTATTGTGGGCTGACTGCTAAAATTAGCCATCTGTTGGTGCGGACTCTATACAATGGGATTTTCCATTAACAAGAAAAGGTTATTTATAGTGCTCCTCAAATGGTAGATCCAAGTAGAATCTCATCTACGAACTGATGAGATGGTACATGCATCAGATGCTGAGACTGCTCTTGTGCTCTAACTATAAGATTAATTTAATGTTAAATTAGATAGTTTTCCTATAAGCAATTATGATATGCATAAGTGTCTTGATCAAAACCTGCGTTGTAATAAATTAGAGCAAAAATGAGGCAATGCTGTGCGTTATAAGGGCAAACTGAGCATGAATGCCTTAACAACAGCAACAAAATTGCACTTATATAGCGCCTTTCACGTCGGGAGAATGTCCCAAAGGGCTGAACAGTCAGGTCAGGACCCGAGCGGGGGGGAGTGTTGGGGTAGGGGGAAGGAGAGTGGGAGAGGGGGAAGTTAGTGGGGTAGCCGAAGGGGAAGAGGAAGGTCTTGAGACCGGCCTTGAAGTAGGAAAGGGAGGCAGCGAGGTGGAGGGGCTGCGGGATGGAGTTCCACAGTGTGGGAGCAGAGACGCTGAAAGCCCAGCCGCCGATGGTTGGGTGGTTAGGGTGGTGGATGTGGAGCAGGCCTGAGGCTGCTGAATGGAGGGGACAGGTGGCTGATAGGGAAACAGCAGGTCAGACAGATAGGCGGGGGCAAGGCCGTGAATGGCCTTGAAAGTGAGGACGAGGATCTTGAATTCGATCCTCTGGATCACTGGTGATGGGGAATCAGTGGAGACGGGCGAGGGTGGCAGTGCTTAAAATTAGTGCTGAGGTCAGGGAGCAGTTCTTTACACTTCAGAGGGTTGTGTAGGTGTGCAATTCTCTTCCTCACAAAGTTATAGCAGTGAAATCAATGTAAACGTTTAAAGGAGACATAGACAGATATTTTGATAGATGTATTATAATCCTTGCATTTGATGTACAGTAGAGCCTTATCATATCATTGTCATGTCATTGAGGCAGCTCAAAGTGCTTCACAAAATATACTGTAAAGTGAATCGACTGTAGATTTTGTGGGCGAAACATGAAAATATGTATTATGTTTGGAGGTATAGCAATAGGCAGAGGCACTGGGTTAAAAGATCAGCCAGATTGGATAAAGCTAGGTTTGATGGGCTGGGTGAAAACTTCAGAAAACATCTTGTTGTGCTGTATTATGTTTTCCAATAAAACGCACAAGACACAGGAAAGCCACTGTGTGAAAACGGTGGCCACTGTACAATCCAGCGGGGTGCGTTTAAGTAAAATGACTAGTCGATATTATGAGTTTCATTGCACAATAAATGACAGTTGTAGCACTGTACCTGGGTGCCCCTTGGATTGTAAATGCCTTGTCAGCGTGCTGCTCGCCGAGTTTACTCATTACTTCATACAACTTGTGGCACAGCTAGAAAACAAGAACAAATGTCAATTCATCAGCACACCATGCTCGCGACTGAATGAATGAGTCACAGCAGTATTTCTTTTCATTCGGATTATTTTCAAAGCGTATCTGTGTCACTATACTAACAACAAAATTACCTTTGTGTAGCGCCTTTTACATTGGGAGCGAGGTTGGGGGGAGGTGGGGCGGGGGGAAGCGGGGGGGGGGGGGGGGGGGGGGGTGGGTAGGGGGTGGAAATGCCACAAGATGCTGTACAGACAGTGATTTGGACCAGAGCTTGGGGTCAGGATTGGGGAGGGTGGAGGGTGGAGGGGGGGAAAGGAGGTTGATCAAAAGCACAGTCGAAGAGTAAGCCTCGAGGTGGGTCTTGAAGGAGGCAAGGGAGAGGACGAGGCGGAGGGACTGCGGGATGGAGTTCCAGAGGGTGGGGTGCTTATCTGTCTTCTTTACTTAGTTTACAAGTGAAATGGGGGAAAGTGTATTAAACATTGGGAGGGAGTTTTGCTCAAAATATGATTCTGGTAGATGGAGTATGCAGACGGGAAACAAAACCTCTGTGTGTGTGTTGAGAAGGTCTGCAGTTTAGAAAGCTCTGTGTGTAGGAATGAATGGCATGATTCTCTGTTCATACCTATATAAATGAACGCTAATTAAATGATCAAATATCCTGCACATAAAAGAATTTCTGAGAGGCTTAAGCTAGGTTCCGTCAATATGGAAATTTTCCGATATCGATATATCGGTTTGCCCATATCAACATACACCGATATATCGATATCGCCGATATATCCCGGCTATTTTTTTTTGTCCTGCGCATGTACGCGCATTTTGGTGTGTGCGCGCACATTTGGATATCAACAAGGTAAGTTGAAAAAGTCCACATTATACCGATATATACCAACATATCGATATATCGACGGACACGATATAACGGTATTTGCGATATATCGATTTTTTTCGATATATCGATGTATTTTTAATTCCTATATCGGCATATCGATATGAAAAATTATATCGGATATATCGATATATATCGCCGGACCCTAGCTTAACCTCATCTTCGATCATAGACAAGGGCAGAAAGCGGGCAGAGAAAGTGAACACGCACGCACAGAATTAATCTCCTCCGTACACTTCATGTAATAAAGTTGCTATACTCTCTCTGCTAGGTTAAACAGATTTGCTGCATTGCACCCATAAAATAAGTAATGCAATTTTAAATGTACATACATTAGCTACTCAATTTATGTCTGCCAAAATTGCTTTATACCCAGTGGCAAATTCATGAAACGTGTTGAAGGGAGCAGAATCCCACAGCAATGCGCTACAAAATCTAAGTTATCAGGTTATGCTTTGTGCAGAATGAACGGCAATTGTTTTTTGCAGAGCAGCCAAAACATGCAAACTGTTGTTTGTGGCGGATTGGAAACTTGCCAGGTCACTGTCAATCAATCACTTTCCAACATCAAACGATATAATAAAAGCAAGGATATCCAGGGGACGTTGGAGTGAGAGGAAGACTCTCAAATCAGTGTAGCTTGCCATCCAGCTCATTTATGACCTGCGGTTTGAACATTTTCCTACCACAACCCCACACTGTGAAATGGTGCAGTTTTAGCTCAGGCAGCTTCTACTGTACTGTGTGAGTCAATGGTAGACTGAGCGCACAGACTTGCATCTGTTTCTCAATCCAAGGGCACAAGGAATAGGCAAAGATAGGCTATTAAATGATAGTCAGCTGACCACTTGCTAGTGAACCCCCCCACCCATACAAACACACACACTCACCCACCCACCCACAGGAGCCAGTTTCCTCATGCAGGTCAGGAACACGGTTATATCAGGGATAAGGGAAATTCCCTGTTCAAATTCCTTATATGGAGCTATTCTATATATATTTAAGCGCTCTGAGACGCCGTCCGGTGTGGAGGGAGCTATATAAATCGAAGTTGTTGCTGTTGTTGTTATTCTCCCCAGTGTTCCAATGGTCTCCTCTATACAGTATATAATTCTTCTAAAACCTGGACTCATTCCCAATGCTCTTCTCGTAACCCTTTCTGATGCTCCCATATCCACTCTTAAGAATCCAAGTTTACAAACGTGAACTCCTTCCGGTAACTGGAAGCACATCGGTTATATCCGGAGCCGTGGGAACGGGGCTCCAAAAGCCTATCCCACCAGCCAGCAGCTCCCACAGATCAGTCGGAGTGAGAATATTTAAACTTGTATGATTTGACCGAGGTGCCGTGGAAGGTATCAAAGGGCTAACCCATTTTGCATGTTTGAAAAAGCACCATTTACATAAAACAGACGCTGGCAATTATCTTCTGTTTGAGATGGGGGGAAAAGGGATGGAAGTTTTGTCGTAACGCTGTACCCACACCCAACAAGCTCTAATATGTGGTGTTCCTTGAAATAATTACTGAATAAGGAATCTTGAGTCATGCAAATGGAGAGTGTTTTGTCCACAAAATCCACAGTCGATTCACTTTACAGTGTATTCCGCAAAGCGCTTTGAGAAGTCTCAAAAACGTGATACAGAGCGATATCAAATGCAAGGAATTATATTATTATGGTTCGTTGACCAGGAATTCTTTATACCACTGTGGAGATATCATCCTGTTTATTGAACAATGAACATCAGTTTGTGCCATTGAAAACTAAACAGACAATCATTCCTAGCCTGCTGCATGTCCCCCGACCTGGCCTATCATTGGCGGGAAAGCCTTCAACCACTCTGCCTCCAACCTCTGGAATTCCATCCCCCAATCCCTCCGCCTCGGCCCTTCCCTAGCCTTATTCAAGTCCCGCCTCAAGGCCCTCCTCTTCGATTGTGCCATCGGTCACCCCTCCTTCCCCCTCTTCCCTCCATGCTCCCTGATCCCGACCCCAGCTCGGGTCCAAATCACTGACCGTCCAGCGCCTTGCGACGTCTCCCGACATGAAAGGCGCTACACAAATGTAATTCTGTTGCTGTTGCTGTTGTTGAATGGCTTATTGGAAGTTTCTTCCGGACAATGTCATCTCCTGGTAGCTTTAGAGTGTTGCTGTGCGTAGGCTTTGTGCACTGATTGTAAATGCCCAGCAGTCAATGCAAGAGATGCTGCCCTCATACTGGTAGAGAATGTGGCTTCGTTTCACAGTCACTCACAGTTGGCACAGACTGAATTACGGCCATTCTATGATTGCATCAACTTAGCATGGTGCAAAATACTGCCTCTGTTGCCCCTGCAGAACAACTGTTGTATTTCCAGCCTGGCCCCTTCAACTGGTAAGAAGCTTAAATTTAAAGGGCATCATACTCATACGATAGCGCTTCACAAACTTTTGCTTTCCCAATAACCATTTTGCACAATAATGTGAGTTATTATGGTATCTAATATGCAGCATTTTGCAAGTGTGTTGCGAAGGAGCTGCAAAGCAAACTTATTAATATGAGACAACGTCTAATCAACTGCGTTTTTATAAATATATAATTAAAATTTACAATCGTAAGGCAATGCTATTTATCAGCTAAAATTAAACTACAACTACTCTGAAGTGCCCAGGGATTAATTTTGTACAAATGGAATCTTGTTGTTGTTGTAGAATTTATCACTGGCGCAAAATTGAGCTGATTCAATATTAGTGAGTTCAGTTTTAAGAACCTGCAAAATGGAATAACAGTAGCCCTTTGAGAAGCGCCGCAGCTGCTAGTACCATCATCAACAGTACAAGAACCTGAGATGTCTACTTAGTACTCACCACTGCAATCTCCTTGTGAAATTTCGACTCTATACACGAAATGTTTTTGAAGGTGTTCACATAGAAACCGACCCGGCTAGAAAAGAGAATACAAACATTTAGCCGGATACAGTGAGGTGGGCTTGTGGTAAACACAGGAAGTGGCTGTAGGGAGGCCTACACTGACCTGTCACTGAGACTCTGGGGGCGGAATAGGATGCATGGCAGGCATGACTATTTGTCAAGGCGCCCTCACATGAGGACCTGGATTACGCAGCTGATGCTGAGTAAGCCTGGCACGGGGCATTGAAATTGGACCTTGAGAACATCTAGGCGGCACGTCACAAGCTGTCCTGTAAAGGTGCTCTCCCCACGTTCTGCAGATCAAGAAACTGAGGTTTGAGGTGACAACTGTTGGGATTCCAGGTTCAGGAACACATTCATACATCCAGGGCTTGGAATCCACCTTGATTGGTTTACAGAGAGGTAAGCAGCTCCGCATCTCCAACTGGTGGAACCAACACTCAATGGGAAGGAACGTGTGCCCAAACTGTGGACAGGATGATGGTAGCAATGGCTGAGTTGTGTTGCCTACCAGGAAGCTCGTAGGGTGTTGCTGGTATAAGCCATCCACCTTGTGAGGGTTCAAACCCCTCCTTGGCTGGGGAGGTAAGCAAGGTGTCTTTGGAGATGAACTGGCTGCAAATGACTTATTTGTTGAAGGAATATGAGAATCAAGTCTACCCTCTGTAGGTACTGAACACTAGTCCAGTTCCTGAGCCCAGCAGGTCTGCAGTACAGCCAGGCTGGCAGGACCTGGAAGGGCAGACTCACTGTGGGCAGGGAGTCATCCCACTCACTTCCTGTAAACACTGCAAGTCAAAGCCATGAAGGGTAGGATGATCTTCACCATTAAGGCTTTGGCTAACACGCTTGTCATTGCTTTTCCATCCAGTACGACTGGAAGAAGCTAATATTTTATCAATTTTGAACCACAAGTTACATGCTTCTGGAATCACAACAGAGCAGCGTAAGAAGGTGGAGTACAATACCTGGTCCACAATGACGGCAGCTCATCTTGTAGGTCATTATTTAGATCTTCGAAGACCTTCTGTGCTTTTTGAAACTCCTCTTCTGCCTAAAACAGAGCAAGCGCAAAAGCTTTGTTTTAGCTATGTTTTCATAGAATCAGAGAATTTTACGGCACAAAAGGAGGCCATTCGGCCCATCTAGTCTGTGCCGGCTCTTTGAAAAGAGCAACTCAATCCCACTGCCCAGCTCTCTCCCCATAACCTAACAGACCCGTTCTCCCTAACTAAAGCTCTAAATGAAGAAAACCCATCCGCACCTACTGCACCACCGGGCAGCCTACATGTGTTTATTGGATGAGACACAAAAGCAGCCGACCTTCACAGGAAGCACAATGATTGCTCTTTTGTTGTTCCAGGTTCTCTGCCTCCCCCAATAATCATTCAGCCGTGCAGAAACACAAGGGTAGAACTAGCATTTTTAACAACAAGATCAAAGTCTCGCGCTGAGCAATATTAATCATTCTCCGAATATCAAGAGTGAGATTCATCCATTTTGGTATCACTCTTCAGTCGCACAGTCTACCAAGACTGCGCAGTTCCCCTTGTTAAGACAATCAGTCATCACTGTACCAGCTGCTGAAGCGATGTGCAAATCCTGTGTTTTTTCTTAGCAGTTTAAAATACTCCTAACACATTGGTCTAATAATAGCGATGAAAGCATCACGGTTTTTAGTGATCAACATACAACAGATCCCGGAGTGTGATTCACTAGGTACAGAAAATCAATGCTAGGGCATAAGATATTATAGAGGCCATGTAAGGAGGTAAGACATTATAAAGAAGCCGGTTCAAAAAGAAATTCATTTGAAGGCGAGAAGTGGATGGAAATCTTACCATACCCAATTAAGCAGTTCGTGTTTACTGAGGAGTAATAGGATAAGCCGTATACTGCACGATGGTGAAGGTTTATAAGATTAAATGTTACACAGTCACAATGAGTAACCTGTATTTAAAATTCAATCACAGGTGTGGTAACTGGACATCTAAACGGAATGAGAGATAGCAAAACACAAACGTTTCACCTCAGGAGCCAACGTTCCTCATTTTTCTAGGCTTAAAATCACTAGATTGAAATTGAAGATCCTAAAGCAATTTGAAAACATTCCTAAATTCTGCCTTGATTTGCAACTAGACTTATTTAACGAACTGGGGAAAGTCAGTTTTCCCACCCTTCCTAGACTCCACCCTGATATTCCTGAACTACATTGCTCAGTCATGCCTCTCAGTCATTGCTCAGTCATACCTCTCAGTCATGATTTTCACAGGAACATAAGAACTGCTGGACAAGACCAAGGTCAATCCAGTTTGCCTTCAACCATCCTGCAGAGGCGTTTTTAAGACTTTAAACTACTCGGTCAATTTTCTTAGGCGGCCTGTCACTGACAATAAGTTTAATAAGTGAGTATGCGCAATTTTATTTTACGCAAAAATTAACTTTCGGCGGGTACAATACCTCTTTAGGCGGACCTCCTGCTCCACCAGGCTGGGCTGAGCTCTGGTTTAGCTGGGCTGGGCTGGGCTGGGCTGGGCTGAGCTCTGGTTTAGCTGGGCTGGGCTGGGCTGGGGAGAGCTCTGGTTTAGCTGGGCTGGGCTGAGCTCTGGTTTAGCTGGGCTGGGCTGGGCTGGGCTGGGCTGGGGAGAGCTCTGGTTTAGCTGGGCTGGGCTGGGCTGGGGAGAGCTCTGGTTTAGCTGGGCTGGGCTGAGCTCTGGTTTAGCTGGGCTGGGCTGGGCTGGGGAGAGCTCTGGTTTAGCTGGGCTGGACTGGGCTGGGCTGGGCAGAGCTCTGGTTTAGCTGGGCTGGGCTGGGCTGGGGAGATCTCTGGTTTTCACTATACAGGTATTTAACAAAAGACAAGAGCACAGCACACTCAAATCCTCCCATTTCGATGATTTTTTGCATTACTTTGGGGGCCCGCAATATGAGGGGCCGGTCGATGCTTTGCACCGATTTCACCGATGTTAAAAATGCCTCTGCCATCCTGCCAGTCACATTCACATATCAAGTCCTGAACTATATCTTGTATTTTACTGAATCTTTTTTTGCACGAAAAGACAGTGGAAAATTAGAAGAGTGTACTGAGAACTGTGGCATTGGCTTTTGTAGGTTGAGCAGGATATACAATGTGTGTGACAACTAAGACATACTCCTTACTTGGCTGATCTGAACACACAGAGCAGAGGCAGAGGTGCTTACTGACCATGGTGATAATTATTGACTGGAAACCTATTTACAGCATTTCATAAAGACAATTTCATAATCTGTACCAAAAATATCCTGTCAGCATCTGTCAGTCAGATGCTATAAATAATCTAAACCATTAACACTGAAAGCACAAATCCTTTCAGCAGCAAACCTTAGTGAGCTTGGAGTCATCTTTTCGTCTTGAGTGCTGCAGAGATTCTAAGTGATGTCTCGCACAGTCATAGTCCACGAGCTTCCTGCTGCGCTTTGCAATGCGAGTCTGTTTGAGGTGCGAAAGGAAAGAACAGTAAAATTAGTATCTCATCATAGTTGTTTCAGCAGTTCTTCCCTTTGCACGATGCCCCCTGATATTACTGCACAGCAGATAGAGTGGCTGCCAGCACCGTACTGGCAGGAACTGAGCACAGTGAATGGCAGATGTCAGACTCATGTGGATTCGCAACTCTGGAAAGATTAGATGCAGTTCTACAGACCCAGTGGCTCAATGCTTTGAGATGTCTGAACGACATGATAAAGCACTATATCAAATGCAAGGAATGTTATTACGCTTGTGTCCTTTCCCGCACCCCATCACATCCACCCTCACCTGGCTCCACTGGCTCCCATCCCCTAATCAATCGATCCATCGATCGATCCATCGATCCATCAATCCATCAATCAATCAAAATTTACATTTATATAGTGCCTTTCATGTCGAGAGGACGTCCCAAGGTGATGTACAGTCAAGTAGGGACAAGAGCAGTGGGGGAGGGATCGGGGCAGGATGAAGGAGAGTAGGAAAATTGACTGTATATTTATGGATGAAACGCGGCAGCCAAATTGCGCACAGCAGTGTCCCACAAACAGTAATGGAAGTGGGATTAGGGGAGAGATGGGGAAAAGAGGATAAGGGGGGAGAGATGGCAAGGGGAGGGGTCGGGGTAGGAGGAAAGAGAGCAGGAAAACCGACGGTATATTTGTGGGCAAAACGCAGCAGCTAATTTGTGCACAGCAGTGTCCCACAAACAGTCGTGGGAATGGGGCCAGGGGAGAAAGGAGGAAAAGAGGGTAAGCGGCAGAGGGAGAGAAAGGTGGGGTAAAGTCAGGGAGGAAGAAGGAGGAGAAAGGGGGATAAGGGGGGAGAGCAGGGATAGGTGGGTGGGAGGCAAAATCAGGGAGAAATGGGGAGAAAGGGGGGTAAGAGGGAAGAGGGAGGGAAGGGGGAAAGAAAAGGGGGAAAGAGAGAAGAACAAAGGGAGGGGGAAGGTTAGGGGGCAGGGTGGGGGCATTAAACAACAACAATATCCCAGAGGATAGAGTTTAACCTGTTCGTTCCTCTGCTCCTTGTCCCCTGCCTGGGCCACCCCACCATCTGCGATCAGGCAGTCAGTCTCACCCTATGGAACTCCATCTCACATTCCCTTTGCTTTGCTCCCTCTCTTGCCTCCTCCAAGGCGCATCTCAAAACACTACTTTTTGACAGAGCATTCAGCCATCCAGCTACCCTCCTTGCCCTCCACCCTTCTCCGATCCCCAGCTCGGGTTCAAATCCCTGACTGCCCAGTGCCTTGGCACGTCCTCCCAAAGTGAAAGGCGCTAATCAAATGTAACTTTGGATTGTATTGTTCTAGATGGTTAATAATAAATGCCTCCAAATTTGAAAACATGAAAAATAAAGTTTGAAATGAACCTTTTCAAAATATGTGCCATTTATTGAACCACAATATTCAATTGGGTTTAATTTGGGGGCATTTAACAATAAGGAATCCCATCAGATTTCCAGTTGACCCATTCTCTGGACGTCAGTGCGATGGACTTTTGGGTATAGGAAAGAGTACCCCTTTGTATTGCTCCGATTTCTAAGAAAACAATTGGGTTAAGACACACCCAATATTTCTTCAGTGAATATAACATTTTAATAATATATCAAATCAAATGCATGGTATCATAAATTTAATTGTTGTTGGATGCGGAGACACTTATATTATTTCAAGTATTGTAGCTGAAACTAAACTGTACAAGTATTGTAGCTATTGTAAGCACTTATGATCTGAAATTTCATTTCATGTTAGAGGTAACTTTAGCAATGTGTGATAATATTGGGGGAAATGGCGTTAAGTGTAACACAACACTGTAAGTTTCAAACTCTACTCTTCCAATTTTGTGTGCATTACCTTCCTTGGCTCCCGATTGTATCTTTATCTCCGCTAGGCAGTAAATTCATAAGCCTTGGGAGATAACTGAGAAGTGTTTAAAAGTTCACAGAGGTTCCCCATTGTTGTGTGGTGGGCAATGCTACTGCCCCCAGACAAGTCAGTAGCAAGGGAATAGGAACTGCAGCTGATTTCCTCCCCCTCTGAGTTATTAAGGAGTGCAAAATCAGCTATCGTTCCCATTACTAATCATTATTCAATGCCCCTATTGGTTATCCTTGTCATACATCTCTGCAATGCTGAGAGGGCAGGAAAGCAACTACAAAACACAAAATACTACAGATGCTGGGAATCTGAAACAAAAACACAAGCTGCTGGAGAAACTCAGCAGGTCAGGCAGCATCCATGGAGAGAGGAAAAAGAGTCAACGTTTCGGGTTTACAACCCTTCATCAGAACCCTGTGATCAAAATTGTACTTAGTACTGTCGTACTCTAGATGTAATTGTACTTAGCACTGTACTCTAGATGTAGTCTTACCACAACACTAAACAGTTTTAACATGACCTACTTGACCTGTTCATTGCTATCTCACAGTAGGTGAGATAATGAGTGAACTAACATGCCTAGATATCTTTCAGCTTCCCCCTTAGCAAATTCTACTGCAACCATGGAGTACATGGGCCTCCACATCAAACTTCATGAACCAGTCATCAATCCATATGCATCAATCTCTTTGCTTCTCTTTTGCTGCCTCATCTGATTCAACAATTCTTTCTTGATGTCATCTGCAAATTTACCTCTTATAATACGTCTGCGAATCCCGGTTGTTAAGGTACAAGAAACAAAAGGGAACTTAATACAGACCCCTGGGGCACCCCGCTTAATACCTTCTTTATATGTATATTTCTCTCCTGCTAACTACCATATGTTTGCTTCCTTTCTGAATCCATGTCTTGCTCTCAATACTCAGAGACATCAGTTTGTGAAATAGTCTCTCACATCATATTTTTTTCAATCGCTTTTGGAAGTCCAAGAGAAAAAAGTACGCACTTAATAACAACAACAACAAATTGCACTTATAGAGCGCCTTTCACGTCGGGAGGACGTCCCAAGGTGCTGCACAGGAGGCGTGTGACCTGAGCTGGGAGGGGAGTGTTCGGGAAGGGGTAAGAAACGTAGTGGAGGTCAAAGAATTAGGGGGGGGGGGAACAGAAGGCACGGTCGAAAAGGAAAGTCTTCAAACCGGCCTTGAAAGAGGAAAGGGAGGAAACAAGGCGGAGGGATTGGGGGATGGAGTTCCAAAGGGTGGGAGCGGAAAAATTGAAGGCCCGGCCTCCGATGGTGTGGCGGTTCAGGCGGGGGGCTTGGAGCAAGGTATATAATAATATAGCATTTAATGCGGGTATATACTGAATATTGCACATATACATTAAATACCGGTAAGTTAATTTTTTGTGTTGGGATTTTGGCAACTTGCCACCCGATTATCCGGCACAGTCAATTAGTTGACCCCCCCCACACCTCCCCCCCCCCCCTCCCCTCCCCCCCCCCCCTCCCCCCCCCCCCCCCCCCCCTCACCCCCCCCCCCCCCCCCCCCGAGCGTGCTGGATAAACGGGCTGTTACTGTATTAGTTTAAGACATTGTGTTAGACAATACAACAACCACAACAACAAAATTACTTTTATGTATAGAACATACACTTGTACAGTATATTACATTTATACAATACCTTGATATCAGGAAACTGTCCCAGATATGTGTCCAGGGTTAATAAAGATTGATCCACTACCTTCTGGTGGAAGTCTGCCCATAATGAGTCAGATTGCTGGAAAGTAAAGAACAGTTCAGATTTTGTAGTGACCAGAATAAATGATTTGATAGCTAAATCAGAGTCCAGTACCTCAGTGGTTACAGCACTCGCCTCGTAAGCGAGAGACCTGGGTTTGATTGCCGGCAGGGCGAAATGTTGGGCAAGTTTCCTTATTCCACACGCCAGATAATAATCCCTCAAATTAGATTTTAAATGATTTTTTTTAAATGGTCACTTCAATCCACGACTGTTTGTGGGACATTGCTGTGTGCAATTGGTTGCAACATTTTGCCTACAAACATACAGTCAATCAATTTTACAGTACATTCTATGAAATACTTTGAGACGTCTGGAAAACGTGAAAAGTGCTGCATCAAACGCAATTGTTACCATTATAAACCCAGACAAATTCAAGAGCAGAGAAGTGAATACCCACAGGAAACTTTTACTGCCATACTTTATTTAACATTACAATTTTCCAGTACATAGAGATTACATGATAAAGAGCTATGGGATGTAATTTAGATTTCACGAGTGGCTGATCTGATAACTCACCTGTGATATATTAATCTGTTATATTTATCAAGCAATTATCTGCTGCTGTACAATGTAAAGAAATACTTGGTTCTCATATGCCTGTTAGCAGTGGAATATACTTCCCTGAAAAGTGTAGAGAGCATAAAGCTGAGAAGAAATTAAACATCACTTTTTAAAAAAAAAATAATACTTCCTTTATTTGTTGAAACCCTACAGCTTTTTACAAAACTATGTTCTGAGTAAATTAGGCCCCATTTGTAAACGCAGTTGTATTTAGAGGCCTATGTGGAATTCTTTAATATAGTGGTCAGCTTGCCTTACACGTGTGAGGATCCGCGTTCGATTCTCGGTTGTGACAAAACCGAAGGGAAGTTTCCTTCCTCCACACTCATCTAGTCGTGCGTAGGAACCTGGTTGTTAGTCGATTGGTGGATTGTTTTCCTGGGGGTAATAATCCTTCAAAAAGGATTTGGTCATTCAATTCCATTCCTGTTTGTGGGGCACTGCTGTACACAATTGGTTGCCGCGTTTCGCCCACAAAATACCAAGTCAATTTACCGTAAGATATATCCTGTGACACATTTTGAGACATCTCAATAACGTGTTAAGGCGCTATAATAAAATGCAAGGGTTATTAGTGTTATTTAATGATGCAGAGAGAGCACAAGTATCGAATTACAGGAAACCATTCTAAGGACATCCCTCTGTGTATCATCGGCAGTTTGCAGACCTAGTGTCACATCACAAGATTGTTTGGTGTAGAAGGCTTTTCAAACCTGTTGATCTCATCCTTGCAATATACCTAGACCACCGTCCGATTATCCGCCTCAACCGCTCTTCCTGATAAACCTATTCCTGTTGCTGAGAGTTTTCTGTATAAATGAAATATTTCTAGGTGTTTGTCCTGCAAACGTCCTTTGTTTGCTTTGACACATTAGAAAGCCTTTGAAATAAAAAATAAGAAAATCACTGACTAGTTTTGATGAAAGAGAGAGAGAAAACAGCTCTCACAGCTGGCACATTCTTTGAGCAGCAAGGTTTTAATGCTCCAGTGAAGATTGTTCCTGCAAATTAGTTTATAACCCAGAGCTTTAAACCCCAACCAACTCATTACCTTGTTCCAGTAAAAGCAAAGGGGATATGAAGCTGGTGAGATGTGCATATGAAGTCAAGAGCAATGCAGCAGTCTTAGTACAGTAAAAGCCTATTTATCCGGCACTCTCGGGACCTGGCCAAAGCGCGTGCTGGATATTCTGCCGAAAACACACACACACAAAAATACATTGTGCCGGATAAATTCCGGTTAATCGAATTAATCGCACCTTTTTTTTGAGGTGCCGGTTATAGGGAAGTTACGGTTGATCGGGTCATGGATAAACGGGCTTTTACTGTATAAGACATTAGTCTTCAGATTGCACTAGAAGTGCAAACTGCAGATGATACAGAGGTATGTCCTTGGAATGGTTTCTCTTTGTCTAACCTCAGTGCCACATGCTGAACACTTTCCCGTAATTGGATACTTGCGTTGCTGCACATTGGTTATAATATTACGCCACCATTGTTCTCAGCGGCATTGATCTACACCACTTATTCCTGCATTAATTGCAGTTTTCATCTTTGTATCTTAAAAGAAGCATGTTGTTTTCAGAAATCTCAGTGGGGAGTGTAATTCACCACCCAGCTGGTTTCCAGCTCACCAGCCCATTTTGCTCATGAGCTGACCAGCTGGAAAATAGAGGGAGCGTTTCATTTTAATTACAGAAGATGGCAACCTGATCGGAGATACAGCAGTGTTTAATGACCAGCTATCAGGAGCCCAAGTGTCAAATGTAGTCAACCAATTTTGGAGCAGGTAAAGGGAGGGGCAGAGATTTTAGTGACCCTCTGGCAGTCTTTCCTCAGAAAGTTTTGTGCTTATACTTACCGTCCCAACAGTTTTAATGTCATCTTTGCCATACCATTCAGGCTCATAGACCTCGTGTAGTGACTCTGTGAGCTTCGTGGAGGCTTCTTGCATGCCTGAAGAGGTGAAATAGATCCACTGTGAGTGTGGTTCATGCACAATGTCCATCGTCACAAATAGTGAGAAAATCTTTTGATAATTAAACACCTGAAATCCCAAATAGTCTTAGCCTATTGTATTTGCTTCAAAAAAACTCACTGTAAAGAATTTTAGAAAGTTTTTGAATTCAAGGTTTATCTTTTTAAGAATGACAGAAAACTCTCTTCCAAATTATGACTGAAGATTGAAATTTTTCACAATTTTCACTCGTCGTGGCAGCACATAGAAGCTGTGAATACACTCCTTGTTGTAAGAAGGGAGTTTCTCCTGGTCAAAGATCCCGTAAATATAACTTGTCATTCACTTGATCAGTGTTTGTAGGACAACGTTGTGTGCAAATTGGCTGCCAGCATTTGCCAATGCAATACAGTCACTGCACTTGACATTTTATTCTGTAAAGCATTTTGAGACGTCCTTCTAAAGTCAAAGACATTATATCAAACTAACGTTTTTTAATTTTAACATCAAATATCTATTGGAGGTTATAATTATGCTGCTATTTTGATGCTCTTTGACGCTTCCATTTACTTCTGCACTGCAGAAAAGGCCAAGAGACGCATTTTAAACGACCTTTCAAGTCAAATCTCTAGGTACAGTATCATGACACTCGTTCGGCAGCAGAGACAGCATATGGGCTATGTCCTTGGGTGATGGGGTTACCATGGTAACAGGTTCTTCCAAGCTGCTACATAAATCACAGTGCTTCAAATTTCCCAAATCAGCCAAATCAGCCAGTAGCTGAAAAAGATTCGCTTTCTCCTTGAGCTGAGCGTTACAAGACGCTTTGCCTCTTTGATCCTAAAACTACAGACCCAGGGTTACAGCCTGTAGTCATTTCTTGTTCTTATCTAGAAAATCTGGAGCCAAAAGCTAAGATCAAAACAAGCAACAACAATCAAATTGTATTCTGTTAGATAGATACGTAAATATTTATTTGGAGAGGACAAGTTTGGAGAGCGCGTGGGATTGATTTGGATAGCTCATTTGAAAGAGAAGGTATAAACATGATGGGCTGAATGGCCTCCTTTGGTGCTACATGATTCTATGGTACAGTGTGCTGCACAAGCTATGATACAGTGTGCTGCACAAGATTTCATGATTGGTTTAAATGAAGAATGTCTCATCGTTCCATAACACCCATCCCATCAAAGTATCACGCTGTTTTTTTTAATGAGTACAGTGTGGCGGCCAGGCAGCTGTTGATTGCACTCTGTGTAAAGAAAAACTTCTTGTATTTTGTCCCGAAATTGCTCTTTGCATTGTTACATCTTAAAGTATTGATTTTGATCCTATTTTAAATTTAAAACATTCCAGGTCTCGGTTTGAGTCCTTTTTTGTCTTATCTTTGCTCGCAGCTTATTCCTCTAACACTGAGGATAACCTTCACTGCTCTCCTCTGCACTAACGGGCGCATAAAATAATCTCTATAAGTGCTACAAATGGTCAGGTTTGGACACTGAGCAAGTGAAGAGGGTGGAGAGAAGAGTTAGGGGGCCAAAGGTGCGTTCAAAGAGGTAGGATTTGAGGCATGCGATGAAGACGGGAAGAGAGGGGGTGACATGGAGTGGTTGGGGAAAACCAGATGTTGTGAAACGTGCTTATGTTAATAGGAGGAGCTGTAGATTTGCTGCAGTACAGTATTTTAAAATCATGTGTATTGTGCACGTGTATAGATGCAAACGGTTTGTACAACAACAACTTCGATTTATATAGCGCCCTCCACGCAGGACAGCGTCTCAGAGCGCTTCACAACGGATCCCTGGACCGAGCCAGGGGGCAAGGGTAGAAAGGTGACCAATGGTGCGGTCGAAGAAAAAGGTCTTCAGCTGGGACCTGAAACGGAGAAAAGAGGGGGCGAGGCGAAGGGAGTGAGGAAGGGAGTTCCAAAGCCTCGAGGCGTGGTGACTGAAGGCACTATAATGCCTTGTAATGCTATATACAAACCAAATTGGTAAACAAATTTTGAGCCCACTTTGCCTCCCTTTTTGAGCACTCTTCTTCAATCCTTCAACCTCACTCAACTCCTCTTCAGACTCCTTTCATCTACCCGCTGTCTCCTGAGCTGCATGGGAGGCTCTCACCCTGTTGTTGTACAACACATTGAAATGTTCCACGATTGAAAGATGCCACATAAGTGCAAGTTTTTGTACCAATTGCCCAGTCAAGGCTCTGAAAGTGCAGGACTATAGAACAGAAACAGTCACTCAAGCTACTGAGTGCAGAAAGTGTGTTCAACACGGTTGTAGGAATTCTGTATCAGGCAAGCAGATCACAAAATAAAAGATAGGACAAATATGTTAACCTTTTACTGCTGCTAGGTAACCTCGCAATTCTCTCTGTAGTCGACTGCCTTCCGTCTGAAAAAAACACAATGAAGAAACTATCAGCAAAGCAATCGCTCTTTAATATACTAGTAATAAATACAGTACCATCCATCAGTCAGCAATGCAACGCTTAAAATTCTTTCTAAAAAATTGAAAACACAATAATTGAAAATGTCTCTAATTTTTTTTGTAAAATGACCTGAAATCTTTATTGAGGTTTATTTCTAGATGCATTTTATCGTGTGAGATCGATTTGTGCTGTTACAAGGGATTAAATGTAATTTTAAAAATCTTAAAGTAATTACAATTCAATATAATCAGTGTAAATTACTGCTATTACAGAATGTCTGAAAGCTGAATTTGAAACTGTAAAATAATAATCTAATAATAATAATCCTTGCATTTGATGTAGTGCCTTATCACGTCTTCCAGACATCTCAAAGCGCTTTGCAAAATCTACTGTAAAGTGAATTGACTGTATATTTTGTGGTTGAAACACAGCAGTGAATTACGCACAGTGGTATCCCACAAACAATCACAGATGGAGTGACCAAATAATTGTAATTTATTTTGATGGTATTATCGTCTCCGGTAAAATGATCTGCCAATTGACGAACAAACTGGTTCCTACTTACTGCTTGGTAAACAGAGTCATGTGGAGTAAGGAAACTTGCCCATCGAGTGCTCTAACTACTGAGCTGTAGCACTCAACACAATGAACAAATCAGACAACAACTTGCATTTATAGCGCTTAACCACTGTTGTCTTTGGAGGAGCTGGACTTGCTCACAAGTGTGAGCAATTGTTCAATCTCACAAAGAGAGCTCCACAAGCACAAGAAAATTACATTTATATCCCGCTTTCACATCAAAAGATTGTCTCAACCGCTGACCAAGTAAGAGCTGGAGGTTGGAATCAAGAGGGTGGAAGATAGAGGCATTCAAAGAGGAAAGTCTTGATAGGCCTTGAAGCAGACAAGGAAAAGGGTGAGGCGGAGGGATTCTGGGATGGAGCTCCAGAGGTTGGGGGCAGAAGGCCTGAAGGCCTGCTTGCCAATGGTTGGGTGGGCAGGGCGGGGCAGGGAACATCAAGCAGAACAGTGCCCACCGAGCAGAGGGAGTGGACGGGATTGTATGTTATGACAACATATGCATAGCTATGCATAGCTCCTTCTGTAGCTGTGTGTTAGCCTGGCTCAGTTGGTAGCACTCTAGCCTCTGAGTTGAGATGATTGCGATACCAAGCCCCACATCAGTTAAATCCTGCAAAGTGCTTTAAGATGTCCTGACATGAAAGGCACTATACTAAATGCAAGGATTATGAGTTCCTTCTGCTGTCCTCCCAAATCTCTCCCTCCCCTCCTAACTCTCTTTCCCTCCCCTCCCCACTACCCTGCCCCTCCCCCTTGCTTGGATCCCAACCTGTCTGTTCAATGTCTTGGGACGCCCTCCAGACATGAAAGGCGCTTTGGAAATGTAATTTTGTTGTTGTTGCTAATTCTTAAAATTAGCCCTGTGCTTTCCACATCAGGAGGGCATACCAAAGCACTAGATATACTGTAAAATGTAGTGACTGAGTATTTTGTAGGCAAAGAAAGCGGCCAATTTGCACACGGGAATTTCCCTCAAATAGCGATGAACTGAATGACTAATTTTTAATCAGGGAATTACTGCATTGGTCATTGGGATCTTTCACATCCACCTGAACAAGCAGCCAGAACCTTGGTTTTACATGTCATCGAAACAATCAGAATGCACCCAGCATTGCACTGGAGTAATACCTAGACTATGAAATTCCAAGGTCCTGACCACAACAATGACAAGTTGTATTTGTATTGCGCCTTTCATATCAGGAGAACACCTCAAAACGCTGAAAACTTGACATGAGAAACGAGAGTGCTACCAACTGAGAGAGGCTTTCACCTACTGCAGGTATGTCCTGCTTGTCAGCCTTCCCAATTTCTCCCTCCACAGGCTGCAGATAATCCAGAAATCTGCGGCCCGGGTCCACTACCGCTCCAAGCTTTGTGACCCCATCTTCACAATCCTCGCCCGACTCCATTGGCTCCCCATCTTCCAGAGGATCCAATTCAAGATCCTGGCCCTCACATTCAAAAGCCTCCATGGCCTCGCCCCACCCTACATCAATAACCTCCTAGCCCCCTACCAACCTCCCCGCCCCCTCTGCTCGCAGGCTCCAGCCTGCTCCATGCCCCCCAGCGCACCCAACCCACCATTGGCAAGCGAGCCTTTAACCACTCTACTCCCAACCTCTGGAACTCCATCCCGCAGTCCCTCCGCCTCACTCCCTCCCTGGCCTCCTTCAAGTTCCACCTCAAGACCCTCCTCTTCAATGGTCTCATCGGTTACTCCAAATTCTCCCCTTTCCCTCCACCCTCCCTGTCCCTCAACCCTCCCTGTCCCTCCACCCTCCCTATCCCCAGATTTGGTCTGAATCAATGACTGTCCAGCGCCTTGGGACATCCTCCTGATGTAAAAGACGCATTACAAGTGTAATTTTGTTATTGTAAAGGTAACCATTCCACATTACTTGTCCAGTTTGGCTTTGGCTGATTGTTGAGGACATGCCAATAGCAGCAGCACTATGGAAATCTTTCTAGATTCTGCCCAGCTTCGTCAGGAAACTTTTCTTCAAGCTAGGGATGGTTCCTTTGTTGCCCCTCACCACAGGTATTGTTTTGAAGGATTAAGCAGCCCCCCCACTGGAATTTGAACTCAGTTTAACAAACAAGGATTACCGGAGATATTGACTGCACAATGGACTGTCCACTGACACAAATGTAACACTAGCGTTGGTCAATCTGCTTAGTCCAACGTGGAGCGCTCCAATATGGAAAGTGATTGGAAGTTGCACCATGTGAAGAACCTTTTGTGGAATATAGAAAAAGAATGACAATAATATTCTCTGTGTCCATGTGGAGTTTGTCCTTGTGGAGTTTTGCCATATTTTATTCTAAGTGGCAATGGTGCGCAGTGCTTTGGCTTCAGAACATATGGCTTCATTTCCAGTAGAGGGTTCCAGGATGTCTTCCAGTGCCCCAAATTGAATTCTTCATTATCAAATGCAAAAACCCACTTAATAAAATTGCAGGATGAAAACCAAACATTTCCACACTTGTTTTGGGGTCAAACACCAGTCCTCCGGGTTATGCAGCAATTCACTCTTCATAAAATGTTGCTGCAGTTCGGATGGACTGCAGATCATTTAATAAATCAGGTCCACACCAACAACTTTTTAAATTAAGTGGTGCCCTTCATAGAATCTCACAGCACAGGAGGAGGCCATTCATTGTGCTTGTGCCAGCTCTTTGAAAGAGTTATCCAACTAGTCCTTACCCCATAGCCCTGCAATTTTTTCTTCTTCAGCATGTAACCAATTCCCGTTCAAAAGCTACTAGTGAATCTTTCAGCGTCTTGGGACATCCTCGCTCCTGAAAGGCGCTATAAAAGTGTAATTTTGTTGTTGTTAAATCTGCTTTAGCACCCTTTCAGGCAGTGCATTCCAACTTTCTAGGTTAAAAAAAAACATCTCCTCGTCTCCCCACTGGTTGATTTGCCAATTATCTTAAATCTGTGCCCTCTGGTTACCAACCCACCCATCAGAATAAACTATTTCTATCGATGGACTGAAGTTTAATCCAGAGAAGTGTTAGTTGTTGCATTTTGCAAGGAACAACCTGGAGAAATAATGTACAATAAATGGAAGTTTTAAAGGGGATACAGGAGCAGAGAGAGCTGGGGGTTCACATGAACAGATCCTTGAAGGTGGTGGAATAAGTTGATAGAGGTGTTTAAAAAAAACCATATGGGATCTTTGGCTTTATAAATAGAAGCATAGATTACAAAAGCAAGGAAGTTCTGCTGAACCTTTCTAAGTCACTGGTTGGGCCTCAACTGGAGTATTTTGTTCAATTCCGTGCACCACATTTTAAGAAGGATAACAAAGCCTTGGAAAGGGTGCAGAGGAGATTTACCAGAATGATACCAGGGTTGAGGGACTTTAGTTATGTAAAGAGAGACTAAGAGAAGCTGGGGTTGTTCTCCTTAGAGTAGAGAAGGTTAAAGGCAAGTATTTGAAATTTAATTACAATAGAGGTATTTAAAATTTTGAGGTGTTGATGGAGTTGATAGGGAGAAAGTTTCCACTGGCTGGTGTATTTGTAAACAGGGGAAAATAGATTTAAGATAATTGGCATAAGAACCAGAGGGAAGATGATTTTTTTTCACACATACAGAGAGTGATTACAGTCTAGATAACACTGCTTAAACGGGTGTTGGAAACAGATTCAATAATAACTTTCAAAAGGGAATTAGATAGGTATTTGAAAAAATTGCAAGGATATTGGGAAAGAGAGGGAGAGTGGGACTGATTGGGGAGCTCTTCCAAAGAGCCAGCACTGGCACAATGGGCCTCACTGTGCTGTATGATTTTATCTACTCTTTCAAAATGCCTGTAGAGTAACAGCTCAGAGCACGGTACACTGTTGGGCTTGGACGCTGAGCAAGGAAGAGGGTTGAGGGTCAAGGTGGAGGTGGCCATATGCAAAATTGAAGAGGCAGATGTTAAGATCTAAAGATATAAAGAGTGGAAGAAGTGATGGAGTGGGGGATGGAAATGGAGTTCTACTCATCTAACTCATCAAGAATATTCAGTCTTCCTTTTGAAGTCAGCTTTTTTGACTTGACTAGAATTGTGCAAATTCTGTGCAACCATGACATTTTAAAACAATGGTCTTGAGGCATAAAACTATGAGAAATTTCAGGCACAATATTGGTAAATTTACCACCAGCAGAGAATTACACTCAGATCTGTTTTGGTTGCTGCATTCACCCACAATATATACAGTCAATTAACCTTACAGCAGTAGCTTCTAAACTTTAAATAGCGGTGGCCCCTCTAACTCAGCAAAGTTTTCACCCACTTCATGTTGAATCATTTTTGCAAATTCAATATTTTCTTTACCTGTTTTTAATCTTTTTTTTAAGAAAAAGTATTAACAAAAAACATTCAATTGTTAAACAATTTAATTAAATGAAAAAACATTATTAAAACTGTGAAACCAATTACTGTATTTACATTTACTATTTACAACACAGAATTTGTAATTGTGATGCGTGAGCTTGCTTTTCAGCACGAAAGTTTCTCCCTGATTGCCTGCCCGGCTCACTCACTCGCTCCTCACTCACTGCCGGCCTGGCTCGCTCTCTCGCTGCCAGCCTGGCTCACTCCCAGGTCCTAGCGCCATCGGGCCCCCCTTTCCACCCGCTGGCGAACGTTTTAGCGAACGTCGCAACGTTAAGCGGGGTTTACCTGCACAGTAATTGGAACAATAATGGCCGCGTCCCCCCAGCCAATGGGCGCGTTCCACAGTTTAGAAACCACTGCCTTACACTATATTCAACAATGTGATAAAGCCTCTGTCAAATGCAAGGATTATTAAGGATTATACTCAGGTTGTGACTTGGCATTATGTAGTCCAAAACATGTCATAGATACACGGATGTTTGGAGAATATTGCTGTGGTGCACTTGGATAAGCACTTAAAGAAAAATATTAGAAGTTTGGGGGAAAGAGCAGGGGATCAGGATTAGAATAAATACTGTAGGCTCAGTGGGGGAGCTAGCGTCAGTGGTATATCATGGGCCTCCTTTTGGGTTACAAATGTTTTGTGATTCTTTTACAGAGTACCTTCACATGTAAAGTTAATGTCCTCGAGGATCCTGTCAAAGAACTTTTGCTGAAAATGTTCCGTCTCCTGTTGCTTTGAAGCGCAGCAGACATCTGCTTCTACTTTATTCACCAATGAAGCTGTGACCCGTGAGGCACAGGGCAGACTGACTAATGATGCAGCGTCTGAAGGACACGAGGTTCTTGGAAAGTATGGGCTGGGGCTACCTTCACTGGTGCAGCTGAGCCTGTGAGAACAGCTGTCTGACAGCAACTCTCTACAAGTGGTGCAGAGAGCAGTAAATGTGGGGAGGAAACTTCCAATAAAACCAAACAATTCTCAGTCACCAAATACAGAACAGTATGAGAGGATACGATGACTGCAGTCTTAAGCTGCTGTAATAGCCTGATAACTGACAGAACCTCTTGATACATTGTCATGAAAGAACCAAACAGTGTTTCACAGAAGACTACTAGCCTGGTTTGGTCTTTGATCCCCTAAATCTAATCCCTCCTGTAGCTTTGATATAAGCCTCACTTTCTGCTCCATCTGCCATTCACGCAACATCCAAGAGGCTCCAAATGCTAGGCAGTTCTAATATTCAACACAACCTGGGGGGGAGTTGAGGTTTTGTTTTGTGTTATAATCAAGGCAGCCCCCATCTCTCCACAGTGAGTCAGTATGGTATAAAATGCTACATCGGAGGGATTAGATTTTTTTGGGGGGGTCAACCAGTTGTCCTACATATGGAAATCCCTGGGATGAATTGTTGGAATGGAATGGAATGCGCTGTCTCTCCCTGGAGGGACTTATCCTGTTTACCTAATTCGGGAATGTATTAGGCGCAGGTTGGCAAGAGCCAAGGATTGGGGATCCCAGAAAGAAGGTTTGAGTAACTGCTGGAGTCGGATTACCTGAAAGCGCACAGCTTGCCATTGATACACCTGGCCACTGAGTAGCACAGGCTACGGTATACTAGCAGAGAAAAGAATATAGTACAGTATCCAGGTTGGAGGTTGAAGTAGGAGGAGAAAACACCATGCTAGAGAAGGAGTGAAGTAATGACCGAAGGAATCCACAGTCTACAAGCCTCATTTATGCCAGATATGGCTGAAATCTATTCCATCACCTTTAGATTTTCTATAAATCACTGTTACAGTGAACACAACACAAATGTGCCTTCATTTCATTGCCTGATTATTTATAGCTTTTGTTTTCATTCAGCCGGTAATGTTGTTTGTAAGTCATTAAGCTTCACTTCATTCAGGTACTGCACATTAATCATACAGCATGTTGACACAACTCTGAACAGAAGATGGATGTATAGACAAATGGCACTTATTGAATAAGGTACAAGAGACATGAGGGGCCTTGTCCTTTGTGTGGCTTAAAGGAAAATGCATATAATTTAAACATATGCTGGATCTCATTATTCAAGTCATAGCAGATTGATTCTCATCACTTGTGGCTGGTAAAGAGAACAGACTGCTTGGCCATATATATCTCTGGCTGCTTGAGAAACCAGAACGAAAGGAAGCAGTTTTATAACTGATCATTTTATGACACAGAGCATCTATTATTCACAACTTGTTAAAAATAATCTTTTTTCACTGAATCAAAGAACGTTATAAACACAGAAACAAGCCATTCAACCCATTAAGTCTGCATTTCTCTTTTCCTCCGCATGAGCCACCCAAGTCTAATCAGCATCTCAATACTCTTTTTCAATGCATCAATCCAAAATAGCATTTGAAACAAATCGATCGAGTTGGCAAAACAAGGTTCTCGTCTGTTTCTTCAAGTGTATATCACAAAACCCATGACATTATTATTTAAAATCCTGTCTGTTTGTGGAGTCTTGTTCTAGGCAAGATATGCTGTTCATCAAATCATAGAATCATAGAATTATACAGCACAAAATGGGGCCATTCGACCCACCGTGTCCGTGCCGGCTCTTTGAAAAGAGCTACTTGTTAAAGATCTAATTGTTAAAGCTGCTCTACAAATGTAAGTTGTTTTAATCAAAGTAACTGTGCTTTAGATTTCAAAAAAACAAAAATACAACTTGACAGTGATTACCTGCAGAGACCTTTTGATAAAGTTCTATAAAAATAAAAGTAATTTCTTGGGACTGTTTGCTAGTTGCACTTGTTGTGTTGTTAGTTGTTTGGGGACAAGAGGCTTTAAATGCCCCGTGTATCCACTCAGAAACAAAACACTTTTACTCTCAGCACTGGAGCTGAGAGTAAAAGTGAGAAGCCTGATTTAGATATGAAGTCCTGTAGGCTCGGTGGTTAGAGCACATGCTTTGCAAGCAAAATACCTGGGTTCAATTCCTGGCAGGGCAAAACCTTGGGCAAGGTTCCTTACTTCACGTACCTGATAATAATCCTTCAAAAAAAAGCCTATCATAATTTGGTCACTCAATCCATGAATGTTTGTGGGACACTGCCTTGCGCAATAGGCGTTTGTGGGCATTTCTCCCACAAATGTACAGTCAATTTACAGTACAGTATATTCTGTGAAGCTCTTCAAGACATCTCAATGACGTGATAAGGCGCTGTATCTCATGCAAGAATCATTATTATCGCTAAAAAAACACACTCTATAAACACAGTAGCAGTTCTTAGAGGGTTAGAGCCCTGCTCCTCCAGCCCGCGTAAAAACATGTGGCTCTTACCTCCTGCTTTTTGAAGTTCTGTACAAATGTTTCAAACTGTTCATCTCGGGTTTCATCTGCTTTACCCAACTTCTGAAGCACCTGAAAATTGAAAGACACAATAATTATCAATGGGTCTTGGGATTAGAAGCAATTTCTGCATTGTGCTGAAAGCAGGGACACTGCACGCCAGCAGGCATGGCTATATTTAACTCAAAGGCAATTATGTTTTCTCTCTAATCTTCTAATTTCTCGCATCCTCTCTTAAAAGGTGTTGACCCTGAGGTGGTGGGGTACATACAGTTCTGAGGAAAGTAGCTGTTCTCCAGTACCTTGCCCAATTGGCTATTCATGGCGCACAGGGTGTGAGCAAGTGTGAGTGCATATGAGCATGGTATCCCCAAGTGATCCACATGGACCCTAAAGATCACTTTGAAGAGGAATTCTTGCTCTCTCCGTTGCCTCCTTCAAGACCGGTCTCAAGACCCTCCTTTTCGACCATGCCTTCAGCCGTCATCCTACCTCTCTGCCCTCCCTCATCCCAACCCTGCCCTCCCCCACCCATGCTCGGGTCCTGACTGGCCAGCTCCTTGGGACATCCTCCCAATGCAAAAGGCACTCTATAGATGTAATTTACATCATGGTGTTTTCCCAGTGCTCACCCCATTTTCTGGAGGGATTTTCCTGTTCCAATACATTTTCAGCATCAACATCGGAACATAGGAATTGCTAGATGTAAAAAGACCATGGTCCATCTAGTCCACCTTCTACCATCCTGGCAGTGACATGCTACAATAATGGAGATGATGACAGCAATGAAGTCTCTATGGATTTGTTTATTAACACAGTGGAAAGCTTTGGGAAACCTCATTTCAAAGTTGCCTAGTTCTTCTAAACATATTACATTTACTTTGTTGTTTATTGTTGTTGTTTAAACCCCCCCCCCCCCCCCCCCCCCCCACTGCCCACCAACCTTCCCCCCCTTTTCTTTTTCTTCCCTCCCCCCCTTTCCCCCTTCCCTCCCTCTTCCCCCTTAACCTCTTTCTCCCCAATTCTCCCTGATTTTGCTCCCTAACCCACCTTTCTCTCTCTCTCCCCCCTTATCCTCTTTTCCCCCTTTTTCCCCTGGTCCCACTTCCGTGACTGTTTGTGGGACACTGTTGTGCGCAATTTGGCTGCCGCGTTTCGCCCACAAATATACAGTCAGTTTTCCTGCTTTCCTTCCCCCTACCCCGACCCCTCTCCCTGCCCCTGCTCTTGTCCCTACCTTGGGACATTGTTGTATTCTGTGAAGCGCTTTGAGATTTTGATAAGATGTAGAAAGCGCTATATAAATGTAAGGATTATTATTATTATTATATTTACTATATGTTAAGTCTCAAATTACTCATATGTTGCATCCTAAAATATTGACAGGGACAATCTCTTATAGAATTTAGTAGAGAGAGTTGAAGAGTTTCTGCAACCTGCTCATGTCCATTGGTGTATGGAGGAGCTCTCTTGCTCAGTAGTGTATCAGTCACATCATTTAACAGCAACTCTAAACGCTTTCCTGACCGTACAGTAAGAGTCATCAATTGCATTGATCACTTTTCACAGACATTGACGGTGGTTTTATCGGTAGAGCATGCCCGGAGGTCATCTGAAAACGAATGTACGACTCCATCAAGTGCTTTCCAAATCAGTTTCAGGTATTCTATAACTACTGGTCTGTGACGCCGACCGCCTGGCGAGAACGTGCCACACACACCCTGTCAAAGCTCACACACACAATGAACAACGAATGGCCAGTTGGTCGAGATATCGAAAAGGAGGAGATTAGTGAGACAGAAAAGAATAAAAGAAACGCTGTCATAATTCATAATTGAGTACCAACTGAGTCTGACACACTCAATCCGGGTCTATGAAAATATAAAGGTAAGCCTATTGAAAAGAAGGCAAGACTGTTGGACAGAAAGAGCAACGGTTTCAGCGTGGTAGAGATGAGATGAAGTGCAGCAGAAATGTATTATTTACTCCCTGTGTAGAGGCTGATAGTCTGAAAAGTCACAACAGTCATGCTTGGCATTGCAGTCTATCCAGATGATCGAGCTCCTCTAACTCCCGGGTTGAACTCTAGGGAATGAAATACCCGGAATGATGACAGTAATGCTGTTGGGAGCATGGCGTTACAAGCCACTCTACACTCCTCCACGACAAACGTTCCTCCACACCAAAGGTGGATAAACCATTTATGGAACAGATACCACTCTGAGTGAATTTTGTTTAGCCTCAGTGTTGGGGATGAGCGAGCGCAAAGCAATCCGGATCCATTTCCTGGTAAATGGAAAAAAAACATTTCCTGTCCCACCCCACCCCCCACCACCACCAACAACACAAACAATCACTTCAACAGCACAGGCAGGTTGACATGAGGGGGAAAACAAGAAGCACAGGATAGATAGGCCTGCAAGAAATGTTCTGTTGGTATTTGGACCAACAGCATCAACACACGTAGAGTGCCTTTCACGTAGGGTAAAGTCCAGAAGCACTGTAATTTGGAATACAACAACAACAAAACTACACTTGCACAGCGTCTTTCGTGTCCAGATGACGTCCTAAGGCGCTGGAATTAGACTGAGTACAAGACTCTTAACAAAACGTATGTAACGCAAGTACAGTATTTAACTCTAGATATCAGAGCAACTGAGGGAAAGACTGCATGTCATTATCAGTGTTCCTGTTTCTGAATACTGAAGTTCCTTGAATACATGTAGTAATCCTCAAGCGCATGTTGTATGCAAGCTGCAGCTATCCAAGAAATCAAAGGACTATGAGCTTTGATCAGGGCTCTAGTGACAGCGACTGCAGGGTGCACAGAGAATAAAGCACATCAAAGAGATCCAGGCTTTCTGTTAAGTACACTTTGGTGCTGCAGATATTGAATGCACTCGGTGAAGCAATCTTACCGTTATCGTTTAAAACTGTGCTACATAATGTTATAAGGTATCACAAGGCAACTTGTTCATGTTATTCTTAGGAGCATACTACTGCACTGTAACTTGCAGTTTTGAGTCAAAACATGCTATTTCTTAGAACTCAGGAATTCTTCATGGACAGTATGTTGGAACGTAAAGGAATGTGAAACTTGTGAAGGTTATTTTGTCCATTAAACTCCCTCACTTCACATACCATGCAGAACATACTCTGCCACAACCTTCACCCAACATCTCTGCTGGGAGGAGGTTCTGCACAGATACCCACAGTTTCTCTAAGCTAAGGTAAAGCAAAGAAAAACTCCAAGCAAAGGTCCCGAGTACTCTATGCTGTGGCATGTTTGCTCATTTCAGCCTGCACCTTTCTTTTTAGCCTCCAATTCCCATCTTCTCCAATAAAAACCAGTTCAGCTCTGTGAGTCCTTCCTCATCACTCACTGCTTAAAATACAGGCAGCAGGTTCACTTTGTAGCTCTTCTCTGAACTTCTCAAAGCTAGTTTGAATAGTAAATATGTTAACAATGGGCAGGGAAATTGGATTAAATGGTTTACCACAATCGAGTAAATGGTTGGATCAGGTTGGATGGTCTGAATGGCTTCCATCTTCCTATGGTCCTATTGGGCTGAAATCCTCTTTGGCATTACACGTATGGTTGATCTCGACTGCGAATGGGATTTCAGCATTATAACCGGACATCAGCAAGCGCTACAATAATGTTGTCCTGAATTTCAGTGCAGACATTAACTTGTAGTCAAATGTTCTAAGATTCAACTTCACATTCTTGGGTCTAAATCCCTGACCATCCACCGCCTTGGGACATCCTCTTGAAATGAAAGACAATATGCAAATATAATTTGTTGTTGTTGTTGCAATAAGGGCAATGTATCTACTTATTTGATCTCTGGTGTAATGGGGACATTGTATCTGCCTGATCTCTGGTGTAACACAAAGGATGGAGTGTATGTGGCACTATTTTGATAACAAAACTGTGTGATGAATGTATTTTGTCAGCAAATGCATTGGTCAGTGGAATTAATATTGTTATTCGCTAGATAAAATAGATCAAAGTTTAGCATTATTCAATCCTGGAGATTTCACAGGCCCCATAGCAATTACAAGGCACTTTATTCTTGGTATTTCTTTCATCCAAATCCTCCCATGAGAATTAGAAGAAGGAGAATTAGCTGTTGGGATTGGAGGGGCAAGAACGTATAAAGCAATGAGCATTTGAACTATTGCCAGATATTTGAATAGCACAGATATGATTAGATTTTTTATTTAACATTAGTTCTGCTGCAGTTGAAATATTGTGTTCAAGGTTAGCCATCCTATTACGAAAAGGATGTCATAGAGAACAAGATTGGGTAGCACAAATTGACTTGGATAATTTGGATAACAACTTGCATTCACATTTATATACAGTACAGTAACGCCCTTGTTGCCTGTCTCAGAGCGCTTAACAACACAGTAGATTGTCGATAATCTGGCATTCTGAAAGCTGGCAACTCCCTAACACTGGCAAGATTTCAAAGGCTAGCCTTCTGGTAAATAACAAATTTATTATAAGTACTATACAATTAAAAATGTTTTTCCAACACATTTCTTTATATATTTCCATATATATTTTTACACATAAATCATATTAACTAACACATAAACGCTATATTTGGCAAACAAAACAACATTGGTAAAAGTTACGCAATTTTAGGCTAGTTTCTAAATACTGTACCAGCAAACTCCAAAATGCGGGAGGGAGGTGCTTGGTCCCAACTGTGCTGGATTATCAATGTTCTATTGTATAAATAAACGTGGCAGCCAATGTGTGCACAGAAATGACCCACAAACAGTCATGAAGTGAATGATCAATTTTATCTGGAACATTGGCTAGGACTCTGGGAGAAACTCCTCCTTTTTTCAAATGGGTCAAGGAATCTTTAATGTCCAACTGAACAACAATTTGCGTTTATGTACAGTGCCCTTCACCCAGAGCATTGGTTTGAAGTGCTTAGGCAGAAAGGGCCACGGCTTAAACTTTTCCCACTTTTAGGGACACATGCGGAAACCGATTACCATACCGTACAAATCAAGCTAAGATTTCCATGCATCCCATCTACACATGGAAATCCCAGAGGTAGATTGTTGGATTGGAAAGAACGCTCTCCCCCTAGAGGGATGCATCCTGCTGATCTAATTCTAGAAAATATTAGGCACAGGTGGGCAAAAGCCAAGACTTGGGGACCCCAAGTGTGCAATGGGGTACTGCTGGAATCTAACCAGCGAAAACCTGATCGCCAATGATATTGCTGTCTGACAAACTTCCCCGCTGCTTGTCCATCTATGACCACCAGTTAGTGCTTCAGCTTGCAAGGTTAATGGGAGCGAGGTAGGATGACTCACTGCCTCCGGTGACTGGTCTACACTAGGTGTAGACCAATGTGCTGTCATCAGCACTGACCTAGAATACTGCAGACCTGCCTGACTCAGGACAACCAAGACTGCCACAAAGGGGCTGGTTCAATTCCAGCATTCCATCACCAGGCAAGTCACCTTGGAGGCCAGTTCAGCTCAAAAAGACAGCGCCTAACTCCCCCAAGGAGGTTAGTCACTACTTGGACATTTGAAAATCCGACAAGCATGGATAGGAACCCTCACTCGGTGGATGGCAGGTACAAGCAACCCACTGTGAGCTTCCTGGTGGATAAGGCATCTCAGCATGAAATATGTGAGAGCATTGCCACCGTCTTTCTGTCTGCAGTTTGGGCACAAGTCCCTTCCCATTGAGCGTCGGTTCTACCAGTGGGAGGTGCGGAGCTTAAGCAGCAGCTGCTTAGCTCGCTGCTGGCCAATCAATGTGGATTCCAAACGTTGGATGTACAAATGTATGTCTGATGGGCATCAGCCTTTAGCGTGGTGGCCGGATCTTTACAGCACAGCCTGTTGTGGGCCAGCTACCTTGATGATCTTGAGGACCATGTCCGTGGCTGAGTTGAACGAGAGCTTGTCAGTGCAGAGCCATAGTGAGTAGTGTGGTAATTTGGTCACACAATCTAAGACTGATTCTGGGACACCGATGAGCGCAATTGGCTGCGGCATTTTGCCCATGAAATACATAGTCACTACACTTTACATTATATTCTGTGAAGCGCTTTGAGACGACTCAAAGCTATATTTAATGCACAAATGCTTCTTATTATTGCTATTACTACAGACATATGCTGAAAATTGATACTTTATCTACTGTGATTTCATGTACACTAGGCTCCACTAGCCTAAAAGGAATATAATTTAAATCTAAACCAGATAAATTGAGCCATACTTGGGAAGTTCTAAGTGGTACTCAATACCTCAAATGCCATGTTAAAATAACCTACTTTTCAGATTACAATGACTAAATTTGGAAAAATATCTGTGAGTGTAATCTTTCCACTCTATTATTTCTGCCCAGAGCTTCTTCTTCACTTAATATAGCTATTTGTAGATGAATGGATAAGTCAAGGAAAATAAGCAGCCATCAATGACCCTATTAATTCTGTCACTTTGCAGAAATGTGTATGAAATTAGGTTACAACTCAAACGCACACTTAGGAATAAGGACCAGGCAGGATGATAGGAACCGAACTGCAATCAGTTTCGTGTTAATGTTGGTGTTTTGGGGTCAGTGATAAACAAGTAAATGATTGACAGACATAAATGCGAATTGAATTCAGTAATTATTACATTACTGATATGTTGCTGTTGACTACTATTTAAAGCAGAAATTTCACTATCAGGCCTTCTGAGAATGATAATAATCTTTGCATTTCCACATAGCATCTATATTCACATAGGAAAGACATCTCAAAGCATAGGATTTTACAGTATAGGGTAGTGACTGTGTAGTTTACAGTCAATAAAAAACAAGGATCCACTTTGCCTTCTGCAAGGATCTCATTTTATTTTATGTTTAAACAGGGGACGCTGCTTATGGGAACTGCATGGAGAAGTCATTGAGATGCCAGCATGGGCAAACTGAATCATTGCACACACAGGGAAAGCTCTTGTCCTGTGGATTAGTCATTGCCTTAATTCAACTTAATTAGCGGCTTTATATTGTGGCAATCGATTAATCCTTCAAGACAGAACTCCTCCCCCACTGTAGTGTCACCAGAACAGAATAACAAATCATATTCAAAACCAATGCACGTAAAGAGGTGTTTAAATTATGCGTAATTCACATTGCCATGGTTTGTATTAAAGTGGGGGTGGGGGGTGGTGGGGAGATCGTCTCCTTCCTTTTAGTTAAACATTTATTGCATCCTGATAACATGAAGGCTAATTAGGGCATGTCAATCTTGATACAATTACAGTTCTAACCACCCAAGGGGAATGCAGTTGACATCCTCAGTCTTTGATTCCTTTGGTAAAAAGAGACTTAGCACAAACCTACAATTTCCTTTGAATTCAGTTCAAACCAGACGTCAGACAATTCATAATTCCAGACGAATACTGTTACTGGGAAGAATCCTAGAGCATTGTCCAGTCCGTCCAGTCTAAACCCTTCACTTTACCACTGTGTGATAATGTTCTAAAAGGACACTGTGAGTTGTGCTTCAATCAACGGGAATGTTTTCTCAACCTATCAGTCAGTGAAAAGATTGTCTATAAACAGCTGGATACATAAGGTCAATAAAGACCTTTCTCTTCGACCGCCCCTTTGGTCACCTTTCTACCCCTGCCCCTGGCTCGATCCCGGGATCTGATACTGTGAAGCGCTCTGAGATGCCGTCCGGCATGGAGGGCGCTATATAAATCAAAGTTGTTGTAGTTGTTGTGTTTCCGTGTTCCTAACTTCTATAGGCAGCGTAGACTATAGCCAGTGTTTGAGGATAACAATGTCACAGAATCATAAAAGAGGTTCCAATGAAAATGACCCTTCAACCCATTTGATCTCACTCTTGTAGAACATCCACCTTGCAGGCCTCCCAGTACAACAAAAAGGTGTTTCCTATATGAGAGAGATTGCTTTTTGGGGTCAGAATAACAGAATATTGTGACTAATATTTTCTCATTTTATTGGGCTCTACTGTTGGTACAGAAATGTCAAGTGAAAACGGTAACTTTCTATGCATTGCACTGATAGTGTTGCTGCCTCCAATCATTATAGATTGGACACAAGCTGCACATAGGTGTGGAATATTATACAACAACAACAACAAAATTGCACTTATAGAGCACCTTTCACGTCATAGGGAGGACGTCCCAAAGCGCTGAACAGTCAGATCGGGACCCAAGCGGGTGGGGGAGGGTTGAAGTAGGGGGAAGGGGAAGGAGAGTGGGAGAGGGGGAAGAGTTAGTGGGGCAGCTGAAGGCGAGGTCGAAGAGAAAGGTCTTGAGACCAGCCTTGAAGGAGGAAAGGGAGGAAGCGAGGCGGAGGGGCTGCGGGATGGAGTTCCACAGTGTGGGAGCAGAGAGGCTGAAAGCCCGGCCGCCGATGGTTGGGCGGTTAGGGTGGTGGACACGGAGCAGGGCTGAGGCTGCTGAACGGAGGGTGAGAGCAGGATGATAGGGAAACAGTAGGTCAGAGAGACAGGCGGGGGCAAGGCCGTGAATGGCATTGAAAGTGAGGACAAGGATCTTGAATTGGATCCTCTGGGTGACGGGAGCCAGTGGAGACGGGCGAGGGTGGGAGTGATGTGGTCGTGAAGCCTGGTGCGGGAGAGAACATGAGCTGCAGAGTTCTGAATGATCTGCAGTCTGTGAAGGGAGGAGCTGGGGAGGCCGACGAGGAGAGAGTTCACGTAGTCGAGCCTGGAAGTGATAAAGGCGTGGATGAGGATTTCGGCGGCTTGGGGGGTGAGGCAGTGGCGGAGTCTGGCAATATTGCAGAGGTGATCGAAGGCCGTGCCGGTCATGGAGCAGGAATATTATGGATAATATTTATCAAGCAATTCAAAAGGACAGTGGACCGTGATGGATAACCATTTCCACAATTATTTCCGGCAGTCCAGAGCCTATTTATATCTCAGAGCCATGATTCCTATTCACACCCGTCATTCCTGAGTTCCATCCATTTGCTACGATCCCTACTATCACCCCAGTCAACATTCCCAATTTTCAGCCTACAATCCACATTTTCCAACCCACAGCCTCGATCTCCATTCCGACCCTGAGCCACACCCTCAACTCCCAGTCAAGAGTAGGGACAAACCACATGCAAAAGACCATTGTGGCGCACGCAAATTAAAACCAAAATAACAATCTTACATTCATTCGTTTGTCACAGCCTTCTATTAATATTAAGAGCTAACAGCCGGCGGCACCAAGGTACAATTGCACACACAAAATGTACAATCAATTCACTTTACACTATATTCTGTGAAGCACTTTTTTGAGATGTCTCAAATACATGATGAGGTGCTATATCAGTGCAAGGATTATTATATATATATATATATATTTTTTGCTTTTTCATGAATTCACTGTGCTGCAGTTGTGGCAGTGCTTCTTCCAGCCCACATTGTAAAGATAGAAATAAAGGCACCATATGGTGTCTCACTGAAGCCAAAGGCTGCAACAATTTTATGCCAAACGTAGAAAATGATTTGAACCATAATTCCTTAATATTGCAATATAATGCCCAGCGGTACCCTCACAAATGCCGCTTTCTGAAACGAAATGAGTGCGGCTCTATTTGTGCTTTTTACTAAATGTAATTACCCTTTCATTGGACACCGCGCCTTGATAAACAATAAATAATAATTCTTGCATTTGATGTAGCGCTTTTCACATCCTACCGACGTCTCAAAACGCTTCGCAGAATTTACTGTAAAGTGAACTGACTGTTTATTTGTGGGCGAAACGCGGCAGCCAATTGCGCACATCAGTCTCCCACCAAACAGTCGTGGATTGAAAATGCCCAAATTTACTATTGTGGTATTTTTTGGAGGATTATTAGGCGTGTGGAGTAAGGAAACTTGCCCAAGGTTTCGCTCTGATCTGCCTGGATTCGAACGCCGTTCTCACGCTTGTAAGGCGAGTGCTCTAACCACTGAGCTACAGGAGCTCCACATGTTGGGAGGATATCTCAAAAGTGCTTTGCACAATATACTCTTAGGTATAGTGACTGTGTATTTTGTAGGCAAACCCAGGAGCCAATTTGCACACATTAATTTCTCACAAACATCCATGAAGGAAATGATCAATGTTATATGGGTGATTGCTGGTCAGAACACTGAGAGAAACTCCCTTCTCTTTTTGATTAGCGCCATGAGAACTTTGTACATCCAACTGAGCAGGCGAACAGAACCTTGAATTAACCACTCACATGAAGGACAACATCTTCAGTGATACAACATAACCCCTACATTGCATTGTAACGTTTATCTAGATTGTAAGTTCAAAGTCCTGATGGATGGCTTGACCCACACCCTCTGACTCAAAGATGAGAGAGTGTTACCATCTGAGTCAGGTTGACACCCTGTGTTTGTATACCAGCCTTCACAGAAAAGACTCAGAGACTTTGACAATGATAGCGCTTGACAGATATTGTATAACAGGGCAGTGAAAGATTTAAAGATGTTGACCAAAGGCACAGCCAAAGAGATATTATCCTACAAGGCAGGGCTTGTAGTTCTGATAAATGATTAATATCACATTTACTGCAACAATAAATTACATTTCAAGTATCACAGCATAAATTATTCAAATTTAAACTATCAGTAATCTTTATGATTGCACAATCCATTAAAAATAATTAAAGAGGGATTTCAATCCCAATAAATATAAGATATTGCATACCAAAAGTGAAAACAGTAATAGCTTTTCTTGTGTAAAATGAAGCACTGTCCATCAATACAGATGGAGACTGAAAAAAGCTTTAAACATAATTATTGATTATCCACTTAAGATGTCTAGACCATGCAAAGCTAATGAAAAGAAAGCCAATAATTTAATGCTTTGCACCTGACAAATTTATTCATTGAAAGTAATAATTCCAATCTTGTGTAGATCAAGTTACTCTCCAATTCATACAATGTGCCCACTCTATAGAGAAGAGATTGGTGTTAATGCCTAGGGTGTGACACTCACATTGCTCTACAGTCTGTAAATGGTAGGGATTATTCTCTCCTTCCATAGTGTGCAATTTCCTGGCTTTTCTCTGTGCCCAAAATACTGTACATGGCTTTAAATTGCTTGCAGCGAACTTTAGTTTGTCGCTTATTATATAATCCAACTAATTTTTACTTTGCCATATTTTGAATCTATACCAGAGGTGTTTGTTTATTAAGACATAGAAAATGTTACCTTTCCAAGTATTTCACGTATGCTCTAACATATCCATTTCTTCCTGCTCCAATTTTTTAAGTGAGAAATCAGATTTTCACATCCTACCACACACCATATGATCTCCTACATTATTTCATCACTTCTCTCCCAGGATCAGTATTACTATGGCAATCTTTTGTGTTGCTTTGTAGGTGAGAAAGGATGCTACCACCTTCAGGGGCATTCAGTTTTATCTCCACTTCAATTGAGTTCCTGCAGATCGAAGCAATGGCCCCATCTACACTTTCTCATTTATATTAGTTTTGACTTCCAAGAGAAAGAAAAGGGATGAAACGGGAACAAAAAAAAGGTCATGTAAATGAGAATCGTCTCCATGTACAACAGCGTTTGGATGTACAGTATACTGTATATGTATCTATTATATATTGTATATATAAAACTTTCAAGGGGCTTTAATACTCTCTACAGATCATAAATTCTCATGTCTCCCATTAAACATTAAACGTGATCTTTGAGAAATATCTGATCAGATACATTGGGAGTCACTCAATCCATGACTGTTTGTGGGACACCGCTCTGTGCATTTGGCTGCTGTGTTTCACCCAGAAAATACAGAGATATTTACAGTATATTTTGTGAAGCACTTTGAGACATTTCAACAACATGACAAGGTGATCTATCGAATGTAAGGATTATTATTATCATCCAACTAGAATTGAGCCTAAAGGAGGATATTCCAGTCAGAGACAAGAATTAATAAACCAATCCAGTTCCAAATTTCAGCTACTCCCAACGTAAAAAGAGAAAGGATAAAGTACGAGAGCAAAAAATGCACTCACCAAACATCAATGCCTTCAGTCTCGGTTCATGGGCAGATAAGAAATGAGTTGAAATGTCTGAACAGGAGATTTCAAGGAGATTGAAATGAACTGAAGTATCTGACTGCAAATGGGGGTTTGCAAACCCAAGATATTTACCAAATGTCACGAAATTTGAACTATAATCCCTCACGTTTGTTGCACTTCAGCTGCTCAAAACATTTGAAAACAGGATCAACAAGCTTCAGAGGCAACAAGAAGCACTCTGGAGCAATGGCAGGTGCTTGAGGCTGAGAGTCAGAAAGGTGAGAGAAAGTTTAGCGTGGCAGAGCAGAAATCAGACAGCTAAAAGGGAATAGCATCAAAGTCTATCAAATATTGCGATCAGTCCTATCTATTTCACCATGGAAACGATATACTGGCTCCGGGGAAAGTGTAACATAGATTTACACGAGTGATACTAGAGATGGGCTAAATGATAGTGGGCACGTTGGAGAAAATGTTGCCTGGAGGACGAAAGGGATTTAAATCAGGTTCAGGATTGTGAAGTTAATGCAAAAGATAAGCAGAGTGTGACTTTTTTCTCTTATAACCCAATTAATCATTAAAGGAACGCTAAATAAGTTGGAACCGAGGTGAAATTAATTATTTTGGAACAGACAGGAATATTAAATGATAAAGAGTGAGGCCCGAGAAGTCAGATTGGGGAAATTACATACGAACATAAGAATTAGGAGCAGGAGTAGGCCATTCGGCCCTTCGAGCCTGCTCCGCCATTCAACAAGATCATAGCTGATCTCTGAGGTAGAATGGGCTCAATGGTACTCCCAAATTCCTATATACTGTATATAATCCCATGTATTATCCAACACAAGTTGTTTGAGTTTCCAAATGTTGACATTATTTGGCACAGTTCCACATGGGCTCAAGCGATTGAAAATCAAATACTATAGTAATAATAATAAAATAATAATCTTTGCATTTGATATTCTCTTTTCACGCTGGGAGAATTTCTCAAAGCACATTACCAGATGTACTGTAAAATGCAGCGACTATGTATTTTGAAGGCAACACAGCAGCCAATTTTGTTCACAACAATTTCCCACAAATAGCCATGAAGTGAACTGATATCATAAATCATATAAATCTCTGGGACAAATGACCTGCACCCCAGCGTACTTCGAGTGACAAGGAGAGATTAGTGCATCACTAACATTTATATTGAGGGAATCAATGAATATCAGAGTGAAAGCAAGTAACTATGATTCCATTCTTCAAGAAAGGTTTCAAAACTAGAACTGGGAACTGCAGGCCAGTCTTCAATCACTGGTAAATCAAGCGGAAAATGATATTTAATGTGACCAAATGCTGAAATGATAAAACTGGGGGAAAAAAAACTTAAAAAGCTGAGAATATTCACAAAGGAGGACTCAGAGGAAACATTATTCTAATACAGTAAAAACCCATTTATCCAGCACCCTTGGGACCCGGCCAATGCCGGTTAAAGTGCCTGCCGGATATTCGGCCGAAAAACACAAAAGAAACAAAAAAAATTCGATGCATTTTTCCGGATAAATTCCGGTTAATCGAATGCATACTTTTTTTTTGCGATTCTGGTTAAACGGAAGTTACTGTTGATCGGGTGCCGGATAAATGGGCTTTTACTGTATTCCAGATCTTATTCCAGATGAACAGGACTTTCATGATATGTTTAATTTTGTCCAAACTCTGGAGCGAGTGGACTCAACTTTAGCACAGCAGATGAAAGTTCAGACTTAATTACTTCACATAGACAGTGGTGATTTATATGAAATAGATAAACCAGGAAGGCAGGGGAGCCAGACAGCAGATTCATGATGGAATGAAACAGCCATTTGAATATGAAATCAATTGAGAGATATGAGAGATTGAGTAGTTTGGGATTATTTATTAATAGTTTTATTTATTTAGTTATTTATTTACTTTGTCACAGCCAGACCATCCCCAATGATCTTTTCTAGTCCTATATGAATCTATGTTCCGACGAGCCATTATGTTGGACGAGCCATTATATATCATTATGATATATTGCTTTATCTCCCTCTCTGATTCTCTTCCTCTTGCCTAATTTTGCCTAATTATGTTGCAATCTTTCCACCTTCTCTGCATCGACTTAAACTTAGCCTATAGGTCCAACAAGCTTGATATGTTTTTCTTTTTGCTTAATATTGGACATCAGCATAGCTCAATTGGAAGCACTCTCACCTATGAGGCACATGCCCCATATCAGCGCTTTAAACTCAAAGAGGCTGGGTTGACGCTGAAAGACGTGCTGGGGGAGAGCAGTATTGATGGAGGTGCTATCCTACAGATAACACCAAAACCATGGATCTTTAAAGTCTGCCAGACTTTAAAGATCCCATGGCACTATTTGAAAAGAATAGTATTTCTCCCTGTCAACAATTGCCCAAAGAATCAAGCCATTCACTTGATTGCTGTTTTTCGGACTTTGCATCAATGTGCATCAATTGGCAGCCAAATCCGGCGACAAAATCCAGTCACAGTAAATCTTGTGAGGCGTTTCAAGACGTCCTCCTGACATGATAAGCAACTGTAATAAATGCACAGATTATTAATCTAAACCTTAACCAAACCACGGATTAATTTTGGAGAACTTTTATTAAATTTGTCCCAGCTTTGTCCCTGTTCCACAGAATATTTCTGAAAGATGTCCATTTAAGTTTGAGGGATTTACATAGGAACAGGAGTATGCCATTCAGCCCCTCTAACCTGTTTCCCCATTCTATTTGATCGTTGCTAACTTGTACTTCAACTCCATTTACCCACCTTTGCCCCATATCCCTTGACACCCTTACCTAACAAATATCTATCCACTTCAGTCTTGAAAATTTGCATGTATCCATCAGCCATCCCCCCAAAACAAAATTCGTAACAATTTGTGGAACACTACCGTACACAATTGTCTGCCACGTTTAACCCACAAAATATATAATCAATTCATTTTACGGTATAATCTGTGAAGCACTTTGAGACATCTCAAAGTCATTCTTTTTATCCTTTGCCCAAGGTGCGTGCCCTTCTTGCACATTATTAGACCGAGTACATTCTGGTCAAATTAATCCCATTGTGATATATTAACCCCATTGTATACCAGCTGAGGAGCCAGTCAATTTTGGGGCCTGTCACCACACCGGGCCTAGTTCCTGCCATTTTAAAGATGATCCAGGCGGGCGTCGAGGACAAGGAGCGTTGCTGGACAATTGTTGACTGATATTGTTCATTAATCCCTCCTTTTCCCCCTAACCTTTCCCCCCCCTTTTCTTCCCTCCCTCCCTTTCCCCCCTTTCTCTCCCCCTTTTCCCCCTTCCCTCCCTCTTACCCCTTACCCCCCTTTCTCTCTGATTTATTCCCCCATCCACCTTTCCCTCCCTGTCCCCCTTACCCCCCTTCTCCTCCCTGACTTTACCCCACCTTTACCTCCCTCTCCCCCTTACCCTCTTTTCCTCCTTTTTCCCCAAACCCCACTTCCACGACTGTTTGTGGGACATTGTTGTGCGCAATTTAGTTGCTGCGTTTCGCCCACAAATATACAGTCGTTTTTTCTGCTCTCCTACCCCCAACCACGACCTACCCCCTTGCTCTGGTCCCTACCTCTTTTCCCCTCTTTCTTCCCTCTTTTCTTCTCCCTACTCCGCCCCCTCCCCCCCACCCACCCCCCAGGCTCTGGTCCCTACCTTGGGATGTTGTTGTATTCTATGAAGCGGTTTGAGACGTCGATAAGACGTGGAAAACGCTATGTAAATGTAAGGATTATTATTATTATATAGTAGAAAAGTTAGAAACATTAGTACATGTATCAATCTCCTCATCACAACTATTGTACAGCAGTGATCTGCATTTGGCAACACCTGTATACAGTTCTTGTCTCAGTCCTTTCTTCATCAACATAAAAAATTATTTCAAGTGCTATCTTAACAATACTGTATACAGTATTAGGATACACTGAGGCAGTAGAACAAAAGGACATTGGGTTAGAGTTGTAAAGGGCAATTTTAGAACAGATACGGGGTAGGTTTTCTTTACCCAGAGGATAATTATTAACTTAATAATAAGTTAATATAAATAATATGTTGCCAGGAAGGGTGTTTGTGATCAGGGGGCTGGACTCACTTTTTTTTAAAAAGAAGCTAATGCTGTGATAGGAGGACAGTGGGGTGTTTGTTCTGAAAGGATGAGATCAGAGGTGCCAAACAGCCTTCTTCATCCAAACTCATCTTGTGATGCTGTGAACCCTGTTAATGAATGGCACAGACTTTCAAGGTCTACATCCATGAAATCTAAATTGAAGCAGATGAACAATTCCTAATTCAAAGTAATTTCATACAATTTGATGCAATTCACTTAGAAGGGATTTCAATATAAATGGTTAACTTGGAGAGTTTATATAAAACCAAAAAATCCACAAATTTTTAGAGAAATTGAAGTAGTGAGTTCGAAAATATACAGAACCCAAATTAAAACCCGCTGAAACAATATACCCAATGAAACGTGAAGAGCAGGATGTGAAAATGTGAGGGAAGTGTAGAAAAAAAGATTTGTTTTTGTGGCTACATTAAAAAAAACTTAACAAAAATCAACTTAAGCTTTTTAAAATTAAGAGAAGTGAGCTAGAGGTACTTGATATGAAAATGATGGAATATTGTACTGGAGAAATCTTCCTACACTCAATGCCGATAACAGTTGTATTGACTGAGCCCCGTTGAAACGCATTCATGTTATTGATCAGAGCGTGGTGAGGGAGAATATATATAAAGATAAATAAATAGTTGACAGAAAAACTGTTTTAAAATTACCATTTGAAAATGCATCAACACTGAAAATATCTAAAGTTTCAACTGGCATGTAGATCCTGATTAAACGAGTCCTATCAATAATTCTCAGTATTTAATTCATCTAGACAAAACATCAGAGGGAATGACTTCTGTCTTTTTCCAACGATGAAATTTAGATTATCTTTCTAAACAATGTGCCACATAACAAAAAAAACAATCTTGCTGCACAGATCTTTCTGCAATAAAACATTTTAAGTAATAACCCTTTACACAGATCAAAGATCCAGAACCAATTGATACTTTTGCTGAGCACTTAAAAGTTACGTATGTTCAATACCCCACATTTAACATTAACAACTTCCTCAACAGTTAACCCAGGTCCCAATATTTTAAATCGTCAATTAAAATACACTTGGATCTCAGACCCAACAAATAAAGTAAATAATAATAATAATCCTTGCATTTGATATAGCGCTTTTCACATCTTATCGACATCCTAAAGCGCTTCACAGAATATACTGTAAAGTGAATTGACTGTATATATATTTGTGGGTGAATCGTGGCAGCCAATTGCGCACAGCAGTGTCCCACACACAATCGTGGATTGAAATGACCGAGTTTTAATATTGTGTTTTTTTTGAGGGATTATTATTAGGCGTGTAGAGTAAGGAAACTTGCCCAAGGTTTCGCCCTGAACACAGATCTCCCCAGCTTGGTCTCCCCAGCTTGCAAAACAAGTGCTCTAACCACTGAGCCACAGGAGCTCCACAGGAAATATTGGAAACATTATTTGTGATATCATTCAAACAAATATACTACACTCGTGAAAGGTGTTATACAAATGTAATTTTGTTGTTGTTGTTGCTTGTTAAGGTACATTACGCCAACCTGGGTCATGACTTCACCACGTAGATGTCAATGCCACCCATAACTGTCTTCCAAATGTGCACTTTGTGGGAGCTGGTCTGGACTGGTATACCCAGAGGTTTTATCCATCTATGTCAGAATCTGCACAAAGGTAGTGGGCAGAGAGCATTGTATTTAAAACAGAGACTTAATTTAGGGAGCGTTTACAGAATGTTGCTAATTCGGAAATGTTTATTGTCTCTCGTAAGCCTTTCAAAGGTAAGTTAGCTTATTAATAGCTTGAGCAGTTTAAGTTATTTTTGGATAATGTGATTTCATTTTTGGTGCTTCTTCATGTACCAATGCGTGCATTGCTCCAGAGCAAGGAACGTAGCTCCAAAGGTGCCTAGATAATCCAGATTTTTGTCCACTAAAGGTGAAGGAAATATTTTATTTCATAAAAGCATAATAAAACTCGGAACAGATTGTGGCGTAATGGTTAGAGCAGGGATAAAGGAATTAAGGGGTATGGGGATAAGGCAGGTAGCTGGAGTTAGAGTGGAATATCAGCCATGATTGAATGACGGGGCAGGCTCGATGGGCCGAATGGCCTACTCCTGCTATTTCTTATGTTCTTGCCTCACACGCGAGAGAACCTGGGTTTAATTCCCGGGCAATGAGGAACCTTAGGCAAGCTTCCTTACTCCACACACCTCTGTTTACCCAGTAGCAAGTAAGAACCTGGTTGTAAGTTGAAGCCAGTCACTTAATTTTGAACAGTGGTTATATGAGGATGGCCTGCATCAAAATATCGGTTCTTCCACCCAAAGATGAGTGTTTTTCATTTAATTTACACGTTTGGCACAGTCTGAGAAAATAACCTGTCACTGGCAGTCCTGCTTCCACAAGGCAGGAAGCTTGAGACTTTGGCAAAATGAAGGAAAGCAATGCAGAATCAAGCTCCTATTGCATCACCCAAGGAAAGACAAGAATAGCATAAGAAAATAAGAAAGCAGAAAATGGAGAAAGGCCATTCAGTTCATTAAACCTGCACCTTCCACGGGGCACACAAAACTCAGGACTTTGAAGTCACTGTCAAGGCAGATACCGACGCAATGCTGGAGAAGCATTGGGAAAGAGCCTTTCATGTCGGGTGGACGTCCCAAAGCACTGAAAAGTCAGGGTCATTAGGACCCGAGTTAGGGGGACGGGACGCGGGGGGTGGAGGGAAGGGGGGGGAATGGCGGCGACCGATGGCACCGGCAAGAGAAGGGTCTTAAGGCGGGTCTCGAAGGAGGCTAGTGAGGGGCGAAGCAAAGGGATTGCAGGATGGAATTCCAGAGGTTAGGGGCTGAGTGGCTGAAGGCTCGGCCACCGATGGTGAGGTGGGTGGGTTGGGGGACATAGAGCAGGCAGGAGCCTGATGAGCGTGGAGTGGACAGATTGGTAGGAGGTTAAGAGGTCACAGAGGTGGGGAGGGGCAAGCCATGGAGGGCTTAAAGGTGAAGACCAGTTTCTTGAAACCTCTGAATGATTAACATCTACCTGAACCTCAGTTTAAAATCTCATCTGAAGGATGGCACCTCCAACAATGCAGCAAACAACAACAATAACAAAATTACATTTATGGAGTGCCTTTCACATCAGGAGGACATCCCATGGCACTGAACAATCAGGTTGGGACCTGAGCAGGGGGACAAGGGTTGAGGTAGGGGCAGGGGAACGGAGAATAGGAAAGGTGGAAGAGTTAGGAGGGCAGCAGAAGGCACGGTCGAAGAGGAAGGTCTTGAGACCAGCCTTGAAGGAGGAAAGGGAGGAAGCGAGGTGAGGGGATTGTGGGATGGAGTTCCAGAGTGTGGGGGCAGAGAGGCTGAAAGCCCGGCCATCGATAGTAGGACAGGTTGGGCAGGCGACATGGAGCAGGCCAGAGCCCGCTGAACAGAGGGGATGGGCAGGTCGGAGAGATAGGTGGGAGCAAGGCCATTCATGGACAAGGATCTTGAATTTGATCCTCTGGGAGATGGGGAGCCAGTGGAGATGGGTAAGGGCGGGAATGATGTGGTCGTGGAGCCTAGTGTGGGAGAGTACACAAGCTACAAAGTTCTGAATACTCTGCAGCTTGTGAAGGGAGGAGGCCGATCAGGAGAGAGTTCCCATAGTCAAGCCTTGCTGTGATGAATACGTGAACAAGTGTTTTGGAGGCATGGGGGCAGTGAAACAGTGGCGGAATCTAGCAATGTTGTGGAGGTGGTGGCAGGCAGTAATGGTCATGGCGCGGATTTGGGGGAGGAAGGACAGTTCAGGGTCAAACAAGAAGCCCAGATTCCTGACTGGCTTAGAGAGGTGGAGAGTGCAACCCTGGATGCTGATGTTGCCAGCATCTGAGGTGCGGAGCTGGGTGGTAAGGAGAGGGGTGGGGATGGGGTCCAGGGAACAGGTGGTGGGATTCACGGAGGAGATGTTTTTTATAACAGAGGAAGCACGTTCCCAGTTTTACTGCTAATATATTCGGAACTTCCATATTTGCACAAATCGGAGAATTGTAACCCCAAAACCCTGAAGTATCTTTTAAAGTCCATATAATTGTCACTGTTGGCGCATAATTGATGGTCTTTCTCAACCCTTTCCTTAACAAGATGTGAAATTACACAATTTCTATAACATTGAACGTACATTCTTTGACATATTTGACAATTGAAAAACCTGATTATTACACATTAATCATTAAGACACTCGCTGAAAAATATCACAATTTAGATCCCATTATGTCTCATTAACACACAAGACTAATCTTAGTGACGTTCCCAAGTGAACCACATTACTGCACTGTTCACCTATGAATACAGTTTATATTCTTATTAGAATAAATAATTACCATTCGTTTATTTTTTGTTCATTATTAAAAACAAACGAAAAAAGTAGTCATTCAATCCATCACTATTTGTGGGATGCCGGTGTGAGCTGCCCATTTTGCCCACAAAATACACAGTCAATCCACTTTACAGTATATTCTGTGAAGCGCATTGAGACATCTCAATAATGTGACAGGTGCTATATCAAATGCAAGGATTATTAATATTATAAGAACGTCAGTATGGGAGGTTACGGGCCTATTCATTTTAATAACAAATATCCTTGCATTCGAGATAGTGCCTGTTAGGTTGGAAGGACGTCTCAAAGTGCTTCACAGAATACACTGTAAAGTTCCGTGTATTTTTTAAGCAAATGCGCCAGTAAATGTGTGCACGGCAGAGTCCAACAAACAGCTATGAAGTGAAGCCCATTTTACGTGTGTGCTCATTATCAGTCCACGGGGCAAAAATCTCAGTCTAATGGTTCCCCTTTGGAAAGGCAAACTGTATTTCTAAGACAGTAATGACACCATCTTGAAAACCATCTCCTGCGATAGAAATTAGAATCATAGAATCAAAGAATCATAGAATCATAGAATTTTACGGCACAAAAGGAGGCCATTCGGCCCATCTAGTCTGTGCCGGCTCTTTGAAAAGAGCGATTCAATCCCACTGCCCTGCCCGCTCCCCATAGCCTAATAGACCCGTTCTCCCTAAATAAAGATCTAATTCCCTTTTAAAAGTTGTTATCGAATCAGCCTCCACCACCTTTTCAGGCAATGCATTCCAAATAATTCTGGGTGGATTATTTGGTTCACAATAAAAACTGCTTAATCGTGCACAAATCATGTCATCATTTCTGCCAGGCAAACAATGCACTTCTGCTAATTGCTGAAGTTCTTTGAACATGACAGTGCCGGGTTGAATGTAAATAAAGAGGACAAATTGATTGATCGTCTTAAATTCTCCGCTGCCTGCAGTGTTTCGCGGCGCACTTCGAGAAGCCAGGCCCGAATTCATTTTGTGATTTTTTGCAATAATGTCACATTGCCAATTCAAGTTGCACTGAATGGATTTAGTGAGGATTTCCTACCCTGAACTGGCAGACCGTCAATTCTTTGAATTGCTAATGCCGTCGGCAGAAATTTATAAGTCTCTTGATCGACAAAAGCAGGGGCATGGTCCAATCAATAGCAATGGAAGAGGTTTGATTAGTTCTTCCCCCTCGCCCCACACTGCATTGGATCCACACCCCTTATAAGTACCGGACACTATCTGGATCGCAGGTGACAAACAAGCCCTTTATTCTTTGCGACCGTTTATAAACCAAGCAGCTCTACCTTTCTAATTTGCGTGTTTACGTGGAGGAGGAGATGGAGGAGGAGGAGGAGGAGGGTGGTGGAGGAGAGAGAAATCTTCCAGCATTCAGTTACAGTGAATAAAACGAGATACTCCATTAGGCCAGACGAGAGATGAGCTTGGGGAGATATTAAAGGAAATTAAATCCTCTTATTGCATCATGTGGGGGGTGGGGTTGGGGTTGAGGGCAGAGCAGAACTTCTGCCTCTGTTCTCTGTAATATGTTAACTGCTTATGGGAATCTCAAGCTTTACTGACTGACACACATGACACGGTATTCGCTGCCGGAGGAAACAAACACAAGCACACCCGGGTTGATGTTACTCCAAATAGATTTGTTCTGAATTGCGTGAGAGCGTTATAGAGATTTTGATTCTGGGCAGGATTAGTTTGGTCTGTGTTTATGTATTTTTAAACATACATTATTTTTCAAATTGTTCAAAAATACTTCTGCTTTTTGACCACAAAATGTACAGTCATTTTGAAATATATTCTGTGAATCACTTGATGACATCTCAACAACAACAACAACAAAATTACACTTGTATAGCGCCTTTCATGTCAGGAGGACGTCCCAAGGCGCTGGACAGTCATTGTTTCAGACCCGAGCTGGGGTCGGGGACGGGACGGGTGGCACAAAAGGGAGGCATTTGAGGTGACCGATGGAGGGTCTTGAGGTGGGACATCAAGGAGGCCAGGGAGGAGGGGGCGAGGTGGAGGGACTGCGGGATGGAGTTCCAGAGGTTGGGGAGAGAGTGGCTGAAGGCTTGCCCGCCAATGGTGGGGCGGGTGGGTTGGGGGACGTGGAGCAGGCTGGAGACTGCTGAGCAGCGGGGCAGGGAAGGTTGACAAGGTGTTAGGAGGTTGCAGAAGTAGGGTGTGGGACGAGGCCGTGGAGGGCTTTGAGGTTGAGGAACAGTATCTTAAATTGGATCCTCTGGATGATGTGAAACCAATGAAATCGGGAGAGATGGGGTCACAAACAACAACAACAAAATTAAATTTGTATAGCGCCTTTCATGTCAGGGGGACATCCCAAGGCGCTGGACAGGTTACTGCTTCAGACCTGAGCTGAGGACAGGGTGGAGTGGGGGGGACGTAGTCGCCGATGGGACTATCAAAGAGGAGAGTCTTGAGGCGAGTCTTAAAGGAGGCCAGGGAGGGTGCGAGCCTGGAGAGGTGGAGGACATGGGCAGCAGAGTTCTGGATTATCTGCAACCTATGGAGGAAGGAATTCGGAAGGCCGACAAGCAGGGCCTTGGCTTAGTCGAGCCTTGATGTGATTGACGGCATTGATGAGGGTTTCAGCGGCGTGGGCGTGAGGTAGTGGCGGAGTCAGCCAATATTGCAGAAGTGAGGGAAGACAGAGCGGGTCACGGCTTGATGTGGGGGAGGAAAGGCAGTTGAGGATCGATCAAGACACCTAGGTTCCTGACTGGCTTGGTGAGGTGGAGTATGCAACCATGGAGGTTGATGCTGCCAGTGCCTGATGCACGAAGGCACTGGCGCGAGCCAATCAAGCGGGCCTCGGTCTTGTTGACATTCAACTGTAGGACTTGATGTCTGACAGTCTGTCAGGACAGCAGTGGTCCTGGAGTCAAGAAAGATAGAGGCAGAAAGATGGAGCTGGGTGTCATCCACACACATAATGATAATAACTTGCATTGGATATAGCGCTTTTCACATTTTCTAGACGTCTCAAAACACTTCAAGGAACATACTGTAAAATGAATTGACTGTATATATTTGTGGGCGAAACGCGGCAGCCGATTGCGCACGGCAGCGTCCCACACACAGTCGTGGATTGAAATGACCAATTTTTATTATTGCGGGTTTTTTTTGGAGAGATTATTATCAGGTGTGGTGGAGTAAGGAAACTTGTCCAAGGTTTCGCCCTGACCTGCCTGGATTCAAACACAGGTCTCCCGCTTGTGAGGTGATCAGCGCTGTAACCGCTGAGCTACAGGAGCTCCACATGTGGACGTTGACCCCATGTCTACGGATGATGTCACCAAGAGGGAGCGCATAGATGTTTAAAAAGATTGAGCTGGGAGGAGACGCGGTGTAGGAGGAGACGCGGTGTAGGAGGAGACGCGGTGTAGCGGGAGACGCGGTGTAGGGGGAGACGCGGTGTAGGGGGAGACGCGGTGTAGGGGGAGACGCGGTGTAGGAGGAGACGCGGTGTAGGGGGAGACGCGGTGTAGGGGGACGGAGTGGTCCGCAGCGTCGAAGGCGGCAGAGAAGCCGGGGGGGGGGGGGGGGGGGACCAGAGACAGCCCCGATCGCAGATGTTTCACAGGATCGTTAGCTGTGACCCGGAATCCTTGCGTTTGATATTTGCGGATCCGAGAACTGTGCAGCGCCTCTGGACGTCCTCCTGACGTCAAAGCCGCTCGCTGTACAAACCTTAACAGCTCGTGTCAAGGGAGCGGACGCCATCCATAGGTACGTACGCTCGCCCGCGTCAACCCCAGCCCCCCCCCCAGGCTGCCCTGCCCGGGATGGGGTGACGGGGGAGGGGAGGGAGGGGGGGGGGGGGGGGAAGATGAAGATCAAATGCGACCCTCCTGGCGCGTCTGTCAGCAAATCCCAGGGATCAGATGGTCGCCACTGCCTCAGTGAATTCAGCCCTGACTCGCCGTGAGCTTAATCCTGTGTGTGTGTGTGTGTGGTGTGTGTGTGTGGAGTGTGTGTGGAGTGTGTGTGTGTGTGTGTGTGTGTGTGGAGTGTGTGTGTGTGTGTGTGGAGTGTGTGTGTGGTGTGTGTGTAGTGTGTGTGTGTGGAGTGTGTGTGTGTGTGTGTGTGTGGAGTGTGTGGAGTGTGTGTGTGGTGTGTGTGTAGTGTGTGTGTGTGGAGTGTGTGTGTGTGTGTGTGGTGTGTGTGTAGTGTGTGTGTGTGGAGTGTGTGTGTGTGTGTGGTGTGTGTGTGTGTGTGTGTGTGTGTGGAGTGTGTGTGTGTGTGTGTGGAGTGTGTGTGTGGTGTGTGTGTAGTGTGTGTGTGTGGAGTGTGTGTGTGTGTGTGTGTGTGGAGTGTGTGTGTGTGTGTGTGTGTGGAGTGTGTGGAGTGTGTGTGTGGAGTGTGTGTGTGTGTGTGTGTAGTGTGTGTGTGTGTGTGTGTGTGTGTGTGGAGTGTGTGTGTGTGTGTGTGTGTGTGTGTGTGTGAGTGTGTGTGTGTGTGTGTGTGTGAGAGCATTGCTGGTGCAGTATTACTGAGGCTCGCGGTCTATTGTTCATCACAAACTCTGTGCTGATTGAATGTTCGGGGCTTTGAGACGAGGTGTAATCCGGTCGCCATTCGGCTGCCGCGATATCGCCGGCAAAATATATACACAGTGGATGCACTTGGCAGTGTACTCTGTGAAGCGCTTTGGGAACGTCGATACAGACGTGAGAAGCGCTATATCAAATGCAAGGATTATTATACATTCAAGCTTCTGTTTCTGCTGTTATGTTACAAGCAGTTTGGATTTTATTTTTTGGGGGGCGGGGTAGGGGGGAAATACACCCATTTTATTCCCCTTCTCAGCACATCCTTGACCTTGTGGGAATCCACTCATTGAATTCAATGTTAACCTGTGTTAATACTGGAGGCAGAGTCTCTCTCTCTGTGTGTGTGTGTGTGTCTCTGTGTGTCTGTGTGTGTCTGTCTGTGTGTCTGTGTGTGTCTCTGTGTGTCTGTCTGTGTGTGTGTGTGTGTCTCTGTGTGTCTGTGTGTGTGTGTCTGTGTGTGGGGTATGTGGGGAGGGGGGGGGGGGGGGGGGGAGTGTTAGAGAGGTATCTGATGGTCTGACTCTCTCCCTCTCTCA
>CM068743.1:110418-156256 GCA_035084275.1 Hydrolagus colliei
GGGTAACTCTACCATATATCGATATATCGCTAAAACCCAATATAATTTTCATATCGATACGCCGATATAGGCATTTCAAAAATATCGATATATCGAAAAGTCGAGATAACGAGGTAAAAAATCGGAATGCGCGCACACTGAACTACAAGACCCAGAATGCTCATCTCTATACACAATGCACAGACCGAGGTGCAAAGCTGCCATATTGTATTCATAGTCCTCGAATACAATATACAGGTATGCAAGGGGTGGGGGGGGGGGGGGGAGAGAAGGCTGGAGGGGGTGGGGGAGAGATGGCAGCGGGGGGGGGGGGGTGTGGGGGGGGAGAGAAACGGCTGGGGGGGGTGGGGGGGAAGAGAAACGGCTGTGGGGGGGTGGAGCGAGACGGCTGGGGGGGGTGTGGGGGGGAGAGAGATGCCTGGGGGGGGGGGAGAGAGACGGCTGGGTGGGGTGGGGGGGGGAGAGAGACGGCTGGGGGGGTGGGGGGGGAGAGACGGCTGGGGAGAGAGACGGCTGGGGGGGGGTGGGGGGGGGAGAGAGATGGCCTGTGGGGGGGTGGGGGGGGAGAGTGACGGCTGGGGGGGGAGAGGGAGAGAGAGACGGTTGGGGGGGATGGGGGGGGAGAGAGACGGCTGGGGGGGTGGGGGTGGGGGGAGAGACAGGGTGGATGTGATAATATACAGATAGATAGAGATGGGGGGGGATGTGAGAGAGACACAGACAGAAAAACACAGAGATGGAGAGAGTGAGAGACACAGAGAGAGAATGATATTTACCTCCTGAGGAGATAGTTCCCGAGTGCGCACGCACCCGGAACGCGCACGCACCCGGAACGTGCGCGCATGTGCAGTACGAAAAACCCGAAAATAGTGATATTTCGGTATATCTCGATATGAGCCCATCGATATATCTAAATCGGAAAATTTCCATATCGACGGACCCTAGTTATCAGGTGTTTATTGTATTTGTCTCCACTTGTAATACTAAATTTGGGTTGACCATTTTTCCTCATTATCTAAGTCTTTACTTTTATATTCCTATTCCATGCTCCTTGAAGCAAAATACGCCTCCAGTAGAAGTAATTAACGCACCTCATTATCGCATCACGTATTAGAATAATTTCTTTAGCTGCCTCCAGGAACTTAATGGAACAAAGGGTTATCAGGCAGTCACATCTCAACAATGGCTGAATCCAGATCAGCCAATTGAGTATGAACCTCTTAATCCTGATCTCTGTCCCTACACTCTGGAACTCCATCCCACAGTCCCTTTGCCCCACTTCCTCCCTTGCCTCTTTCAAGGCCAGTCTCAAGACCCTCCTCTCTGATCGTGCCTTCTGCCGCCCTCCCACCTCTCTCCCTCCCCCACTACCCAGCCACTCTCCTGTGCTCAGGTTCCCTGATTGCTCAGCGCCTTGGAACATTGTCCTGATGTGAAATTCTCTTCGATTGTATCTACGGTCACCACTCCACCCCACTATTGGCGTTCCGCCATTATCAAGCACTCAGGAACACTGCATAAATTGTTATTGCAATTTGGTCTACTTTAACAAAAAACTGCCTCCCAAATGTCAAAGTGAACAATGATGATGTTTAATCTCCAAAACGTATATTTTTAAAAACTCATATCAACACAACTTAGACTGTTCAAGGTACCATAGACCATCAAATACGGTTTAACCAAAGCTAGCATCATTCAAAATGATCACTGGTCTTTTTCATACTGGACAGTCACCAAAATATAGAGTAAACATTGAAGCCTTTCACGTGCTAACAAAGTGCACCTGGAGCTGGGAAGGTGGAGGACTTGGAATGGAAGAAACAATTTACTTTGCGATCAACTGGAAATCCCTAAAGTAATACAAATTGATAGGGTGGCAGGTATTTAAACTGAAAAACCTGTAATACTCGGAGAAAGAGATTGAAATTATAGCTGCTGTACGATAAATGATTGTGAAACCAAGCTGCACATTTGATGAATAAATCTAGAAATGTTTCCTGTTTTCTCAGGACAGCAACATACTGGAAAAGTAACATTAGCGGACAAGCAGAGAGCAAACAATAAGGAACAATGCAAGCAGACTCAAAGGTTTAGATAATTTCAGGGAACTGGGCAGTTGGTCTTAGACACAGTTCAATGTAAATAACACAAAATAATTATGGGACTGAGGAACCAAGCGAGGGAGCACATATTAAAGTTTTACAGTCATAAAGCCAGAAGATGACCGTGGGGATAATTGGACCATTCATACGCTCTCCTTTGGCAACATCATCTGCACATATCGAGTCCCCCATTACATGCACATGAACAACAGTGCCTCAAACATCAATTCCAGGACCACTGTTGTTCTGATCAATTGCCTGTCACTCATTAACTTTCTTCAGTTGAATGTCAACAAGACCTGGACTCTCACCTGGTTGGTTCCCATCAGCACTTTCTTACCTCAGCTACTGACTGCATCAATCTCACTCCCGTTCATGGCGCTCACGTGGAACCTCAGAGTCTTGTTCAAACCATGCATCACTTGCTCGGTATTTTCCTACATCTCCAACATCACCGACCTCTGACACTACCTCTCCTCCCAGGCTGCTAAGACCCTCATCCACAGCTTCATTATTCCACAACTGTTTGCCTTATTCCATAGCTCCCCACTCCACAGGCTGCAAATTATGCAGAATTCTGCAGGCCGTGTCCTCTGTCCTCTTGCACCAGGCTTCAAATCCCTCCTTGCCCGACCACCTCAGCCTCATTCTACCTCGGCAACCTCCTACAACCCTACTGCCATGACCAATTTATCTGCTCAGCTAACATTACCCTGCTTGCTGCCCCCATCAGACCATCAATAGCTGAGCTTCCATCCGTTCTGTTTCAGCTCTCTTGAACACCTTACTCCATTACTCAATCCTCATGTTTAAAGCTTGCCTGCAAACTTATCTTTGCGACTGCGCTTTTAATCACCTCTCGTTAGCTTCTCTTTCTGAGCACAGGCTCCCCAATTGACTGTGTGAAACTTTGAGACATCCTCCAGAAGTGAAAGGAACCTTATTGTTATTGTTATTGTAGAGTTGCATCCTCTGCACAAGATTTCCCAGTACTGTACAGCTGAATACATATATATTTAAAAAAATCTCGGAGAGACCACTTGCCTTGAGCTGCCCCATCTTTCTAAATCGGTACACTTCATTTTCCCACAGATCCATGTTCTTGCCGAGTACTTTCTGACATTTCCTAGAAGACAAAATAGCCATGAAAACAACAGCCATCATCCACAGGTTCTTTCAAGACAAGTGTTAAAATTACCTTGCAGCTCCATGATAATCTCCTTTCTCCACTAAATAGTCTATATAGGCTCTGCCAATATCCTAGAAAACAAAAAGCCCATCAAATATATATTATATATGTGTATTACAATATAGTCTACAGAGTTAGTTTACAACACTCATATTGTACCCGCTATTACGTTTTGACAAAATATTTTTGTTGGGAGAATGTCCAAGATCAAAGAGTTTCTCTCTCTTGTCATTGACAGAAAACATTCAAGAGTATCGAACCCTGACAGATTTCCAATATGTACACTAACCTATACATGGAAGTTTCCTCCTGTCAGGAATAGAACATGTACTTTCCATGTTTGCCTATAATATGCAAATAGATGCATTTAAAAAAACACACACTGTAAGTGAATCTTTAAATCTAAAACACAACAAATGCCCTCAATATATTATTCATAAATGTCCTTGAAAAACTTCAAAAGAAATATCACTGCTGAAGTGTTTTGTTGAAAAATACAATGAAAACCCAATAGATGATTCTGGAAATACAATATGGTCCCAACTTTATGATTAATTGGCTTAGCTCTCATTGAATACTCTCTCAAATGGCCCCATTCTTAGCCACTGCAAATCTCAGCTGAACCTGGCTTCTCTCCTTGCAAACCTATTCTGCAGCATGGATCAATTATGTAGGTGCAAACCACCAAATTGAGGATAAGCCTGGCTGACAATAAAACACTAGGAAATAATTATTTGGCCTCCACAAAATGAGGGCAGAGACATATCAGCAAACATACTAGTTTGTTTTCCCAATTACTGTATAAAATAATCTTTCAATTCCAAATAGACAAAACATAAAGTTGGATATGTTTGGACACACACAGACGTTCTCTTACAAAATGCATAGTGACTACACCTCACAGTATGTCCTGTGAAGCTCTTTATTCTTGTTGACTTGTCAAGAAACTGGCCTGGTGCAATTTCAAATTAAAGGATTATTACTTCAAAAGAAGATGGTGAAAAAGTTCATGCAAAACAGAAAAAAATGGAAAAATTTAACATTTTCTTTTTAATACTGAAAATAATGATACAGATCTCTCAACCCTGTTTTCTAGTTCAGACATGCTGTTCGGATAATTCCCCCATTACCTTCTCCAGGTAAATAGTTTCAGAGGTCTACCAACAAGAGAGAGAAACTCTTTGACCTTGGACATCCTCCCAACATGAAAGGTCTATGTTAATGGCAATTTGTATTGTATATTTTAACAAATCAGATTTGAGTTTCGGGGAATCTCAAATGACTCGTTTAATTTGAGGTGCAAAAGAACTCGATCATTGTCTTTGAGAAAATCTTACTCTAAACGTAATCACACCTGAGTGTGAATATTTTGGACATACAGACACATCCTCATATGCACATACAGAGAAGTATGAATACTTCTTTTTAAAGTACAGCAGAACCTTTCTAATCCTGTTACTCAAATGACTGGGCAAAAGTGACCATCTTAATGAAGTGATTACTGAAACAGGTCAGCTGATTCAGGTCACTGATGTAATGTTAACTGGTAATGGGCAATGGTGATGAACGTTCAACAACCATACTTCGCAATCTCATTAAAATAAAGGTATTGTCACATTTAAAACAAAAACTGTCATGTATTCAGCCTACCTTTTGAGAATACATTTGATTTGTGTTCTGCCAATGCCATAGATCACAGCTAACTGCCTATGCCCTTACTGTTTCTCATTAAGTCCACTCTCTAACGTAAGGACAACTCGTTCCGCGGTGGCATATATACTGCACTTACCAAGAATTGGCTGTAAGAGCTCAGGTTGGGCTAAGGGTGCCAGACAAAGTAAATTTTTTGCTTGAGATACTTCTGAGCTCCCAACACTTCCCTGCACATACACAACTGGGGTCCACTCCGCCCACAGTAATAGCATTGAGGAAACAACGCGATAAGCCCGAGGCCTCGCGCACTGTGTACTGTACAGGATAGTAGTGGGGGGTGGCAGCTGGAGAGAGGGATTGTACCGCGTTTGAACCGGAGGACACTGTAGGGGCCGCAATCAATGACATTGTCCTAAATAGTAAGGTGTCCCGTTTACTGAAGCAGACAGCCTATCTTTTAACATTGACAATGAGAGTCTGTGAAAATGTGCCTGCAAATGTGAGATGGTTGGATTATCGAGGAGACCGCAAACCAGGTTTCTCCTGTAGTTACAAATATAACTTTCAAGTCCTCCAGCTCAATTGTTGCCTGCGACTTTCGCTCCCTCAATATACACTATTTTAAAATAGTTAAATCCAGTCTGCAATGCAAAACAGACCTCCACAGCTATTGCCCATTCCGATAAACTCCCATTCTGAAATCCTAGAATTCTAGTACTTGATAGATAACCAAGGAAGAGGATAAAATCAAGGGTCCAACATAATGCCATCAGCACACTTTCTTACTTACCAGCATGTTGTGCCTTTTTATATTCTTCTGACTGATTTCAGCAGCCATCATAGCCTCCTAAAAACAGGATAAATAAATCTGTAGATTTGCCCAAAACAAAAACTTTACGGCACTAACATGCAAAGAGAAAGTAGAAGAGAAGAAAACCTACTTCATACTTCTTTTTACCAAGTAGCCACTCGATGTGGTCATCTTGATCCCGTTCTTTGGCGACAACAATGTCCTTTGGACTGATGATGTAAAACAGCGATTCACCCTCAGAGTGCTCTGCGTCAAGAGTAAGAAGGCCATTTTTAATTTAGTAAACAGTCTGCTTTACACTGAGGCCCAAAGCCAAGCTTGTTTTGACCCAGAAATACATATTTTTTACTGTGTCTCGTCACTTCGAAATGTCTCACAAGAAATTACTGTGAGGTGAAGTGACTATATTTCATTAGAGTATTATTGTATTAAACGCGACTGTTTGTGGGACACTGCGGGCGCAATTGGTTGCTGTGTTTCGCCAACAAAATATACAGTCAATTGACTGTCTAGCACCTTGGGACGTCCTCCTGATGCGAAAGGCACTGTACAAGTGTAATTTTGTTGTTGTTGTTGTTGTTGTATTCTGTGAAGGCATCGGGATGCCTCGAAGACGTGATGAGGCACTATATCAAATGCAAGGATTACTATTAGTGGTTGAAGCACTCGCCTCACAAGCGAGTGGACCTGGGTTTTGATTTCCAGCAGGGTGACACATTGGGCAAATTTCCTTTTTATAACATGTCTCTGTTCACCTAGCAGTAAGCAGAAACCGTATTGCTGGTCAACTGACGGATCTCTTTTCCAGATGTAAGAATCCCTCAAAAAAAAAAATTTGGTCATTCAATCCACGAATGTTTGTGGGACACTGCTGTGCGCAATTGGCTGCCGCATTTCACCCATAAACACACAGTCAATTCACTTAACAGTAGTTTCTGTGAAGGACTTTGAGACGTCTTGAAGCCACAAGGCGCTTTTGAGATGTCTCAACACCATAAGGCACTAAATCAAATGTAAGGATTATTATTATTATTTGTAGGTAAAATATGACAGCTAGCACTTCCATGAAAATCAAAGGTCGCCACTATTGACTTCCTGTATTCCGCACAGGATGCAGATGCAGAGGATATCTTCTAATTTTTCATTCAGGAAATAACATTATCCTATATTATGGGATATAGTACAGTAGAAGCCCCTTTATCCGGCACGCTCGGGGGGGGGGGGGTCGACTAATTGACTGTGCCGGATAATCGAGCGGCAAGTTGCCGAAAACCCAACACAAAAAATGTACTTCTTTTAAAACATACCATATTAATAATACACTAAATAATAACAGAATATTGTACAGCTACTTACCAATAATGATTTCAGCGCACTCGGTAAAAAAATTGGTAAAAAAGCGTTTTTTACCGATTGGTAAAAACCTCCAAGTTCGTAAGTTTAATAAGTGCGCATGTGCACGCATTGCTCGCATACCGAAATTGAGCATACTCGCAATTGCTGGAATGGGAAATCGCCTCGGAAGGGGTTCGAGCAATCCGATTAATCGGGTCACGGATAAACGGGCTTCTACTGTACATAGGTAGTTGGAACATATATCCATGCGACTGCCGGGAAGGTGAAAGGCGAACTAGATAGACCCTGGTCTTTTTTCGTCTAGCATTTCTTATGTTCTTACGTTGATATTGATGTCATTTCCTGTGAGTAAGAGTGTCAGAAACCACACCAATAGGTCTGATGGACGATCACAATATAACCAAATTTCCACAATAGCAAGAGCATTATAACAGGGTTGCCCTGATCCACGTGGCATTCAATGATTAAACAAGTGAATAAACAAATATGTCTAGTTCCTTTCAATTCTTTAAGGTAATTCCTGTTTGTCTATCACACTATAATCTGTTACTCTGTTGCTGGTGGCGAAAAAAACAGTTATGTCGATTTAATAGGCTCAGAGAGTATTTAATATTTTCCAACAAAACTTCTGAAATCTCCCCTCACATTTCAAGCTGAAATCTCAAAAACGAAGAGAAAAGATGATAAACAAAATATCTTAATCCTTACAATTGATAATGCCTTTCACAACAAATGCCATTCACAACGCAACAATTAACAACTGTCTAGCCCTCGGACAGATGTCCCAGGGTGCTGGATAGTAGGGTCCGTTAGATATAGTGATCTTTAACGATTTAGATAAGATGCTAATTTAGAGTCTACTGATTATAATCATATAGACGAATAAGAGTTTTTACTTACATCTCAACTGTTATGTATTAAATAGCTATTCAACTAATCATGTATTATCACTATCGATAGAATTATTACTATCAAAAAACTCACATCTAAATAAATACATCATACAAACTACATAATAAATATACACCCCAACACACACCAAACATACCACTCACCCACCCACCCCCCGCCATCCTACAAACACCCACTCTCATCCCCACCACCCTCCCCCATCCTCTCCCCCCCCCCTCCGACACCCGTCTCACAACCCCCTCCCGCACTCCCCCCCTCAGTCTCCTCTCCCCCCCACCCCTTGCATACCTGTATATTGTATTCGAGGACTGTGAATACAATATGGCGGCTTTGCACCTCGGTCTGTGCATTGTGTATAGAGATGAGCATTGTGGGTCTTATAATTCAGTGCGCGCACATCCAGATTTTTTCGATATATCGACTTTTTCGATATATTATATCGGGTTTTACCGATATATCGATATATCGTCGGACCCTACTGGATAGTCAGGGGATTTGGACCTGAGCTGGGATTCAGGAGGGGCGGAGGGCAGGGGGTGTCAGAGTGGGAGGGTGGCCAAAGACACAATCAAAGAGGAAGGTCTTTATACGGGCAGGAGGCAAGAGAGGGGGTGAGGGATAGAATTCCAGAGTGTGAAGGCAGAGATGCTGAATGCCCGATCGCCAATCGTGGGGCGGGAAGTTCGGGTGACCTGAAACAGGGGTCCTTTGGGCGGAGGGGTCAGAAGGTCGCAGAGGTAGTGGATATCTGAAACACTTTCCTAATTTACCATAAAGTGCAGTGACAGTGTACTTTATGAGCGATAAGCTCGTAAGTTTACGTAACGTGCCAAAACACAGTGAAGATATATGAATTGAGTGAGACTGGAATTTTGTGAGATTGGTCATTCTTATAACTTGGGAGCCACAAGAGAACACAGCTCATCATCTTTGTGAGAAATGCTGGCTCAGACAGAGTTAGATATAAACAGAAAGGTTTCAGAGAATTATCTGCTAGCACATTTTGCCAGTCTCAATTACACAGATCAGAAATCTGAGCAATTTCTGTACGCTTAAATGCCACAAATTATAAAATATCCAGCAAAACCTGCTTAAATTGTGGGTTGCCCCAAACTAAACTACATTTACAGCAAATTTAACTCACTGTAAAACTGTGTAACAATTATAAAGTTATGCAATATGCACCCAAAAAAATCCACATCCCCCAAAACAGTCAGGGTTCATACCTGGAATCCCTCTGAAGAACATATCACACTCATAAAAACACCAGGGCAGGGCCAACCCTTCACCTACTGTACAATTCATCTGAATATTATATTATAGAAACACATTTCCATTTCGGTTTTCAATTATTCATAATCAGTAAATATAAACCTCATGTCTTTCAAGCTCGCCACATAACACACCAGGTTCAATAAGTCTTTTCCAATTATTTTGAATAATTTACATCCTTTGAGACGGCAGCGCATTGGAGGCTAAAACACACCAATGTCAAATAGAATTCCGAAATTAAGTGATGTGGATGCACGTCACTCAGGAACACGAGGATACCCCTTGCAAACTCCACTTTTGGTGCATTGTACCCACAAGATCAAGAGAGGTTCGGATGAAGAAGGTCCTCTGGCTCATTTGATCTCACCTTTCCAGAATACCCTGCCTATTGTCCCCTCATCATAGCATCAAGCACAATAATGCCAGAGTGTTAGAGCTCCCATTGAACACCAGTAATTTTAAGAGCCTTCCAATTCTCCCTTAATAAATTGATAATCAGGCTATATCTTATATTTCTTGGTGGGGACAAGCATTGGTTGGTGACACTTTACATGTTCACTTATAAACTGCTGTGGCAATTGTGGTTCCAATTGAGATATCAGTTATTTACTAATAGTGATGTACACTTTCAAACTGACCTCGGAAGTATTCTGGATAAATCGTTCCTGACATAAGAATGATGCATCATGTGAATCTATGTATGCTTCTGCCACATTTTGCTTGCGTAAACCTTATAGTTGTAGTCATTTTAATATTTTAACCCTTTTCATTCAGTAAATTTGAATATTATGTGGTTTCATTACGTATTTTGTGTAAAACTGAAGTTCTTTAACATTTCTACTGCGATACCTTTAAGTGCAAGAATAACCCACTTGTAGTTAACACCTGTAATACAATTCAAAAATCAAATGCCTTTTGTGCTTCTCTATTTCTTCTCCCCTCCCTCTCCTACCCCCACAAAGCTGACCTGAGGGTGTAGATATCGGTCCATTCCTCACCTAAACGGTAGTCTCTACATTCATTTTCCTGGAAGCTTCGAACAGACAGAGCATCAGAGGAGACTTCCTCGTACGAATCTGGCAAATGCTGAACGATGTCAAGCCGGGGCCGCGAACAATGCTCTTTGTCCTATTTAACAAAGAAATTATAAATTTACTCTTATAAACATTTTCACGTTGTCTCAATCTCCATTTTTTCCCACCAGTTCCTGGATTTTAAAGATTCCCAATACTGCTCCTGGCCAAGAAAGAAACTCGGTCATTCCCTTCGTGGCTGTTTAACGGACACTGACGTGTGCACATTCGCTTCCAGCAAAGGCCACAAGCCCTTTGAGACATCCTTGTGATGTGGAAGATGCTATATCAAATGCAAAGATAAGAATATCAAATAGAATTTGCAGTAATTAGGGAAAATACTTATTTTCATAAGTTCAGAAGTTTTATTACAATTGGTAATGTTGCAACAAACAATTAAATCAGCATCTCAGGATGGGATTGTTTTGTCAACTATACCTAAAAGTCACACTAACAATCCTTGCATTTGACATATCGCCTGAACCATCACAAAGCGCTTCAATCGTTGAACCATTACAAAGCTCTTCACAAGATTTACTGTAAAGAGTAGTGATTGTATTTGCAGATGAACACGACAGCCAATGTGCATACAGCAATGTCTCGCAAACAACCATGAAGTGAATGACCGATATGATCTATAGGACAGTTGGTCAGGACACCGAGAGAGATCCAGTTCGTTTTTCAAATAGTGTCATGTCTCAACATATTTCCCACACTCGGCTGGTTATGTAAACAGTCATTTGAAATATGCAGTCATATTTTTGAAAGCAAACAAGCACAGTGGAAACTTAGAGAGGGTCAGAAAAGAAAGTGAGGAATTTTGACCATATGAGCAAGTTGAGGGCACTAGGGTTTGTATAACCGTACTATTTAATATGTTGCAGTGAAAAAGGCTTTTCTGCTACAATACATATTAATTCATGGGGCTTTATATTCCATAAGATTAATTTTATTGCTTTCGAAACACTGTTAGAGCAAATTAATACATTTTCAAAAGTCTTTGGCGAGAAAATGGATATCCAACATTAACACAATTGACCAATTGTCTTAATGTCTGACACATGTGGATACCCATCACCATGCTTAAGAGCATCCAAACTAAAATGAGATTGCCATGCATCTCACCTACATGTAAATCCCAGAGATAGATTGTTGGAATGGAATAGGCACTCTCTCCCTAAAAGGATGCATCCTGCGTACCTAATTCCAGAAAGTACAGGTTGGCAACAGCTAAGGCTTGGGCCCCCAGAGTGTGTGTTGAGGGTAACTGCTGGAGTCAAACCAGCTAAAATCACACAGCTTCCACCCTACCCATTAAGGCTTTGACTTGCAGGGTTAACAGGAGCTAAGTGGAATGATTCCCTACCGATCACCAATGAGCCAGGCTGGCTGTGCTGGTATCAGCAATGCTCTGGAATACTGCGGACCCACCTGGCTGAGGAACCAGACTACCGAGACCGACACAGAGGCTCAGTTCAGCACCAAGGTAACCCTGCTTAAGAAGATACAGGATGCTTATTGCTTATCTGCATGAAGGCAGCTACGTACAGCAAAAGCCTGTTTATCCGGCACCCTCAGGACCTGGCTAATGCCGGATAAAGCGCGTGCTGGATATTCGTCCGAAAACGCAAAATTTTGAAACAATTATTTGATGCATTTTTCCGGCTAAATTCTGGTTAATCGAATGCTGACCTTTTTTTTTGCGATGCCAGTTATACAGAAGTTACGGTTGATCGGGTGCTGAATAAACAGGCTTTTGCTGTACATGCAAGTTCTTGTTAGGAGTTACGAGTTTCCATGATTTCCCTAAACTAGAAAATCATTCGGCAACATCACCTCCCCTTATTAACCTGACTGGTTTGAGTCATTGTTTCCTTACCGCTTGTTCGAATACCTCCTTCACATAGTACAAGAGGACCAGATGCTCACCAAGTGGTGCAATTCCACTAATGTAAAATTCCGACTCAAAGGCAGAGACTGCAGAAAGAGGGGAAAAAAGTCTATTAGTTTCTTTTAAAATAATACACAGACAACGGGTCAGTTTCGTGGCATTTCTTAAGAGATATCTCTATGTCAGACGTCTCACTTTGACTTGAGCAAACCCCTCTACAAACACATTGGAGTTAAACTGCAAGTCGATATCTCAAATGTCTGAATACACTGAGCCCTCTGTTAAACTAGATTGATTTTTTACCAGATTTAACTGTAATAGATAACAGTGTTGAGAAATCTCTGATGTGGATCATTAAGCATATATTGTTTTGGTCCTGCTGAAACAAGCATTACAGGAGTCCTGTAGCTGAGTGGTAAACATACTCTCTTGGGTTCGATTCCAATCTTAATCTAGTTTCCTTACGACGCACGCAAGGGATTATTACCCCCACATCACTTTCCTGGGATAATAATCCCTTAAAAAAAAATTGGTCACTCAATCCATGATTGTTTGTGATACACTGCTGTGCGCAATTGGCTGCCGCGCCTTGCCCACAAAATATACAGTCAATTCAATTTACTATATGCAGTATTCGGTGTAATTTTGAAGCATCTCAATGATGTAATAAGAAATGCCACAAAATATTATTATTATGCACCTATATCAAATGCCAGGACTATTATTGTTATTTATTATGATTATTGACACTTCCCCTGTATCGCAAGTCAAAACCTATTTAAACAGGAATAGAGCACAATTTACACTTGTTCTAATACATTTCCTGTAGAGGGCACTGGAACGTCACCCTTCGTGCTCCCAATTCTGAAAAGCAATTGACACAAGTCTCCTTCAGTCGTGTCTTTCAGCAGGATCAGATGCAGTAGCTTCAATTTGGTGAGTTCCTACCACTATAAATTATGTTGCAATATTAAATTTAAGAACTTTCGTGTTTACTGTACAGTTTATAAGTACTGTACTATAGAAAATTTCACTACGGCAGTTTCACAGTTGCCAGCAGTACAAATATGCCACACAATGACAATATGATAAAAACACACACATATTCTTCCAGTCCTGTAGGATCTTTCTCTAGGGTTAAATGAGTATCTTCTACACCAGCAGCATAGCAGCATGCTTGCCTAGCAAAAGAGAGGACCTGGGTTCAATTCTCGGTAAGGCAAATGATAGGCAAGTTTCTGTACTCCACATGCCTATATTTACCTAGCAGTAAGTGGGAAATTAGTTGTTAACAAGTTTCTGTACTCCACATGCCTATATTTACCTAGCAGTAAGTGGGAAATTAGTTGTTAATCAACTGGTGGATCACATTTCTAGGGATAACAATAATAATCCTTGCATTTGATATAGCGCTTTATCATGCCTTCGAGACGTCTCAAAGAGCTTCACAAAATATACTGTAAAGTGAATAGACTGTATATTTTGTGGGCGAAAAGCGGCAGCACACAACAAACAATCGTGGGTTGAGTGACCAAATTATTATTTTTATACAATACGCAAGAGCCATTTTGCATACAGTAAGGTACTGCAAACAGCCATAAGGTGAAAGGTCAACCCATTCAATCGAGTGCCAGCCTGGACCAACAACTTCAGGCCTGACGTGGCTTGAACTCAAAACCTTCTAATGCAGAAGTAAACAGTGCTCCATTCTCCATGGAGCTACGATGCCATGAGATGGGATGGATACAGAAGGGAAAGCTTCTCATCTTTGTAGTCAGTCCTAGCAAGTGCGAGCACAAAGCCATGACAGTCAAGTCATGGTTGGATAGAGGCATCTCAAGCATTGCTCACAGTAACTTGCGCTCGAATGCACTTTTGCACAATGTATACGGTCACTGGGGCCAAATAAGTTTAGCAGTTTACATTTTTGTTTTAAAAGAAAGTAAACTGACACATTGAAAAAAACTTTAGGCAAGAAAAACATTACTGAAGAGACTATTTTAAACCTAGAAATGACAACACTGCCAGTAACAATGAATTGATCAGTGTATTGGACCAGGGCAGCACTGTACATGTAAAGGGTTCTTTTTGGCGCAGGCATGACATCAAGCATCTTAAACACAATGTGATTCTCCCAAACGACATCCTCATCTTATTTCTACAATACGTTGGACACACTGAATAGAGACAAATTATATTTAAGGATGCACTTAACACTCCACTAGCAACCGTACGTCCATAAAATAAACCCCTTCACCATTGAGACCATCACAATTCATTCTCGCCAACACTGCTCAGACTTGTGGCGCCTTGGCTCTTGCAGAAGAACCGCTACAACACATCAGGGAGATATTCTTGCTATAAATTAAACTGCTCAGCATTCAGTTTGCTCACTTGTGTACATGACTTCTTGCTGTCACATGCTCTGATGTTTTAGGATCTTTTTGAAAAGGCCCATTGCAACAAACGCTGTACTGTCTTTCTACATTTACAGTAACCTCTTCCCTTGGCCATAAGACAAGATAATGTAGAAATGAAGTAAAATTCCAAAAAATTAACAGTGAACTGTTGGCTGTAAAGTGCTGTGCCTTTCCCCAGACTTGACTGGCCTTCAAGCTCCCCTATCCTCGTTGTGGAAGTTTATCGAATATGAGGATTATTTATTGTAAGTTTAATGGCTGGACTACTGGGCCGAGAGCTCCTCTTTTTCCTCAGAGGCAGGTAATCATGTCTTTGGTAATGTGAATGAAAATGTACGTTTAATTCATTGCCATTCTTCCAACTCTGTATTTAATAAACTAATAATTCATGTATTTTGATACAGCACCTTCAAAATGCCAACATTTTGTAAGTCAATGTGGCAGACGATTTGTACACAGCAATGCTCCACAAATAGTCAAGAATTGAGTGACCAATTTTATCATGCATATTGTGGCCAGGATAATGCGGAAAACTCTTATTCTCTTTTTTTCTTAAAATAGTGCAACATGATCTTTAAAATCCACCTGAACAGGTGGACAGGAACTCACTTTAATGTTTCTTTCAAAGGACCGCAACTTTAGCAAAACAGTGCTCACCCAGCACTATGCTGGAGTGGAGTGGCTATCTAAACTGTGAGCACAAAGTCTCATCAGCGGCACAATTGATATAAAATGTTACTGGAATAGGTTGACGGGTTTGCAACACCTTGGGACAAGGAGGAATTAATGTTGAACCAAACAATACTACAGTAAAAGCCCATTTATCCGTGACCCAATCAACTGTAACTTCCATATAACCGGCACCTCAAAATGTCCCCATTCGAATAACCGGATCTTATCCGGCACAATCGCGGTGGTGCATTTAATTAGTCAATTGTCGCACGGAGTACAATACGATTACTTCTGAATGCTGCCGGCAATGGCACTTCCAATTTTTCATCTTTCATCAACGCTGTCGATTTTTCCTCTTCCTCGCTCCCTTTTCTCTCTCCCTCTTTTTCTCTCTCTCTCTCCCCTTCCTCTTTCTCTCTCTCTCTCTCTCTCTTGCTTTCCCTATCTGTCTGACGGATACCACGTATTGCCTGTGTAGCCTGATTGTGTCAGGGGTTTATACACTGTTTTGGTGGGGGGGGGGTGGGGTAGGAGGAGAGAGAGGCAAGGAGAGTGAGGGTAGAGGGGAAGAGAGGGAAAGAGGAGGGGGAGAAAGAGAGAGGAGGGGAGAGAGAGAGGGGGTGAGTTAATTAATTTAGATGGAAAATGAGAGGAGTGGAAGGGGGTTGGGTTTAGAGCCATTGAGATGCCAGACTGACTGAGTGTGTAGTGTGAAAGAGAGAGAGGGAGAAGGAGAGAAAGAAAATAAAGAAAAGTATCGCTACCCAGATAGCAAGCCCATATGGGCCCCATATGGGACAAATTGGGTTGATCCATGCCCATATGAGCCCCAGATGGGCTTGCTACCTGGGTTCAAGAGGAAAAAGACTCTTCCGTCCGCCATTGTAGAAGTTTGCTTTGTGATTGTGTGCTGTGTTTATAGATTGTAATCAATATTTATTGCTTTATTGGTTAGTATCCATACAATATTCTGTTATTTAGTTTATTATTAATACGGATGTTTAAAAATAAGTTTTTTTGTGTTGGGTTTTCGGCAGCCTTGCCGCCCGAATATCCGGAATGCCGTTTAATCGGCATTGGCCAGTTCCCGAGGGTGCCGGATAACGGGTTTTTACTGTATTAACTTAAACAAGCATAAGGCCTCCAGAAGTGTGCTGGATATTTTTGTACGAAACTGATACTGTAAAGACATACCTGTTCCAGGAGGCATACTGAATTACCGTCAAGAGGAAAGAAATGTCCAGGTAAGGAACAGCAAAAGTTTAGACTTTCCTCTTTCTTTGCCTACTTCAATCTCTGCCTCAAGAACTTCTTTTTTTCTCCACACTTTCTGCCATTGTTCTCTCCTGCATCCCACTCTTCCCCCAACTCTTTGACCCTCCCCATCCCACCCCACTCCCACTGCAGCTTGAGTGCAAACCTTAGAGAGTCTAATGGCTTGGAATATGCCCCCACCCAGTGAAAGGTGTTATATAAATGTAAGTTTGTATTTATTACAAGAGAAGCTAGGTCAAAGTGAAACCGCGCATTCTATTATATAATTATTATATTATATATTTATTTTTTAAAATGCTTGTTGGAAGATCCAGCAGAGCTCTATGGCATTACAGTATATCAGACCACAATAGTAATTTTTCTATGAAAACAATTCTCACCTATTTCAACATAACGAGTGGGCAAGTCTCTCACATCAGTGGGATCTCTCTGTTTCACCACACATACCTGAAAAGAGAACAAGGCACCTTATACATCCAATGGAGCGGATCTCACAGCCAGCTCGAGCTCTTTTATTTGTGGCCATTGCCTCAAATGGAGTTGCAGGCACCTGGAGTGTCGTTCGTAGTGAAGTCACATCGTATTTCAGCCACAAAATACACAGTCACACAATACATACACACACCTACATACGCAATCGTCAACATTCCACACGTGCACCACTTCTCAATCACTACCTAAACAGGAGGTCAGGAGCTAAGTCTGAATATCAAATCCTGGTTCCCCGTCGACTCATGGAAACACACTCGGTGCTGGAGCAGAGTTCCTGTGGGAGGTTGTGACAATTTGGTTACCAAAAGGAACTTATTAAGGAATCCAGTTAATAAACCACATTTGGTATTGGTTATAAAGCAGTTATACCCAAAATTGTTACAGAAAACTGATTTTCAAAACATCTTGTTTGTGCACGCATTGCACTAGGAGGCCAACCAGTAATATGAGAAAGTGAAGTAGTTGACATATAACAATCTTGCCAACTGTGGAAGCGAATGAATCCATCAAAACTGAGTAGCAGGAGTAGGGGAAGGAATACATTGAAATATATTAAAGCAAACATGCCTTTTTATTTTTCCATTTACAGATTCTAAGTAACTTGGATCAAAGAAAAACAAGAATCTAAAATGCTACAAATAAATTTACAATGAGATACTTGAGATCATTCTTGGAAAACTGCATTAGCCTTTTGTTGGCAAAAAATAATGTTTGTTAAATACATTTTTGGGAGGGGATGAATTTGCGTTTAGAAATGGTATGAGGTTTTCTTGAAAATTCGTTGCACTGACTATGGAAAAAATTTAAATTTTCATCGATGGGACATTCTTGAAATGAAGGGACTATGTGTGTGTTGTGTTTGTATGTGTGTGTGTGTTGGGGGTTGGGAGGAAGGAAGAGAAAATGTTTTTCTCTTCAACTTGAAATCGGCACAGGCTGCATACATTGTCACCAGCTAAGGGAGCAGACTTGCTCCCAAGACTCTTCCAATGATGCTCTGCATTTGCCATTGGGAGATACACAAGAAAGGGCAGGGGTGACGTGCCCTTCAATTATCTGCCCCTTTCCCCGTGGAGGAAGTGTCTGAACTCCACAAAGCAAGCCCCCAATGTCCTCAGATCTGCTATTCAAAGCACAAACCCACATCCTACCATTCCATGGCACACGAGCTCCAGGGCATTGCTCTGAATATGTAAGTGTGTCAAACAATAAGGAATTTATACACATACACACATACAAAAACATCAGCAATCCAAAGATTAGAAGCAGCCGCTAAAAAGAAATGCAGAACCATTTAAAGAAAGACTATTCTAGGTTGCAAAAGTATATTTTGTACCATGATATTATTTTTAACGGAGGAGGGAAATAGTCAATTTTATACCCCTGTCATCCATATTGAGTGATCTGTACCTTAACAGACGTTCCCCAGCCAATAATGAGCGTCACATTGTCCTTCCAGCACAGGCTGCAGAGATACATGTCAGGACGAAGGCTTGTATTGTCTCGAGCCACGGTTGTGATTCGCTGCTTTGAACTGGTGTCGTATATTTTCACTCCCTGAAGAAAGTAGAATGCGCTTGAATGGTGCGAGAGAAAATCAAATGAAGAAAGCAAGTCAACAGTAAAGGGGAGATTCTGTGGGGAAGGAACGACTATAATGTGAGGCAACTAACTTCATTGTGTTTCACGTTTTTAAGTTTTTAAACCAGTGATAAGTTACTTTCCCAACGCACGTTACAGTAGAAATGTGTTAAGACACAGGCCAGATCCTGTATTAAGAAACATGGCTGACTTCCAAGTCATCTTAATGCCACTTTGTGGTTTGTGAGCATGTACGAAATGCTATTGGCGATGACTTGATGACCTGAAGCAATTTTTTCAGTGCGGGAAGCCAAAATTGCCTACTTTCTCTTTCGGAACTTTCAGCCACCGCTGACATCGTGGTCCTGCATTGCGCATGCACAGCAAAGCATGAAGTGATGTTGATAGCAATTAAATGGATGTCAGCCATTTTAGCATGAACAGCTAGAAGATGCTCAGGAAGCGAGTGGGGGCAGTTATTGAGTGACATCCCCAATGCAACTGAGTCCACGATGCAACTGATTGACAAACAAATTTGTGCTTAAGGTGAAGTATATTATAAGAGGCCCTTATTGTATGAAGACAAACATTTTCTAGATAGCCGTGCACCAGTAAGACTGCAGCCTCATGTTTCAAATTTTTTTAAATGGTCACAGAGCATCAAGCCAATACAGTTTGTATATTTACATTCCAACAACAACATCAACTTTGATTTATATAGCGCCCTCCACGCCGGACAGTGTCTCAGAGCGCTTCACGATAATGGATCCCGGGACTGAGCCAGGGGCAGGGGGAGAAAGGTGAACAAGGGCAGAGGTGACTTATTTTAAAACAGACACAATCATGTTGCTTTGCTCACACCTCCAATGCTGTGAATCCAAGGGGACAAGTACTTTATATTAAAGTCATGCCGTCAACAATAACATTCACCTTTAAGTCACAATATTAATGATTGTTTTAAATAATGGAAACAACATCAACTATTTGCTCGATTGGTGTATCTATTTCTTAAATACATGTCTGTATAGAGATTACAGTAAAACCTCAGGACATCGCCTTCCAAGAAACAAAGGAATGCACAGAAGAGAACAAACAATGAGATCCATCAGACTCTCCCATTCTAATCTGTGACATTCACAAAATGAATGGGAAACAATAATTGAGACAAACTATCCTCTAGTTTGCAATACGCATATAACTAGTTGGGATTTATTTTACAGAATAATCCATTCATTTCTCTCCAAATAAACCAGTTCAGGAAAGCAGGTCAGGGGAACTCAGAGCGACAGATAGAATCATACAAGATGTGTGGAAGCAGGGCTTGGTACAATGCTGCATCCACATTGCATCAACCTCTTCCCTTCCCAAAATAAGTACTGTACTTGTTGTGCAAAAAGTTTTGCTCCCATTGAGTGCAAATGGCTATCTTCTACCTGCTCAAACAGTACATACGTAAGGATTATTCAAAAGATATTCCTGAATTGAATTTGGGACTTTTTTTTAAATCCATTGTCAGGAGTGATTGGAGTTAATTACCACACTGTTCGACCACGCAATCAGGTTTCCTCTCCATTTGACATTGGATATCGAGCCTTCTCCTTCATGTAATGTAGAGGTTTTCCATCGGCTCAGCCAATTCCGTTCATACAGTTGCAGCTTAGAGAAATGGTGGGGGATGAGAGAATCAAAGGCAAACCCAGATCAAAAATACAATTAAAAATGCAATTTTACAGCACTTCTATGCATTTCAGGTGTGAAGCACCCTTGCAAAATTAACCCCTTTTAAAATATATACAGTAAAAGCCCGTTTATCCGTGACCCGATCAACCGTAACTTCCGTATAACCGGCACTGCAAAAAAAGGTCCCCATTCAATTAACCAGAATTTATCCGGCATAACGTATTATGATTTTTTTTGGGGGGTGTTTTCGGCCAAATATCCGGCACGCGCTTTAACCGGCATTGGCCAGGTCCCGATGGTGCCGGATAAACGGGCTTTTACTGTATATATTTATTTATAAATATATTTGTTGCAACGTACATCCGAAACAAAATGCAGTATCTCCTTTGTCCATTTTCCAATACCCCCAAATACCATTTATTTGTTCATGATACATTTTTTCTCCGCAAATGGGCTGTGCGCGCCTTTTTCCAGGGAGGCACCGTTTAAAACGGATGGGAGTCGTCCCAGTGTGTACCACGACCATGTGCGTGCCACCTCACACCCTGATAAGGTCACCTGCCGCTTTCCGAAAGTGCCCCCAAATTAACCCGCTCTACACAGAAAAAGTACGGATACATTTACATAATAGAAAAGAGGAGCATTAACTACAAGTCAGTAGATATCACTATCACTTTAAATGTGACATTTCAACAATTTTAGATGAAAAAAACTTGTATCCTTTTGTACTTGTTCACTTTTACTTTCCAACTGCCTTTTCTACATTGTCTCTAATAAACCAACGGTCACTTAAATGGCTCTTCTGGGAGTACAGTGGCTATAAAGCCATTTGTTTTCAGCACACGTGTGGCTCATTTGAATCCTCTACTCCTTACCAGGTCACAATGCTTGACCGATTAGGAATATAGTCGGTGCTCAAACAGCATAAATAATAAACACCGGGGGGCAGTATAATACAAGCTTCACAGAGCTGACATCCACAAACCCAAAGCTCTTCAAAGATACTTTGGAAGCACTGATATGAAGAAAAACGCAGGAAATTATAGAAAGATAATGCCGTGATCTGTAAAATGGTGGAACAGTCTTGATGGGCTGAATGGCTTATTCCTGAATAAAAGTCTTAAAATTAAGCAACAATGTCTGGAAGCTAATGATGGTGCACATGGCGGGAGGTACAAATTTCCTGGCATTGAATAGATTGCACGTCTAATACCAACTTTAAACTGCCATCAAATGTCCATTACAAGCAAGGATTGAGGCGGCACCTTTCATAGTAGGAGGTTGTCAAACCAAATTGCAGGATTATTGTAACTATTGCTAGAAATCTGGTGCTCGGTTTCTGCTGGTTGAGTGGAATGGGAGAGAGGTGCGTCAACTTACCTTGTTCCCCCCTGTGATGAACTGCTTGCTGCTGGATCTACCAAATTGCGGGTTCAAAGCGACTATCTGAAGTAAAATAAAACAAATCGCCAAAGATTTGGACAATGGCACACACGGCAGCTGAATCGTTTCAAGGAGAGCTTGTTGAGAGTCAAGTCATGATATTCACAAAACCTGCCAGAGATTTCCAAAAGGTGGCAACAACTACAACAACAAAATTACATTTATGGAGCGCCTTTTGCGTCGGGAGGACGTCCCAAGGCGCTGAACAGTGTAGGGCAAAAAAAAAGGCTCAGATCGTAAAACGGATGGTGCAAAAGTAGATGACGTTGCTCTCTATTGACCCTTTAAACGTCAGAAATAACAGTGTAAATAGCATTTATTTCTTTGGCATCTTATTTACACAGCTCCCCCTGAATAAAATGTCAGCTACATAAACAGGACAATCAACTCAACAGGTATGTGCTATTGTTTTCCCACCGCACGAGCCACCTCGACTAACCCCAGTCTCCTCCTTGATCTTCATACCCTGTAATATTTTGGTTGCATCTGCCAATTCTGGATGATAAATAATTGATGCACTGAGCTTCAACTCCTGTGTGCCTTCAGGTTAGTGGAGAAAAGTTGCACGTGAACCAGGTGAGCTCCTGTATCAGATTGGTTCTGTAGCTTAAGGTAACGGTGGGTTTCTAATGATCGGTAATTTATACCTTGATCAGCGCTTTGTTCCACCTCTTGTCACACATTATCAAATTTTGAAAGGGGACAGGATGGGAACAGAGCGAGGGCAAAAAAAAACACATGAAATGTAACTTTCATTAAAGAACGGCTATGAAATTACATTTGTTTAGCGCCTTTCACATCAGGTAGATGTGGTTGAGTGGAACACAGAATGGAACGAGCCTTACAGTAATAATAATAACCCTTGCATTAGATAAAGCGCTTTTCACAACTTCTAGACGTCTCAAAGTGCTTCACAGAATATACTGTAAAGTTAATTGATTGTATATTTGTGGGCGAAACACGGCAGCCAATTGCGCAAAGCGGTGTCCCACAAACAGTCGTGGACTTCAATTACCAATTTTATTATTGTGGTCTTTTTTTGGAGGGATTATTATCAGGCATGTGGAGTAAGGAAATTGCCCAAGTTGTCGCCCTGACCTGCCTGGATTCGAACACAGGTCTCACGCTTGTAAGATGAAAGCTCTAACCACTGAGCCACAGGACTCCGCAAGATAGATCAAAAACGTTGTTGATCTGCACTGATTTCAGATTTTTATGTGCTAATAGATCATGTGAAAAGGGAACAAAAAAAGGGCCCTCTCACTGGATGCATTCAGATGTAAAGCTGAGGACTAATTTGAGATGGTTTTAACAGGAATTCACACTGACATGGGAATGCCACTTGGAAAGCGCTCAGTACTATATAACACTTTTGTTGTATAAATCAAGAAGAAAACAATAATAATTTGGTGACTCAATCCACGACTGTTTGTGGGGCAATGCTGTGCGCAATTGGCTGCCATGTTTCGCCCTTAAATATACAGTCAATTCACTTTACAATACATTCTCTGAAGCGCTTTGAGACGTCTAGAAGATGTAAAAAGCGGTATAACAAATGGAAGGATTATTATTATAAATGCAAACTGTTGTTAAAAGTAGACCTCATTGGAACAAAAGCCCCACGGGTCTGTGTACAGGAAAGAGTCCCTGCTTGTACCACTTTAAATTTGTTTTTAAGGAAATCAGGTAAGACAAATACTGAAAAATTGAACCTTTGTTTTGCTTTCAATCAATCAATCAATCAATCAATCCTTACATTTATATAACGCCTTTCACATCGAGCGGACATCCCAAGGCGCTGTACAGTTAGGTAGGGACAAGAGCAAGAGTGGGGAGGGGAAGGGGCAGGATGAAGACGAGTAGGAAAATTGACTGTATATTTTTGGCCCCATCCAATGAGGAGACTGGTGAGCAAAGTTACTGGAATCCGCCTACATGTCCAATTCCTGTTACATAACTCATTGGAGGAGATTGATGCTTACACAATTTTCCAGAATAATCACTGAATTACAACTGTTTTCTACTACTACATAGTGGTTACAAATTAGCTCAGCTTGAATAGATTTTCAGCTTTTCACAAGATTGAAAATCGATAACCTCTTACTAGCCTCAGGGGCACAGCATTCAACACTCAATAGAACACGTCTCTTCCTCCCCATCTCTCTCTCCCTTTCTATCCCTGGGACTCCCCTTCCAATGAGCTTCCAATATCAAGACAGGCAAACCTGGAAGGCTTAACCAACACACATTGGTCAGTTACCTTCAGTCGCTCGTGCACAGCATCTGGCCAAGAGAGAAACATGCAAATGGGGTTGGGGAGAAAGCGAGAGAAATGTTCGGGAAATATTGTTCATCAATCAAATTCTCTAACAGTACAGTAAAATTCTCTTTTCAAAAGAATCAAGCGGTTACAGATGAACTATTACCTATCAACTTTCTGTTAAAGGTAAAGCATGCGGCAGATCATCCAGAACTCTCCAGCTAGTGTCCTCTCCCACACTCGGCTCTGTGACCATATCACCCCCACCCAACTCTAGTGGCTTCCCATCACTCAGAAGGTACAGTTCAAAATCCTGATCTCACCTTCAAAGCTCTGTGTAGCCCCCCCCCCATCACCCCCCCCGACTTCTGCGACCTTGTAACCCCGTACCAACTTGCCCGCTCCCTCCGCTCAGCAGGCTACAACCTGCTTCACATCTCCCGCCTTGCCCGTCCCACTATTGGTGGGCAGCCTTCAGCCTCTGGATCTCCATCGCTCAGTCTTTCCGCCTCGCCCAATCCCTTGCCTCCTCAAGGCCATCTTCTTTGACCATCAATCAACCTCCTTCCCGTCACTGCACTCCACCCTCCCACAGCTCGGGTACGGAATATTATATGCGCAGCGCTTTGGGACGTCCTCCCAACATGAAAGCCGCTTTACAAATATGTTGTTGTTGTTGTTGTTGGACACAAGCCCAAGTGTGGTCTGTAAGGATCTTGCACAAACATGTTCAGTCAATACTAGCTTAATTTCTTGCCAATGTCGTGAAATACTTATAATTTTACTGTTAACTGCCAATCACACTGTGCGCACAGTGTTAGGAAACAGAAATGAAAGGAAAATCATTTTGGTGCTATCAGGAAAGGAGGCTGATGACATCGCTGAAACTGGAGATAAGGGATGAAATTGGAACTGAGAAAGATTCCAAACAATGAGGCCCTTGATGTGCAAGTTGTAGATACTAACGGTGGGGGAGTAAAATTTCTCAACAACTTGAATTTATATGGCTCTTTTCACGTAGGATGGCATCTGAGCGCTTAACAGTGGCATAGTACTACGCCGAATGGCATTCCACTGCATTCCCTTCTCAAGCACCAATATACTTCATCGATATTAAACAAAACTATTAATGTTGACATCACTGGGATATTGATAAAACGAATTACTGAGCACAACAGTGTAAAGGATACAAAATGACATCAGTAAATCAAATGCGCCAAGGCATTATCCTATGTGAAGTTCACTACATAAATTAATGACTGTTTTTATTACAGTCAATACTCATATCTCCCTTACACTGGATCTAATACGTGAGGGGTAAAGGTTCCTGCGGAGTATAAACACCCATGTGGACTGAACGGTCATAGGGCTGAACAGCCTGTTTCTGTGCTTTAGCCTTCAATGCAATTCCGATTCGGTGCTCAAACTATTCTATTTCTGAAACACTTACTTTAATAGGACAGTCAAAGTTTTCGTGAAATCCTTCTCTCGTGTACAATCCAAAGACCTGGACCTGTTGGCACAGAAGAGCAGAGTCACATGCAAGTCTCCATCACCACATCACTTGAGACATTAAGTTTGCATAATCAGAACCCAAAAGGCAGTGGACATTGTACAATGTATTCATACTTTAGTATGCCAAACTAAAACGTGTTAAAAAATGATATTAAAAAAACACAAACAAAATGTATTAGTTTTGTGTAAAACAAATGCTTTTCTCAGTTTTAAAATTACATATTTAAATGAAAAAAATTCACAATTCATAATTCTCAGAATTTATCTGTCAAACGTAAGGTATGCACAATGTTTTTGTGGGATAATTTAAATATAGGTCACCAGTATTTCTGTTATGATGGTTCAACCCCCAATCTTATGTGAACGTGCTGAGTGTTGATCTCTTTCATTGCAGAAATATCTTTGAAAACCATAAGGGAAAAATATAACTTCAACACAGTCCAAGAGCACGTCAAGTAACCCGCAGAATATTCTGGCTACCAATTTTTTTTGTCAGCCTAGTGTCTGACACATGCGAAAACCCATCACCATGCTTACGAGTATCCAAACCGAACTGAGGTTTCCATGCATTCCACCTACACATGGAAATCCAAGAAATAGACTGTTGAAATGGAATGTACACTCTCTCCTTGGAGCGATGTTTTCCGAATTCCAAAAAGTATTCGAAGCAGGTCGACAAGAGCCAAAGCGTGGGGACCCCAGCGTGTCTGTTGGGGGTACTGCTGGAGTCTAACCAGCAAAAACCAAATAGCTTGCCATTCAGATCATAGACCTGAAACGTTGACTCACTTTCCTTTCTCCATAGATGCTGCCTGACCTGCGGCGTGTTCCCAGAGATTTCTGTTTTTGGTTCAGACTTCCAGCATTTGCAGTATTTTGCATTTTGTTGCTATTGATATTGCTGTCCAGCAAGCGTTCCCACTGCTTGTCCAGCTGGGGCCACCCTACCCGTTAGGGCTTTGACTAGGATTAAAAGGAGCTGAGTGGGATGACTCCCTACCCCAGTGACTGGTCTGCCCTTCCAGGTCCTGTCGATGAGCCAGGCTGGCTGTGCTGTCAGCAGCAGTGCCCTGGAATACTGTGGACCGCCTGCCTCAGGAACTGGAATACCAAAACCACCTCAGAGGACTGGCTCAATTCCCCTCCCCCAAGAAGGATAGTCACTAGTTGGTCGTTAAGATTCCTGAATGCTGGAGTGGGTGATGTGGGAGTGAAAACTGTTCAAACATTTTCCCAGCTAGTCACAAAAACTGACTCCACTTCGTAAACTTTTCCAATGGGGAAGAATAACTGGAATTTTATAGACTATAGACCGTACACCAAATCCCTAATTCAATTCCAGTATTGAAAACATGCTGCATTGGGGGAACTGTTAAAAGTTAATGTTTACACTGCTCTCATCCCACATTACTCCTGCGACCTCAAACGTACTGACAGCTGCTCCCTTTGCTCAGCAAACAGCAGCCTGCTTCTGCCCCTTGTCCTATCCGACCCATCATTAGTGGGTGAGGTGTCAAATACTTTGCCCTTGATCTTTGGAGTCCATTGTGGAATCTCTTACTCACTTTCTCACTGCTTTTAAAGCTCACCTCAAGATTTACCTCTTTGACAGTACTTTTGATCATTTGCTCCCCACCCTCCTCAAACACACCTTCTTCAGCCTCCACCACCCTTCTTTCCTGGCTCGAATGCCTAGCCACTTGTGTAACACACTTTGAGACATCCTCTTGATGTGAATGGCCCTATATAAACAAATTGTGTTTTATTGGAAATCTTCTTTTTAAAAAGGAGAAAATTGGTGGATTATTTTGCCCTTGAGTCCAGTTATAGATAAATCCCATTTGTAGCACTTCATACAATATTTAATTTCAATGTTTATTTTGATTCATTTAATTACCTTCACCGATGTTTCAATAACCAGGTTTCAAAATCATTCTCCCCAATAACCTACTGTAGTCATACTGACACAGTGAAGAATACAAGCTTGAGACAGACCTTTAGACATTACAGGCTATATCAAGCACCTAGAGTTTTGTACTATACCCTGAGGTTTTTCTAATCTAGATGTTGAGATTAATGAACCACTCAAGGTCTGGTTGTTTGCTTTGTAACTAAGGGGGTCAAAGCATTCCACAAAACAAAAATCGAAGTTTGAATTGCTGCCTGTGCACTTGAGTTGTTGACAATTTTAAACTCTCCGAAGCCCCATTTGTACTGCGCTATCAGCTGAAATTCAACCCAATCTTTGTGTTCAATCAATGCACAAAGTTTGGTACAAACCAGGTTCTAGGCGCTCCTCAAACTCTAGAAAGAATGGAATTAAAAATATATTTTTTGAAAAAAGACCAGACAGACAGATTAAGGAGGCAGAGACTGAAATGAGATGTACAGACAAAAATACCAGAAGCGGTTTGTCAAAAGTCTCCCGTGTGTTATTCAGGAATTTTCAACTTCAGATAAATTATAACATTGCCTTCACCCACCCACTCAATCTCTGAAGCGTTTTGAGACAGTTAAGCTACAAAGCAAGGGTAATTCTTGCTGTACCAAATTAAGATGTCACATTCTCAAATGAGGCTTATCAGACAAGATCTATCTTGATTGAAGTTGTGCTCGCTGTCAGGGAGTAATGCTTCCATTAGTTTTCCAATCATTGGGGTCAAGCGAATAGATCTGTAGTTACCAGACGCAGCTTGGTAATCTTTCTTAAATAGAGAGAGAAAAAACACTTGGATCCAGCCTATTACAATTTACTCGGTGTTCATTATTTCCTTAAAATAGTCCTTTAGTGGTGCAAAATATGCTTCCTCACTTGAGGTGCCTGGGGACTATGTAGGGAGGCTGGCTAAAAAACATAAACCAGTTTAACTCCATCTTCTCACACTCAGGTCCTTTTCTTATCCATTTAATGCATACATTTCCTTCCTATTACAATATTCTTTGCTCCTATTTATCCACGTGAAAAATGCCATTTTTATTGGAACTACTTAATCCGTTCAAGTTTTTGACAGTATTGTATATCCTTCGGACATTCGTTACTTCATTATAAAATATTACAAGAAATGCTCTCCTTTAATTAGTTTATGAATAGTTTGAACAGGAGACACAGAGAACACCCTCTCAAGATCAGCTAGTGATCGATGCAAATTTATTTTCACCTCTACTTCCAATTGAGTATCAATTCAACTATTAATGTCATGAGCTTCATATGAACTCTAACCTTCTTTGGAAGACACAAACATGAACTTGTCAACTGCCTTCTTATACTCAAGCAAATTACTCTCAACCATTCGTTACTTCCTCAAAGAAAGACAGTAAATTCATCAAGCTTAACCCAGTTCTGGTTTTCATCAACAGAGTTTGATAAAGAAAATATGGGAAAGGGTCATGCAAAAGTTTACAGGGTTCAAAAGACTAAATCGTTACAGCAGTTAAGGGGATTTTGCAGCTCATTGCTGGTAAGTGTCTAATTTATCTGTGTTAGAACCAAACTGAATGTTTAAAGCAAATCATACTAAATATATGTATTTTGACAATATTGAACTGTGAGCTCAATGTAGGCTCAAACATTGAAATCAATTGATGTGAGAGGAAAGAACATACACATCCAGAGCCAATAATGTGTTTTAATAGGATTTCATTGAACTCCATCAGTTTGCAGCAATTTAGCTGTGTCCACCTGTCAAAGGCCAAAAGCAGTACTAATCTTACAACCAATCAATTGGGAACAACAAAATTACATTTACATTGTGCATTACATGTCAAAACGACGTCCCAAGGTGTTGAACAGTTAAGGGTTTGGAATCAAGAGGGGTGGAGGGTAGGAAGGTGGCCGAAAGCATGGTGAAAGAAGAAGGTCTTGAAATGGGTCTTGAAGGAGGCTGGGGAAGGGGTGAGGCGGAGGGATTCCGGGATGGAGTTCCAGATGCTGGAAGCCAATGGTGGGGCAGGCAGAGCGGGGGACATGAAGCAGGCGAGTGCCTGCTGAGCAGAAGCTCAATACCAAATGCCTTATCACTGGCAGTCCATTTCCATTACCTGGTGGCAATGCATTTAATTTGAATACACTTCACTCACAAATACATCAAACTCTGTAGAACGTGTCAACTGTTGCTGTTGAAACATTAAATCTCGGTAAACCTCATTAGGAAAGCAACCAGTTCAAAACTAAATATCAGAAAGTAGTTAAGTGGTTTCAGAGTAGATACAATCGAGCAGCTATAGTCTGCAATCCACAAATGGGACCGCTGAAATTAGATGTTTTACTTCACTTCCTCACTCTTTTCAAGATTTTCTTTCAACACTCCTTCCTGCAGCTGATATTCCATGGGTTCCAGTCCCTGTCCAGTAACTCTCCAAATTACCACTTTTCCCGATGATCATTGACAGCGGCCTGTTCGAGTACAGAGGGGAATGATGGGTAGCCAAGCTTGATCCATTTCTCAATTAATGTTCACAAACACCTTTCAGCAGAGTCTCTGCATAATATTCGGGAGTAGGAACTGTTGATTTGCCTTTCCCTTGCCCGGAGCAATAGAGCCAATTGTGGCAACTTTATTGCTGTTCCAAATGATGTTGCTTACTGGAAGAGTCTGTGCGTGAAACCTGGGACCTTTCCAGGGACTGCTTACCTCTGCTACTCACTGGATAACTCACTCCATTTGGGAAGCCACTTAGATTAATTCTGTTTCTAAAAATATACCCACCAGAAACATAATGCTTAACAAATAAGGTATCGTTATGTGTATTACAAGTGCTTGTAGAGCGATTCCTGAATCATAAGCGGTGAGGGTAAACCTCAGTTACTGTTGCGAAGATTTAGTCTGCGTCTTTAGCCACACTCTTGAATCCCTTGATCTGTTTATCAGACTTGAACTATCTTCAAAGGATCCAAAATGAAACATGTATAGTGAGAAATCATTCAGTATTTAGAGAAAGATCTTTCGTCAGAGAGCCAAAAGAAAATGTTCTTTCAAGGCACTGGCCTAATGAGACTGAAAGGCAGAGCACATTCTTTCTGTTGCAATTGCCGCGATTTCCAATACCAACTCATAGCCACTGGGAGGCACTTGCTGCTCATTGGACTGAACACTTTCCTTTGCGCCACACCACAGTTTTAAAGACCACACTACGCTGTAGAATTCATAAAGGTTAACAAATCCACGTTACAATATTTGTGGCATTTTAAGGTTCCGGCAATCCCGTATCTGTGGGGAATCTTGATATTTCATGAATTCTGACTGAAATATGGATGCAGGCCCAAATTGTGAAAACTCCAGTAATCTCCAGTAATTTAGTGCTGTTTGTTCATGGCTTAAATGGATGCTTAGCTTCTACAATTCCCACCAAGTTTCATGGAGAAAACACAATAATCCCATAGCTTCAAAATTTGGCAGCTTCTAAATAAAAACAAACTCACCGATATTACAGGCTAAGGTTTGTATTTTAACATCTCTGGAAACTTGTTCCCGAGATCTTGAACCTCACATCCACTCACAATACTAGATGCCACAAGCTAATTCATTTTATTTTTCCAAGTTGGCATTTTTAATTCTTCACAATTGTGTTCAGATATACATGCAACAACAACAACAAAATTACACTTATAGAGTGCCTTTCACGTCAGGAGGAAGTCCCAGGGCGCTGAACAGTTAGATTGGGACCCGAGCAGGGTGGGTGGGGGGGCAGGTTAGGGTAGGGGGAAGGAGAGTGGGAGAAGGGGGAGAGTTTGGAGGGGAGCAGAGGAGGAAGGTCTTGAGACCGGCTTTAAAGGAGGAAAGGGAGGAAGTAAGGCAAAGGGATTGGCGGGATGGAGTTGCAGAGTGTGGGGGCAGAGAGGCTGAAAGCCCGGCCACCGATGGTAGGGCGGTTCAGCCGGGGGACGTGGAGCAGGCCACAGCCCGCTAAACGGAGGGGATGGGCAGACTGATAGGGAGACAGCAGGTCGGAGAGATAGGCGGGGGTAGCCCGTGAATGGCCTTGAAAGTGAGAACGAGGATCTAGAATTCAACTCTCTGGGAGATGGGGAGCCAGTGGAGACGGGCGAGGGTGGGAGTGATGTGGTCGTGGAGCCTGGTCGTGGTGATGTGGTGGTGAGGTAGTGGCGGAGTCTGGCAATGTTGCGGAGGTGGTGGAAGGCTGTACCAGTCATGGCGCAGATTTGGGGGAGGGATCGAACAAGACACCCAGATTCCTGACTGGCTTTGAGAGGTGGAGAGAGCAGCCTTGGATGCTGATGTTGCCAGTGCCTGAGGTGCATAGGCACTGACGTGAGCCAATCAGGAGGGCCTCTGACTTGTTGACGTTTAGTTGGAGGAAGTTGTCCCTCGTCCAAGACTCAATGTCGGACAAACACGCAGTCAGAATGCCAGTAGTCCTGGAGTCGAGGGTGGAAGCGGAAAGGTAGAGTTGGGTGTCATCCGCATACATGTGGAAATTTACCCCATGTCTGCGGATGATGTCACCCAGGGGGAGCATGTAGACGGTGAAGGGCAGGGGGCCAAGGACAGAGCCTCGAGGAACGCCGCAGGCTTTTACTGTACTACAACATGCATCAAAGCTTTCCTCACACAGGTGAGAACATACTAAGAGAAGTGAACTAGCTTCCCGGATTCCCCACACCCGTTCCATGTGATTTTCCGAGTGCTGCACAGCGGCAGGTTCTTGGCAAAAGGCACCAACTTATTATATGAAACAAAACACAGTAGATTATATAAACTCCTACCTTGCCGTCTTCTGTACAGATACCGACATGCTCCCCACTTTCATCCAGGCTTATCTGATTCACCTTCACAGAGCTCTGAAATTTTATAATCATGTAGAAAACATCAGTGATTGCTTCATTCATACATATTTACTTCTCCATTAGATGGTTTCTCCATATTTATGTAATAAAGAGGCAGATAAAATAAAGTGGAAATGGAAACATTTTCAGAATTTTTTCCAATAATTAACAAATCAGACTTCTGATAAATAATCCTTGCATTTGATAATAGTGCTTTGTGCTTTATACTCAATCTCTCCACTCCTTTGCACCACTCTACCTCTCTGACCTCCTCTCTCCTCACAACAGCAACCGTTGCCTTCGCTCTACTGGGTCTGGCCTCCTCCTTGTCCTCCAAATCCTCTATTCCACCATCAACAGTCGTGCCTTCAGCCACTACGCCCCGAGGCTCTCGAACTCCCTTCCTCCCTCCCTTCACCTCACACCCTCTCTTCCTATTTTCAGGTGTCAGCTGAAGATCTTTTTTTTCGACTGCGCTTTTGGTCATCTTTTTCCCCCTCCCCCTGGCTCTGCCCCGGTATCGATTATTGGGAAGCGCTCTGAGACACCGTCCGGCGTGGAGGGCGCTAGATAAATCCAAGTTGTTGTTGTGTTTGCTTTGCACATCTTCTAGATGCCTGATATATTATTACCCACAACAAGTTAGTGTACAAATACCTGCACAGATTGGCGGTGTTGATTTTTTTTTTCCTTTGGGCTTTTTCAAAATCTAATTCTATTATTACATTCTCTCCACTTTGCTTTTATCTGCCTTGTGATTCAGGTGGAACATAAAGGGATTGCTCACATGACTTGCAGGTATTCTAATGTTAGTGTTTCCCTCAGTTATCTTGGCTATATTCCCCTTCTCAACCCAATTTCAATGGATTGGCCAATCATCTCATAAATTTGTTGGCACAAATGTAGCCTTTGCATGTACAACAACAATCCTTGCATCTATTATGCCCCCTTATCATGCTGTTAAAATGTCCAATCCCTCCTCACTTCCCGTCCACTTCCCACAAAAGCTGCAGACCAGCTGAACTGCAGCCCTTGTCCTCTCCCACACAAGGCTCCACAAATCCATTACCACTTATCCTCACTTGGCTCTCCACCAGCCATAGAATACAATTCAAAATTATTGAGAGACGGCGGGGGTGGGGGAGAGAGAGACGGCGGTGGGGGGGGAGAGAGAGACGGCGGGGGTGGGGGAGAGAGATGGCGGGGGTGGGGGAGAGAGACGGGGAGGAATGGGGAGAGATGTGGGGTGGGAGAGACGGTGGGGGAGGGAGACGGGGGGGGAGGGAGACGGGGGGGATGTGATAATAGACAGACAGACAGACAGACAGAGAGAGAGAGAGAGAGAGAGAGAGAGAGAGAGATGGGGGTGTGTGTGAGAGAGGAGAGAGACACAGAGAATACAGACAGAAAAACACAGAGATGGAGAGAATGAGTGTGAGAGACACAGAGAGAGATATTTACCTCCTGAGGAGATCGGCCCCGAATGTGCGCGCACCCCGAATGCGACGCATGCGCAGTACGAAAACCCCGAAAATATCGATATTTCGGTATATCTCGATATGAGCCCATCGATATATCTAAATCGGAAAATTTCCATATCGACGGACCCTACTTTCTACCATTTTCGCCTCCACTGCTTCCCTCTCTAAAAGTTCAGACGCTCAGTCAGTTGTGTGAAACACTTTGAAATGTCCTCCCTGAGTGAAAGGCCCTGTATAATGCAGGTTGTTATAATAATTGACATCACATACTGGAATAATTACTGTAGCAAAATGGAAATCCAAATCACAAAAACTAGCACACCTAAAATTATTTTCAGCTCACAGAAAATGTTTTCAGTAAGCAAATTAGTGGTTAAATGCACCACATGATTTGACACTGATTATATACATTAGGAAGTTCCTGCATTTGACCACCAGGTACTGAATTACCTGGGGGCAGTATTGGAGATACTGTACGACAAATGGCTTTAGCATTTTTGGGCTATGCGAGTGCAAAAGAATATCAATATCCTCTTCCTGATCAGCATCAAATGTGACTGTTGAATCTCAAATGAGAAGGGAATTGAAGATTCTCCCAAGGCTTTATGTGAGCCATCTGACTGTGTGTGGGACAAAACCAATCACAGCATAGCCCGATCCAGTCCTCACCTGACAACTCACGGAAAGGAGCCCAAGCCGGTTTTCACACCATTAAACCAGCGGCACACCTCACCTTCTCCCACCCAATTGCTTAGCCCAGTCACACACCCTGCCTCATACACCCCATTCCCATAAACTACAGGGCTCGGGCATACCCATTTAAATATATTGCACTTTTTAAAAAAATAAGGGTATTCAAATAGACAGCAGAACTGGGTTTCGTTTTTATTTATAGATGTTTTGCCAGATGGTGCTTGAACTCGACATAAATTTTAATCATATATGACATGAATAGTATATGGTTACCATACATCACTGGTAATCTATTTGTAATGCTGCCACTTGAATTCCGCAGTACACATGATCAGGTAGACCAGTCTCTCAATGAAGGAAGTTTACATTACTTTAGCTCTTTCAGCAGTTAACCACATTCGGTTTGACCAATGAAGGAAATTCTAAAATATGCAATGGACACTTCTTCTGCACTTTCTGAAATCCAGTTTAGTTCAGATGGCAAAATTCTCACCTCTGCTTCAGAAAGTTGTGGTCTAGACGGATGTTCCAGTGCAGTACTAGGATAGCACTGTGTTAACAGAGCTGCCTATCTATGAAAGTGTTGGCCTACATTTGCCTATAATCATATTATATAATCATATGTGGAGACTTGTAGCTTACTACTGTGATTGAAATATTTATTGATTAACAGGCATGTTATCCACGTGCCCGTGTATCTCCATATGGGACTGATATGGAAGTGGATGGTAGGCTGCCAGACACCAGCAAACTAGGGTCCGGCGATATATCGATATATCGCTAAAACCCGATATAATTTTCACATCAATACGCCGATATAGGCATTTCAAAAATATCCATATATCGAAAAATCTATATATCGAGGTAAAAAAATCGGAATGCCGCACACTGAACTACAAGACCCAGAATGCTCATCTCTATACACAATGACCCGAGGTGCCGAGGTGCAAAGCTGCCATATTGTATTCATAGTCCTCGAATACAATATACTGGTATGCAAGGGGTGAGGGGAGAGAGATGGCTGGGGGGTGGGGGGGGTGAGGGGGAGAGAGATGGCTGGGGGGGTGGGGGGGGGAGAGAGATGGCTGGGAGGGGGGGGGGGGGGGAACGAGATGGCTGGGGGGAGGGGGGGTGGGAAAGAGATGGCGGGGGGGGGGAGGGGGGGGAGGGATGGCGGGGGGCGGGAGAGAGAGACGGCTGGGGGGGGGTGGGAGAGACGGGGTGGATGTGATAATATACAGATGGATAGAGATGGGGGGGATGTGAGAGAGACACAGAGACACAGACAGAAAAACACAGAGATGGAGAGAGTGAGAGACACAGAGAGAGAAAGATATTTACCTCCTGAGGAGATAGGCCCCGAATGCGCGCGTACCTGGAAGGCACACGCACCCAGAACGCGCGTGCACCCCGAATGCGCGCGCACTCTGAATTCGCGCACTATGCGCGCATGCGCTGTACGAAAGACCCGGAAATATCGATATTTCGGTATATCTCGAATATGAGCCCATCGATATATCTAAATCGGAAAATTTCCATATCGACGGACCCTACAGCAAACACAATCCAATCGTATGCGTGGACAAAAAAATAATAATAATTTGGTCACTCATTTGTGGGACACCGGTGTGCGCAATTGGCTGCCGCATTTCACCCACAAAATATACAGTCAATTCACTTTACTGTAGATTATGTGAAGCGCTTTGAGATGTCTTGGAAGACATATCAAATGCAAAGATTATTATAACATGCAGTCACTACACTTTACAAACCCTGAGAAGTGCTTTGAGATGTCCTCCCAATATGAAAGATGAAAGGATTATTATTAATATCACCTTACTTCAGATATGGTCCTGTCGGCGTGTTCACATGAATCATAAAGATTCCATGGCACAAAAGCAAAGTTAGTTTTCCTCAACTGGCTGGTGAAAACAGCTGGCATGTTTACCCGCAGAAAAGTCATCACATTTAAGTATCTGTGAAACCCTTGGGAGACAATTTGGTACGACAACGTGCTATAAAAATTCTCTTTCAAACGGTACATTTTTACTGTGTTATACCAAACGTTTCCTGTGCGCACTCCAAGGACGTTCACTCCTCCATTTGCTCCAGAATGAATTTTATTTGAATCAAGTTGGTTCTGATTAAATGATAACATCTTCAAACATGTTTGTAAACGACTATCGAACCTGTGAGTGTAAATAACCATTGAATTTGGCCTTCCAGGGTCTGGATCTGTCATACTAGAAACATGTGAATGGCTGTGGGGTATAAATGCTCAGCACAGGCTAGAAGACCTGCAATCAATGCCAGATCTCAAGCAACAAGTGAGGAGCATTGAACTTCCAACAATATTAACGATGCAAAGGTTTCAGCTCAAATCTAAACAGATGGGGAGAGAATTATAACAACAAATTGCACCATGTTATTCACAGAAATCCTTCACGGGAAAAGATTTGATCGCTATCCTCAAACGAGTTACCTTGAACGATTCAAAGGTAAACTGCAACAAGATTGCTGAGAAGTTATGTGTCGAATGGATCCAATACTCACACATGGACTCAAGTATTCAATACAACAGCAAATTACATTTGTATAGGAACTTTCACATCAGGAGGATGCCCCAAAGAAGACTGTTACAGTTACCATTCATTCATTTGGCAGTCTGCTCTCAGGTATTCATTCATATGACAATTCTGGATTGCCAAAGCAGTATTGTTTTAATAATAATCCTTGCATTTGGAATAGCACCTTTCACGCTGGGTGGACATCCCAAAGCATATCACAGAATATACTGTAAAATGCAGTAACTGCATGTGTTGTTGGCAAACTGGGGCCAGCCAATTGCCACAGCAAAATCTCAGAAACAGCAATGAAGTGAGTTAACAATTTTATTTATTTGGAGTATTGTTGAGCAGGACAACGGGAGAGGTAAACTTCCTACTCTTTCTGATTGTGTTAATTGTTGTTAATGGAGCTATTACATTCGTACACCTTCGCCACAGTGCACCAATGCACTGACTTTAGTGCAAGGCTCCAGCTACTACTGAACAGTACAACTAAATACTGGGAATGCAATCAGCAATGCTGAATACCATACTAGCCGACAAGTTGTATTTGCTCCACCTTTTAAATACCCCACATATTCACATCATGATAATAATTGTTGCATTTGATATAGCGCCTTCTCACATCGTTGAGACATTTCAAAGCGCCTCACAGAATACATTATGAAGTGAATTGACTGTATATTTTGTGGGGGAAATATGGCAGTCAATTTCATATAGTCGTGTCCCACAAACAGTCATTGATTGATTCATCCAATTTTTTTGGGGGGAGGGATTATTAACCACAGAAAACAATCTATCATTCGAATGATAACCAAGATCCTACTTACTCTTAGGTAAACAGAGACTTGAGAAAACTTGCCTAAGGTTTCACCCTGCCCAAGAATCAAACCAGATAAAACCAATCTAACCAACGAGCCTTAGAACTCCACACGACAACATTTGTGTATAGAGGTTGCTTTGGGAATGATATTGCAAAGTGCAATGCAACATTTCAAACAAATGTCTGTATTGTCAAACTGAACACAGCAAAAACCTATTCTACAGAAAGGGACTGGATATTTCCAATGCAAAAATGGTTATCACCGTTAGGACAATCGCTGGTTGTGTGTTGACTCCCCAAAGATAAACTTGCAGATTATAGACGGCTCCTCTCACGGAGGGAAAATCACAATGAGAGTCCACCAGCTGTTCTTACACGTTCCAAGTAATTAGACACTGAGGATATGTGGCAGAGAAAGATTGGGAGCAGATCATCTGCCCATTCTCCTGGACAGGGGGATTGTGTGCAATATGTTATTCAGAACAGAAAGATGGAGGGAAACAAAACTCTCCACTTTATGAAGCCATCCTGTCAATAACCATTCTATCAATAATATGTAAGCAAATCAGCACTCCAGCCACACCTCCACATTCTTACAGTATCACATTGTGCAGTCAAAACAGGCATTAACTGAGCTCGACCCGCAAATTGGTAGTGTGAATAACAACAACTTCCATTTATATAGAGCCCACCATGCTGGGCGGTGTCTTAGAAGCTTCACCCGAGGCCGAGCCAGGGGAATGGGGATGATGACCGTAAGTGCGGTCAAAGAGAAAGATCGTCAGGCGCGACCGGAAGATGGGAAAGCAGGGGTGGGGGGGTGCGAGATGAAGAGGTTAAATGGTACATTTTAGTAGACATCTTGAGCCTTGAGGTGTAAAGGGCATTTGCAGCAGGCGGTTTACGTCACATTTACAGGAGACCTTGGTTCTGAACCAAACCTAGAGCACAGCACTCAGGAGTTCGAGTGATGTACAACAACAACTACTTGGATTTATATACCGCACTCCATTCCAGACGGTGTCCCAGAGCGCTTCACAATAACGGATCCCGGAGCCGAGCCAGGGGGAGGGAGAAAAGGTGACCAAAAGCGCGGCTGAAAATAGGCAGAGGGGGCGAGGCAAAGTGAGTGAGGAAGGGAGTTCCAGAGCCTCGGGGTATCGTGGCTGAAGGCACGGCCGCCGATGGTGGAACGGCGGATTCGGGAAACGAGGAGGAGGCCAGACCCTATAGAACGAAGGTAACGGGTGCTGTTTTGAGGAAAGAGGAGGTCAGAGAGGTAGCAGGGTGCAGAGGAGCGGAGGGATTTGAATACAAGAGCGAGATCCGCTCCGAGACAGGGAGCCAGTGAATTCTATACATGGTGGTTCCCTGTTGGAGATACGCTTCTCTGCTTCAGGCATTTTTTCCAGCAATTCATGCTGTGTTGAGCACATTGCACTGTGTGGGTCAGTCAAGATTGGTCATTTAGAAGCGCTGTTAAATAAACAGCTGTAGGCACCAGATAAAAGGCTTACGTTTGGATTTAACAAAAAAAAAGTCTATTTGGGTTAAAGTTTTGCACAATACCTGACCTCACTTGTAGTAGCATTTTCTTTTCAATTGGAGTTGAGATTATTCTACTTTATGCAAATTTGAGGAACTCAGTGTCCAAATCTATGCAATAAAATTGAAGTCTAACACCTTCATCTTCACTGTCATAACCAACACATGTTCTTTTGGTTCGTGACAAAACCAAACCACAAAGGGAAACAAAGTGCAATTCAGTCTAAGCAACTTTGCAGTCAGTCCCCTCTCTGACCCTGTTAAGATAATAAAAAGCAGCCAGAATGCTCTGAGCATGCATTGTGTCGGCAGCTCAATTAGAAATAAAACTGTGATCGTTAAGAAAGACTTCTACAATTCTATTCCTTTCGGTGAAGTCTGTTCCCTCAACACCCATCATACCAGCATCAGACTCGGATACCCAGCAGAGGCCAGAGTGATCAATCAGCTAATGGGTAATTTGTAAAGCTTTCCTTGCTAACAAATAGGTAATTGATTCTTTCACAAATGCTGCATCCCTATGGAAAATCTGGTTTGGAAGCAAGCTGTAAGAATAGTTATGAGGAGAAAGAGCAAGTGAGCGAGCCTGTGTGAGGAGAGGAAACAGGATGCGGTTCAGGGACAAAGTGAAGGAAGTATCTGGTTCCAGGTTGCTTCTCTGATGTGTTTTGCGTTCCCATGGGCTGCCCGGCAACCCATGTTACATGGGCTCAACTTCAAATATGTGGAGAATTTCATTCATTCCTTTTTACTTTCAAGTAATTTTGATACCGAGCAGGAAAGAGATCAGTCTAACATTCAGACTTGAACTGTAAAAGAAGGCAAACCACTACATCAATGTCTCAACACTGTCACCACCTCTCCATATCTCTGTATCCCCTTCCAATTATCCTAATTTAAAGTTATTTTCTTACAATATACTGTATGAATAACCTGCAGACTCAGAATAATTGTCAAACTGTCAATTTAAAGTTATTTATAATAAAATAATAATAATCCCTGCATTTGATATAGCGCTTTTCACGTCTTCCAGAAGTCCCAAAGCGCTTCACAGAATATACTGTAAAGTGAATTGACTATATATTTGTGGGCGAAACGTGGCAGCCAATTGCGCACAGCAGTGTCCCACAAACAGTCATGGATTGAAATGACCAATTTTTTATTTTTGTGGGGAGAGATTATTATTAGGAGTGTGGAGTAAGGAAACTTGTCCAAGGTTTTGCCCTGCTTGGAATTGCACCCAGGTCTCTCGCTTGCACGGCAAATGTTGCTCTAAGCACTGAGTTACAGGGCTCCATATTTGTGGGCGAAACGCGGCAGCCAATTGCACACAGCAATTATTTCACTAGTTCTTTCCAACTAGGCCAGATGTCAACCCTAAAATACAGTCACTTGACTTTATACCGTAGTTAATCTGTGCAGCTCTATGAAACATCATCCTCCTGACAAGAAAGACTTATATCAAATGTAAGGATTATGTTTATTCTTATGTCGAAACGTGTGTAAGCTTTGAGAACTGTAAGTCTCTGTCACAATATTAGATGTTCTACGTTACTCATTCAGAGAGCTGATTTGATCCAAATACCAACAAAGCAAGTTTTCAAAGTAGAGTGAGAAACCAGCCTCTGATATCTGTCGTCACCTCAATATTAATAATGCTTGCATTTGATACAGCACTTTACATGTCTTCTAGACGTCTCAAAGCGCTTCACAGAATATACCGTAAAATGAATTGACTGTAAATTTTGGGCGAAACGCAGCAGCCAATTGCGCACAGCAGTGTCCCACAAACAGTCGTGGATTGAAGTGACCAATTTATTATTGGGTTTTTTCTTTGAGGGATTGTTACCAGGCGTGTGGAGTAAGGAAACTTGCCCAAGGAAATGGAACCCAGGTCTCTCGCTTGTGAGGCGAGTGCTCTAATCACTGAGCTACGAGACTTCACAATCCACAATTGATCAACACAATAATCAGGAGCCCAACAACAGAAGGAAGTGGGACTCCCGTGATTAAACTCTGGAACTCTAACTCTCTGAATGCCTTCGCCTTGTCCCCCCTCTCTCGCTACTTTCAAATCCCGCCTAAAGACATTCCTTTGTGATCATGTTTACAGTCACCTCTCTCTCCTGCCGCTAGGTGCCAAACTCCGCCACTCTCAAGCGCTCTGGGATGCTACTCTGCATGAAGGGCGCAATATCAATGCAAGTTTCTGTACCCACCCAATCATCTCACCATCACTGCATCAAGTTTTTTTTTTAAAAAAAGAAGTCCAGCGTCTTGGCCTCCACCACGGTCCTTGGCATCCTGTCGATGTCATTAGTTCACTTCTGAATGAAGAAACAATTCCTGATATCTATCCGGAAATTGTCTTTTGTAACTCTAAATCTACGCCTTATTGTTCTACTGATTTAGTGTGAACTGCGGTAGCGCTCCCAGGTGAGGGTATGCTTGACCTGTGCTTGAGAGTGAGTGAGCAAGAGAAATTCTCACGATTCTAAGCTGTACCCGTCTGTTATAAACTTACTTTGTATGTCAAAATAGTTGTGGGTAAAGGAGTTAAAGTGCAGCACCATCATCCTCACACTGGCTGCACATAGACTCACTTTGCCAACAAGTCACCAATAAACATATGAAAGAATTAGGATTAACATCCTTTACCTCCTACTCTACACTGGTGAATTTATTTTGCATGTAATAGTTTAAACCATGAAGGAAAATCACATTGCGCGGATTGAGGGATGGGAGGTGAAGTTGGAGAGGGGGAAGAAATAGCTGTATCTGACACCACAAGGGGCTGAATTAGCATACATGGTTAATTGACAAGATCACTGAAGCACTTGGTCTTAATTACTGTAACTCTGCTGATAATAATTCAGTTCTCTCACACCATTGGGCTCAGTATACCCTCACAGTCAGTCTCTGAACAGTCAATAGCAGTGATACACACATACACGCACGCACTGAGTTTCACAATGCCTTGCAATTCTTTCATTTAAAAAAAATACTCCCTCTGTAAGGAATACGCTCAGAGAACTGTTCTGATCCACAGAAAGATATTCCCCAAATAGCTATTTTGTGCACACAGAAGCTGTTCTGGAGAATAAATAAATATACCTGTTCTGGCATTACTAGCGAGGTCTTGTTAAAAAATCTGAAGATATGACATGATGAAGCCACTGACCCAACATTTTCATCTTGGTGTACGCTCTTGTATCCATATTTAATAAAACCTGGTCACACATCACACATTGGGAGTTGAACTGAATGGATTGCACATCTGATCTGCAGCATCACTTTACTTTTTAATAACAAAACATAGTTTACTTTAAACTCTCAGTGGTGGCATCAGTTGTAGCAATGTTAAGAGATGTTAAAATGGACGGTTATATTCATTCAAAAAGTTAACGTCTTAGAAAAATACAAAAACAAAAGGAGAATTCAACTGAAGTTGAGCCATTTATTCAGCCACCTCTGGTTGCTTCCATCTGCGGTTCTTTATAGTCGAGTTATTGTCTTCTCTTTCCCAAATGGGTTTAATCCTCAGCTACTCCTCAACCCCCCACCCCCACCCTGCCACCCAGGTCATTAACCATGTAATTTTGTTTATGCACTCCAATTCTCTCAAACAATCCTAGCCATCTGCTCTGTATGCAAGAATACCATTTTACCATCCATGCAGTTGGCACCCAACCAGTACAAATTTTTGATAATTCTTTTTAAGCCGACTTCATGCAAGGTTCTTCCAGATTAGCAGTCTTGGCACAAACTCTTTCCAAGGAGCGTATATTCTCTCAGAATGCTGTGAACGAGAGTTTGGTGTTTGCTAATGAAAAACAAGCTGCTAAAGCAAGAAGGGATTGCAGGAACGTCTACTACAAACTATCACTGCTGCAAAGGTTTTCCTTATTTAAAAATTGGACTTGAAGTAGACAAGTTTTGAATGGAAACCAGAAGTTGGCTTGAACCTCAAATTTATCACAAGAGCGAGCACACACAATATTACTACCTTAGCTTAGAGGTGGATTTAAAGCATTTCGAAATAGACTGGCATTTTTCCAAAATTAGGGTTACTCAGGAAACAGAGAAGCTAATCTGAATTTAACCAGATGTTCTACAGAGTAAATGTATTTGAGAAACAAGTCGCGGTGGGGGGGCGGGGGAAAGAGGCAAGAATGTGTAAAAACTGTCAGAATCCAGGTTATTTAGTTACTTACTATGTAACAGAATCTAATACTAACTGATGCTCTCGGTCAATGAGGGCATAAATAAGACATTGATCTAAAAATTTATATTCTTATGTTAGGATTGAAACACATTTTAGAGAAGAAATAGGCTGATGTATTTCACTCGAAATCAATGGTCTACCTGCTGAATGGCTCAAGTAGTCCATGCTAAACATGCCTATTCCATATCAGCATGATCTCTTCTTGAGGCACAAAAATATCTCCCCCAAATTCCCATCCTTAAGGAAATGGATAGATTCTTAAAAAGGAAAAATGTGCAGAGCTAAGGGATAAGCGAGGGTGAACTGGGACCATTGGACAGCTCTTTCAAAGAGTCGGCACAGACACGATGGGCTGAACAGCCTCCTTCTGTGCTGTAAATTGCCATAGAATAAGGGAACACAGTAATCGATTCACGTGCTTTCGATGAACAGTGGGTGGAAAACTCAGCAAAAATGTCCATTGTTTGATATAAAATTTGTATTTATTTAGGACCTTTCACACACAACAAAAGTCAAAGTGCTTTACGATAAATACTACTTTAGGTCACTATGCCATGGATAAACAATGAGGAAGCAATGAACAACAACAACAAATTACATTTGTATAGACCCTTTCACGGCGTGAGGATGTCCCAAGGCGCTGGCCAATCAAGGGTTTAAACCCAAGCTGGGGGGGTTGGGATCAGGAGCAGTGATGGGAAGGGAAGGTAGGGGTAGGACGGTGACCGAAGGCGAGGTTGAAGAGGAATGAAGAGTTAGATATATGCATCCAATTAGTATAACATTACTTTTTAAACATGACTTGCAGGTAATAGATGTCCTAAATTAGCTACTACTATACAACAAGGAGGGTCACTGGTTGATGCTGTATTTCCTGGAAGAAAACCAATCAGTTGTACAGTGTTCAATATTTGCACTTATCCTTTACACCTTCAGATCAACTCTATAGCCTTCCGATTAAAATCACCAGTAATTCAGCAGTAAGGTGTATTGACATAATAGGACGTGTTCTCAGGCTTACAATGTCCCAAATTGTGAATTTTAGTGTGTGTGTGTGTGGGGGGGGGGGGGGGGGGGGAAGAGAGGGGAGGTGGGGAGAAAACAAATGTAACACTTGGAGATCATACTTACAATATCAAATTGTTGGGTCTTGTTTCCTTGAATGTCCAGTAAGTAGACCTTGCCTTGATGTGTCCCCAGTGCTAAAAACTGTAACACAGTTCAATCAAATCGGGGTACTATATATCCAATTCTGACATGCAGCCCAATACTGCTGTCCAAAAAAGCATCATACTTTCCCCTTATTCATTACTGCCCAAAAGGAACCTTTTACCTTAGTACATTGGTAAATGTATCATAAAAAATATCATTTAAAAATAGTTTCTGTGAATCCACTCAAGATGAAATTAAACATTTACGAGCCCATTAGAATTCTAAAATGTGCTGTGAATTACCCTGGTAAGATATTACAAGTCCAATAAGGGGTAATAGAGGTGCCGACGCTTACTTTTAGACAAGGCAACAATGGTATAAACCATTTGCAGATACACAAGTAATGTCGTGTAGGATTAAATAGGTGAAGATCTTTCTTGTTTTTACTATCTAAAATTTAAGTCACGCCAGATGAAAACACATCTGGATCGGCAGGGTACATTAATCACTGTACAATAATAACCATTGTACCCAGGGTTGCCAGTTATACTACAAACTTGTAACCAGAATCTCTATACACGTACTCCATTGTTGGTAATTCTTTGCATCGGTCGGACAAACTCTGACAATTTATTTTTAAAATCCACTTACACATTTTACAAATTCAAAAAACTTTGTTTGCGGCTCTGCAGCATTGTATGCGATATAATAGAGACATCTCTCTGATGCAATAAAATCACAATAACCCTTTATACATTTTGCACTGTGGGAGACTCTTCCCTTTCACATTAGTTTCACTGTTCTGCACACATTGTGGCAAACAGTGCTATGTGGACCTGACTGCTTATACATTGTTAACATTGCCATCCCGACTGCTGTCTTTACAATTCCGCTTAAGTACCAAATGCACAGCTCAACCTACTTAACAAATATCCAACCACATTATAATTATGACAATAGATTTTTCCTGC
>CM068743.1:156456-379935 GCA_035084275.1 Hydrolagus colliei
TTGTGTGTGAGAGTGTCTGTGTGTGTGAGAGTGTCTGTGTGTGTGTGAGAGTGTCTGTGTGTGTGTGAGAGTGTCTGTGTGTGTGTGTGAGAGTGTCTGTGTGTGTGTGAGAGTGTCTGTGTGTGAGAGTGTCTGTGTGTGAGAGTGTCTGTGTGTGTGAGAGTGTCTGTGTGTGTGTGAGAGTGTCTATCTGTGTGTGAGAGTGTCTGTGTGTGTGAGTGTCTGTGTGTGTGTGAGAGTGTCTGTGTGTGTGAGAGAGTGTCTGTGTGTGTGAGAGTGTCTGTGTGTGTGAGAGAGTGTCTGTGTGTGTGTGAGAGTGTCTGTGTGTGAGAGTGTCTGTGTGTGTGTGAGAGTGTCTGTGTGTGTGAGAGTGTCTGTGTGTGTGTGAGAGTGTCTGTGTGTGTGTGAGAGTGTCTGTGTGTGTGTGAGAGTGTCTGTGTGTGTGTGAGTGTCTGTGTGTGAGAGTGTCTCTGTGTGTGAGTGTCTGTGTGTGTGTGAGAGTGTCTGTGTGTGAGAGTGTCTGTGTGTGTGAGGGTGTCTGTCTGTGTGTGAGAGTGTGTGTGTGTGTGAGAGTGTCTGTCTGTGTGTGAGAATGTCTGTGTGTGTGAGAGTGTCTGTGTGTGAGAGTGTCTGTGTGTGTGTGAGAGTGTCTGTCTGTGTGTGTGAGTGTCTGTCTGTGTGTGTGAGTGTCTGTGTGTGTGAGTGTCTGTGTGTGTGTGAGAGTGTCTGTGTGTGTGAGAGAGTGTCTGTCTGTGTGTGAGAGTGTCTGTGTGTGAGAGTGTCTGTGTTTGTGAGAGTGTCTGTGTGTGTGTGAGAGTGTCTGTCTGTGTGTGAGTGTCTGTGTGTGAGAGTGTCTGTCTCTGTGTGAGAGTGTCTGTGTGTGTGTGAGAGTGTCTGTCTGTGTGTGAGAGTGTCTGTCTGTGTGTGAGAGTGTCTGTGTGTGAGTGTCTGTGTGTGTGTGAGAGTGTCTGTCTGTGTGTGAGAGTGTCTGTGTGTGAGAGTATCTGTGTGTGTGAGAGTGTCTGTGTGTGAGAGTGTCTGTGTGTGTGTGAGAGTGTCTGTCTGTGTGTGAGAGTGTCTGTCTGTGTGTGAGAGTGTCTGTCTGTGTGTCTGTCTGTGTGAGAGTGTCTGTCTGTGTGTCTGTCTGTGTGTGAGAGTGTCTGTCTGTGTGTGTGAGTGTCTGTCTGTGTGTGAGAGTGTCTGTCTGTGTGTGTGAGTGTCTGTCTGTGTGTGAGAGTGTCTGTGTGTGTGAGAGTGTCTGTGTGTGTGAGTGTCTGTCTGTGTGTGAGAATGTCTGTGTGTGTGTGAGAGTGTCTGTCTGTGTGTGTGAGTGTCTGTCTGTGTGTGAGAGTGTCTGTCTGTGTGTGAGAGTGTCTGTCTGTGTGTGAGAGTGTCTGTGTGTGTGTGAGAGTGTCTGTGTGTCTGTGAGAGTGTCTGTGTGTGTGTGTGAGAGTGTCTGTCTGTGTGTGAGAGTGTCTGTCTGTGTGTGAGAGTGTCTGTCTGTCTATCTGTGAGTGTGTCTGTCTGTATGCAGGTGTGTATGTGTGTGTCTGTGTATCTATGTGAGTGTGTGTGTGTGCCTGTATGTATGCATGTGTGTGTGTCTGTATCTATGTGTGTCTTTATGTGTGTCTGTATCTATGTGAGTGTGTATGTGTCTGTGTATCTATGTGAGTGTGTGTGTGTGTGTGTGTCTGTGTGTGTGTGTGTCCATGTGAGTGTGCAGGTGTGTGCATTTGTGTGAGTCTGCATCTGTGTGTGTCTTTATGTGGTGCGTGTATCTATGTGGGTGTGTGTGTATCTATGTGGGTGTGTGTGTGTCTTTGTGTGTATGTGTATGTGTCTGTGTATCTATGTGAGTGTGTGTGTGTGTCTTTATGTGTGTGTGTGTGTATCTATGTGAGTGTGTCTGTCTGTCTGTATGCATGTGTGTGTGTGATGGTCACTGTTCACTCACCATCACCAGAGAGGCTGTCGAGCTGAGCTCAGCTTCACTCAAGCCTCAGGGGAGAGACCCAGACCCTGCTCTCCTCCCCAGAGCCCCGGGTTCACAGCCATCACTGAGAGGTACAGGACCTGCCCCCAGCGACTCTTAATTGACCTAACTTTTAATGGTGATGCGACTCAGTGTCAGTGTAGGGGGGTCTGAGGTGAGACTGAGTTGAGGCGCTTGTGCTTCTCTGTGTCTTATCTGTGTGTGTGTGAGTCTCTCTCTCTGTGTCTGTTTGTAGTTTGTGTCTGTCTGCTGTATGTGTGTGGCTGTGTGTGTGTCTCTGTGTCTGTTTGTAGTTTGTGTCTGTCTGTGTGTGTGTGTGTGTGTCTCTGTGTCTGTTTGTAGTTTGTGTCTGTCTGCTGTATGTGTGTGTGTGTGTGTGTCTCTGTGTCTGTTTGTAGTTTGTGTCTGCCTGTGTGTGTGTGTTGTGTGTGTCTCTGTGTCTGTTTGTAGTTTGTGTCTGTCTGCTGTGTGTGTGTGTGTGTGTCTCTACGTGGCTGTGTGTGTGTGTCTCTCTCTCTCTCTCTGTCTGTTTGTAGTTTGTGTCTGCCTGTGTGTGTGTGTGTGTTGTGTGTGTCTCTGTGTCTGTTTGTAGTTTGTGTCTGCCTGTGTGTGTGTGTGTGTTGTGTGTGTCTCTGTGTCTGTTTGTAGTTTGTGTCTGTCTGTGTGTGTGTGTTGTGTGTCTCTCTCTGTCTGTTTGTAGTTTGTGTCTGCCTGTGTGTGTGTGTGTGTGTGTTATGTGTCTCTCTGTCTGTTTGTAGTTTGTGTCTGCCTGTGTGTGTGTGTGTGTGTTGTGTGTGTGTGTGTGTGTTGTGTGTGTCTCTGTGTCTGTTTGTAGTTTGTGTCTGCCTGTGTGTGTGTGTGTTGTGTGTGTCTCTGTGTCTGTTTGTAGTTTGTGTCTGCCTGTCTGTGTGTGTGTGTCTGTGTGTGTGTTGTGTGTCTCTCTCTGTCTGTTTGTAGTTTGTGTCTGTCTGCCGGTGTGTGTGGCTGTGTGTGTTTGCTTCGGTGTGCTGGTCTGTGTGTGTGTGTGTGTGTCTATATTTCTATCTATCTGAGCATGTCTCTGTGTCTATGTGTGTGTCTTGTTTGTCTGTGTGTGTCTCTGTCTGTGTGTATGTGTTTGCATGTGTGTCTTTGTCTGTCTGCCTGTCTGTGTGTCTGCCTGTGTGTGTGTGTGTCTGTCTGTGAGTGCATATATCTGTGTGTGTGTGTGTGTGTGGTCCTGTCGGATGCAGCGTTTCATTCAGGAGAAGCCTGTCCATCTCCCAGGAACAGTCTCTCTCTCTCTCTCTCACACACACACACACACACAAACACACAGTAGCCTGCACACCGCTTAGCTTTCGTTGGAAATTGCATTTAATGACATTTCTCGAAAGGAACTGTTACTGTGATAGGATAGTATTGTACAAACAGTAAACCTGGGCAGGAGTTAAGTCTATCTTCCCCCCCCCCCCCCCCCCTCTCTCTGTACATACACACACATAGAGGAAGATGAGAGCATTGGGTTGGACAGAAACCTTGCAGAAAAATGAATGAATCTTTGGGATCAAAACAATTGAGGGTTGGGAACAGGGAAATGTTTTGGCTGCAAGGAAACACGGTCGCTGCGTGAAATGATACACCTTTGGCTGGTTTTAAAAGAGGGATTGCTTCGCTTTCATCATCAGTTATACTTCATGACATTTCCCAAAAGGATCTGTTGTTGTGACACTTTGTATTTTGTACAAAGACGGAAGAAGTCCTGGGCTGGAGTTTCTCCATCTCTCTCTGTCTGTCTCCACACACACACACAAACAAACACTAACACAGCTGGCCTTAGAATGAAAGAGAAATTTAATGCAGAAAGCGAATGAATCATTGGAATTAAAACACAGGTGTGTGTGTGTCTGTGTGTGTGGGGAGGAGACACAGACTGGACAAAGAAACAAGTCACATTTCATCCTGTTTGAAATGATGCAGCGTTCGGTGGTTTTAAGGATATCCCAGACACGATTTTCCACATCGATCCGACCATGTTCTTGTACAAAGGCCAATTGAGCTAAGGTTGAAACGAAAAGAGAATAAGCTTTGTACTGATGCAAGAAGTTTTACTCCAAGGGCACTAATCCCAACCCTACCCTCTGAGTCCCAAGCGAACCAAACTTAGTTGTTCTTGCAAATCTTAAAAAATATAAGATAATCCAAGCGGTAACATTTGCTGCTTTTTTTTATTTGCTAAGAACCCCTCCCCTCCCCACCATCTAAGATTATTGTGACTTCGTTATTATATTTCAAGGACTATTATTTAAAAGAGAGGTGGACATTTATTTGGGGAGGACGGGTTTGTGAGGTTATGGGGAGAGAGCTGGGGAGTGGGATCGAATTACTCTTTTCAAAGAGCCGGCGCAGACTCGATGGGCCGAATGGCCTCCTTTTGTGCCGTAAGGTTCTGTGATTCGGAGTCATATTTTTTGAATTAAAAAAACCCATTTATAATTCTGCGTCCTTTTAGATCATATGATTGCATTTGAACAACGTCTCTTTCTTTTACTTCAGTTAGAAAAAGATTTTGTATCTGACCGTTTTATCCGTAAACATTATCCGCCCACCTTTTTTTGAATCTGTGTGTCAGACAGAGAGATGGGAATATGTAAATACAAGACAAATTTTAATTTTGCAGCTAACTGACCTTCTTGGCTTTTGTTGTGCTGTAGTAGTTTAATTTTTTGTTACTGTAACTTGCTGCAGGTGGACCTATGGCAGAAATGCTATTGACGATAATAATAATTTGGTTGCTCAATTCACAACTGTTTGTGGGACACTGGCAGACACAATTGCCTGCCCCATTTCACTCCAAAAAAATGCACAGCGAATTCACTTTACAGTCTAATCTTTAAAGAGCTTTAAGGCATCTCAACGACATGTTAAGGCTACATATCAAATGCAAGGATTATTATTAGTAGTGGTATAAGCTCTTTCTTTGCGTTTTCGTTTTTGACATATGTACATATGCAGGTATATACTTCAGTTATTCCATATCAATGAAATATTCAATATTTCTTTCAAAGCATTACAAATAGAAATCTGCTTTCCCGCCCCCCCCCCCCCCCCCCCCAAAATGCAGAGTTGTTTAGCTTATTAAAGCCACAGACTGTTGAAAATGAGTTGAACATCCAACCTATCTGCGTTTGGCAGAGTTGAGACTATATTTCTTATCTTGCAGAAAATACATATACACAGTACTGTACTATGTGTGTCTCCCCCCACCTGCCCTTTCTCTCTCTCACTCGCTCTCTCTCTCTCTCTGTATACTGGTGTCATGTGATTTTTTTTCAATCCTATTTTGGTGAAGCTGCTTGACTTTTGCTGTTGCCTCTGTTTGGTGATGATTCTCACTGTAAGCGTTGATTGACAGATGCATGCCAGAAACCCCCATTCTCCTCTTCGCAAGATATGTATGATGGATAGCGATCTCTTGGCTCAGCAGGATACAGGAACCATGCATGCTATAATTGGTCAGGTATGGAGTCAGCCATTTCTCAACTCTATTTTACCATGAGATTCGTGTAATTCATATTTACAGCACCTTTTTTGTTCTACCGTCTTATGTGCAGTTTGCGTAGCTATTGTTAGAGGGAATTTCGGTATAACATCTCTGGCTAACTGGAAATGAACGTTGAAAACTATCTGCAGTTTTTTTTCTATCTCTCTCGTGTTTATAGCTTGTTATAACTTTACTGTAAAACAGTGCTATTTTACCCAAATTTCTCTGCATGTAGCACACCAATAGGGGGTGTGAAGACTCATGATTGTTGTACATTGGTTGGAGATTTGCAGTGTTATACTACTGGGCCCATTGTGTGACTGTGTTATATCATTATAGTGTGTGTTTTTTTTAGCTTAAATCCAAATGATGTGTGAACTGAGTAAATATATGTTATTGGAGGGAAGCAGCCAGTAAATTAAAAACTGCCCACAATCAAATAGGTCTAGGTGGTCTGCTGCTATTTCTAATGTAATACGGCAAGCAGCTTTAATAAACAGCTCTATTTACTCCCTCAAGTCACCAAGATAAACTGCCCGATGGCTGCTGTGATGAAATGCCAGAAGAATATCTCTCAAAGGCCTCACATGCTGGGCTTTAGAGCCATTTCGTCTTTGTCTACTGGATACCAGATGGGTCAGCAATGCTTCTCGTGTTGTTTGTATTCTGAATAGTCCCAGTAAACTTATCCTTGGCTTTAAAGCACAATCATCTGGAAAGATATCCCTGTCTTGTAATCTTGTTTATCTGCAAATAATCACGGGAATTGGTGAAATTATTGCCATTTCAGGATAAGCACAGTCAATTAAGATCACGCTGCGTTTAAAGTGATCATTTTCCTGACAGTAAATTCCAGGTGAAAGGACATGCATTGAAATAGCGTAGATGTGTTTAATTTTAAATATTAATACGACCAGCAAGATACACAGACAGAAATATGAGCTTTCTTTCCTAATCGGTACGATTTTGTAGAAAGGGTGTTACAATCATTTTTAGGCTGTTCGAAAAGGTTCAGGAAGATATCCATATGTGATTAAAATGTCATCTAGTGCATTCACATTCACACTAATATTTTAATACTTTCAATGAATGAAATACTAGTATCCTAAGTCAACAATTATTAATTATTTGAATTATTGTTCGAGAGAGATTTTCTTTGCTTTCAAGGATCAACCCAGATTAGGTTTGATGTATATGCTGTTCAGTTGAAATATCCATTACGCGTACAGTAATATTGTTATACTTTGTCAGACTTGCACTTTTTATCTTCATTGTTCATTTTCAGTTATTATTGCAAAGTACATTTTTTGACTTATCTTTTATATTTGAGTCAATGATAATAATATATTTGAACAATTTTAATGTGTGAATAACTTAGACATCTTCAGGCAGTTTGGCTGCAGGTTAACTCAAACTGTGGGAATCCACAAATTGGTCATTTGAAATTGGTCATTTGAGCATTGGTGTGTTGCAGTTATTGCACCTATTTTCTGCAATAGAAAATATTAAGGTCTCATTGAGTCTCTTTTACTGCGGCTATGAATAAAACAACATATTTATCAATTGAGTAGTGATTTGAGCTTCATTATTTCAATAAATAAGTGCTAGAGTACTTTGTTTTCTTTTCTCAAGATATTCAGCATTTGATCGTACACCTAAGTGCCTTTCAAGATTTGTGCAAACGTAATAAAAGGAATTGTCGATGGCTGCAGCTGTAAAATGCCTTCTAGTCCATTTTATTTTTGAATACCGTGTCTGTGAGGTGGACACCACACAGCAAACCGTAAGGTCAGAAGAGGAATTGTAAACCCTGTTAAGAGGGTGTACAGGAATAACATCCTGTGTCTGAATTCAACGTACTTAAGTTCAAAAGTGACAGCAGCCGTGTCCTTCTATAAAGAATACATCCTTGATTTTAAAAAATCATATCGCAGCATCGAATCTGCACAATGTCGCATGTTGTTTCAGCCTCAAAAAGATGAGTATTCAATACCAGAATAATCATCTTTTCAAACGTCATTATTGACAAAGCAAATTCCATGGGACTTTATGTCGATATATCAAAATGTCAAATTTTAAAAGGAGCAAAAATGGTTAGAGTGTCTGGACACGATGCGCTGTAGCTTCTTTCAAGAAGTGTTCGTTTCAGCCCCAGCAATATTTGAACCTTCGGCTTTTCGTTTTTTAATCCTTATTCCTTTCACTATTGTTCGGAAGATTTCACGACAGAGCACCATTTGCTCCTAAGAGTACACTGGGACACGTAAGAAAAGCAAGGCTATTGTTTAGCTAAAATGGTGCAAACCCTGTCATTGAAAGAGTAACTGATTGCAACAACCTGCGTCATTGTAGTGTTAATTTTTTTTGGCACACAGTCTGAAACATTGTTTGTAAGTGGGTGGTGGTGGGGGGAGGTGGTGAGTGGGGAGTGTGGGGGTTGGAAAGAGTAGGGAAATTATGAATATTGAGAAATGATTGCATGATTTAGTTTATATTGTTAAAATTTCTAGCAATTTAGAACATCTGAAAGATTGCCACCCGGTCATAAATATTGTTGAACTTCCGCAGCTAAATCAAACTGTGGCCGTTGTTTCCCTTATAACAACGATGAACGAAGAACCAACGTTTGGTTCGGCACGTCTCTATAATATCGTACTACTTTTGCATTATTTCCTGTTCACATAGGAACACTGCATGAGGAATTCAGAGTCAGAGATAACTTCAAAATAGTTCAGAAGCTGAGGGGGGATGTTAGAGAGGCAAATTGTTCCAAACGCACGTGTGTATATTATCCATATTTGATTTAAAAATTGTCCCATTTCGTGCAAAATAAGTCAGGAAGGCTTCTTCACAAATACATTTTGTGGATTTTCTGTGTGATTCCAGCCGTCGTATTCTTGAAGTAAAAACACTGCATTAACGAAAGCCAGCGGTTTTCACGGGGAATTAAAATATTCTGCAGTTGTGGTTCGATTCAGACTCATTCTGCAGGAAACAAAGCTTTATGAAGAGGCTATCACTGAGTTCACAATCCTATTATTTTTGCAAGTGGAAAAAAACGAAAAGACAACTTTAGCTTCCCTTCAGTTTTATTTAGTTTAAAAAAAAACAGCTATTATCCTTTGATGGAGGATGTCATCAATTTAACCGAGGTTGCTTTTTTTTGCATAGAAATTGCACAAACCAAATTAAACAACTTGAGAATTGAAATTTATTGATAGCTGTTTGTGTGATGATAGAACTGATGTCACGGCTTATTAAAACATCAAGTGTGTGAAATCTGCGTACAGAAATGAATTATTTACAGTGCCGGTTTATCTGTTGAATCTGTCGAGGAGACGGATCATTGGAAAGAATTAAAATTGATTGTGCTCACAACAAGCGGCAGTTTTTCATTCAGTCTTTCACTGTTCAGCCTTATTTTGCGCTATTATCTTAATCTGAGTTTAGACCTCATCTTCTGAATGACAGGTAAGTTCATCAGCATTACTAGCCTCCTGTTTATGTCTTAGCTCAGGCAGACAGGTCACACTGTCCAGTCACCCTTCTCACACTGCCTTCCCCAGGGAACAAGCCCAGCCATGCCATCATGATCCCTAGGCCCGGGGGCCCGGCTGGCTGTGCATTTGTATGTTTGCTGGGTATAAAAAAAAACTAATATGGCTCAGCTTGTTAAATGAGGTACCGAGAGAACAAAACTGCCGTGACACATGAACTAGAGAAACATGTCTGGAGGCTGGGGGAGGGGGGGGAGGGAAAAGATCATTCTCAACTTTTATGCATTATTTTGTTGATTCAAGATACGGGATAAATGTAGTATGCAACAAAAAATGTATTAACCCTTTGAGAACTGGATTGGCATGACCAAAGAATTGTGTGTGTGTGTGTGTGTGTTTTTGGGGGGGCGTGGGGGAGAGGAAATCAAAGCTGTTCTGGAGGATTTGAGCTTATTTCTGGAATCTTCTGATTTTTGAAATTGCTTTGAGAGTTGCGTTTTAAATGAAGGTCAAATGTTTAAATTTTAATACAATTTGAAAAAAAATTACAACAATTCCTATTCTGCAAAGTCAAAAAAGCTTGGTTGCAATCCAACATCTTGTAAATCCTTATCAATTGTATTCTATTTATAAGGTGTGTCCACTTATAATGTAACTATATACTTTAGTTGCTTAACTTTTTTTTGTCAAATGGGAACAATTGATATATAACCCCCCAATATAACAATGTAAGATCATGTAAGTTCCTTGTATCTGGTGTGTGAAATGAAAACTACAGAAGCAAAAATGATTACAGTCTTGCTTACCGAGGATATGTGTCCATATTGTATCGAGAGTCTCTCTGATTTTTCGATGGAGTGTCTGTAGACATTGCGACATTTTCACAGCAAATATCCTGAAGGTACATTTAATTTCTTGAAGATTGCTGCCAGGCTCACCGAACAAAGATAGGTGTGTGTTTTACTCCTCCGAGGCGGCTGTTGGCAAGAATATACATCAACTAAGCACTATTTGTTCACAAAAATATACTTTTCAGTCCAATTCACCACTGATTTAATGCCCTCTTCCAATTAGAAATATGCTGTCTGCTCACGTGCCAGATTTTTTCTTTGCCAAGAACAGTAAATGGCAATCCTTGCTTGTAAGGTAACAGTAGCATATCCACACCATGCGTGAACTGATAAGTGCCCTGGGATTATATGTCTGTAAATGGAGGTGTAATAAAGATCTAGTTTGGGACTATAAAATGTAATATTTTTGAACTCAAATTTCATATTCTTCCTTTGTTTTCCAACTGGCAGAGGTATAAAAAACAATGTGTTGCTGTGTTGTAAAATCTGTTCGCCTCTGCCTTACAGTGGAATTGAGATTGAGTTGAATTTGTGATAATTGTGCAAGCGTATTGCGCCCCCTCCTACCAGCTAAACACGCGTGAATTTGTCCCGCTTCTAACTGTACACATAGTTGAGTCAGGTCTGAGAATATCTTCCATCGTATTAAAGATTTTGTTTCAGTGTTCTTTGCCTATTGGCTTTGTGTTCTGATCACAGTCCATCAATTGACTTCCCCCTTTTAAGAGCAGACGTGCCTTCCAGATTATAGTAAAGCCCTGGCAGGTTCCCCACAAGCACCAAACTGAATGCTTTTCATGTGGAAATATCAAGTGTTTAGGTATGGAAACAATAATGCCTTCAAAATTTTGCTTCAGAAATTTTTCCAGAGTCGATTACTCACACAGGGAACTAACTGTGTTTGGAGCTTTGTGTGTTCATTAATAATGTGTCTATATACTGCCCCTGATATAATAATAATCCTTATACTTGATACAGCATCTTATCATGTCATCAAGATGGCTCAAAGAGCATCACCGAATATACTGTAACTACACTTACAGGTTCTATGTGAGGTGCTTTGAGACATCTTCCAAATTCCATTTAAATGTGAACTATATTGTGTTACACAAGTCAGGTGACAAAATAATCATAGAATCTTACGGCACAAAAGGAGGCCATTCGGCCCATCGAGTCTGTGCCGGCTCTTTGAAAAGAGCGATTCAATCCCATTCCAGCTCTCTCCCCGTGACCTCGCAAACCCGTCCTCCCCAAATAAACGTCTACTTGGTTTGTATGTGTATTTGGTATGCAAACCAAATACAGTATTTGGTTTGTACTGTATCTGTTCAGAGTGTGGGAAGTGGGGGCTGAAGTTTTCTTGTCGTTGTACTTCACAGATCAACTAACATTTAGGCTCTCGGAGGTGAACGGAAAATTTGCTGGAAAATTGAAAAATGATACATGATATGAAAGTTACTGAATTACATGCGCTGAAAATCTTAAATCTATAAAAATGGAAATGACTGGGTGGCAGTAATGCTCGAATCCAGCTTTGCAGGAGATGAAGTTGCTGAGTAGAAAGGAGCTTTCGTTTGCTGGGATAGACCAGAGTCAATGTAATGATAGTGGACCGGCGATGGCAGGCAGCTGCGAGGGCAGTTATTGATTGTGAATGATTGAAAACCAATAGTGACTTACAACAAGCCACCGTGGGTGGCAGCAATCCCACTTACATTCATTTAAATAGACTGTACAGCGCGGCAACAGGCCCAACAATTTGCACCCGTGTTTATACTCCACGCGAGTCAGCCGTCTTCAACCATTTTTCTTGAGAAATATCTGGCATTTGGGATAACGTAACTGCCCCCTCCTCCCAGATCTGTGGGATTGCAACAGATCTGAGGAATAATTTGTCCCAATAGCGCAAAAGGGTTTTTGAATCAGTACATAATAAAAACGTTCATCTTTGGCATTCGGTGGTCGAAAAAGGATGCCTTGCGTATTCAGAGTGGCTTAAACTAAACTGTAAACAGCAATAGAGTTGTGTCCTGGTAGAGGCACATAATTCTATGCTTCTCTTAGGCAATAGATTCACTCAGAGTCACACCAACTTTCAGGGTTGGAAAACACTGTGTGTGTGTGTGTGTTTGTGTGTGTGTATGTATGTGTGTGGTGCTTGTGTACTTTAACAATGCAGTACTACAGTTGAATTGTGACAGTCTGAAAATCATTTAAACAGTAATACTTGGTCAAGAAGTCCTTGTGTGTTTTTCTCTTTGAATGTCGTGGTATTATTTGTGGTGGAGTGCATGCTAAAAATGCATGCGCGTTTTGAATCTTTCAAGAGAAATTGCTGTATTAAATAAACCAAGGTGGCTTTCATCAGGACTGAGGACTTTCCGCTATTGTAACTGCACATTAGCTGTGGAGAATACCGAGCCATTTAAAAACACTGTCAGAGAAGACCTGTGCCAGGTAGAAATTTGGAAAACGTTAAGAACGAAAAGGGAACGAACGCATGAAATAGGAGTGTTTCCAGGGAATAGGCATAATGGAAGTGAGGTTAGAGAAAAGCAAGGTGTTATAAATATCGGCTGGAGGCCAGGAAGCTGGGTTATTAAAAGAAGAGAAGCAAGTGAGCACCTCTTCCAGCACACAAATTCTGGCCTGTCTTTTGATGGACAATGCTGAAAACCGGCTGAAGCCAACAGACATGTCACACTGAGATACTCAACATGACAGGTAACAGAAGAGCTGCAGAGGAAAGCTTTCGAGCCACTGCTGGGAGAGTTTGTGTTGTGCACAGCAGGCTCCGGAGAGGAATGCAAACGTGGTCTATAGGAGGTCAGGCAACAGAGTAAATGTGATCCGAGGATATAACCTCTGAGGAAGCGTTGGTGGAGCTCACTTGTTTTGGGGTAATGAAATTAATTGGAATGTTTCTTTTCAGTCAATCACCGTTTGATTTTCATGTCAAGTTGTAAACAGCATCTGGCAGCAGGGTGGCCGGTGTACGGTTTACTCTGAAATATATTGAATCGCACATCTTCAGGTGATTCCCTCCTGCCCTCGTTCCTCCCCTCCCTTTGACATCACGTCTTCGAAATGTCTCAAATCGCTTCACAGAATATACTGTAAAGTGAATGGACTGTGTATTTGTGGGCGAATCGCCGGTCAGTGAGTGCACAGTGAGAGACCTGACATGAAAGGCACTATACAAATGTAATTTTGTTGTTGGCGGTGGTGGTTTGATTCCCCATAGGACAAAACCTTGGTAAGTAAGTTTCCTTACTCCATACGACTAATAATAATCCCTCAAGAAAAAAAACCTAAATTGGTTACTTCAATCTATGACTGTTTGTGGAAGTCAAGAGGGGTGTAGGGTAAGGGGGTGGTTGTGGAAAGATGACCAAAGGTGTAGTTGAAGAGGAAGGTCTTGAGATAGGCCTTGAAGGAGGCAAGGGTGGGGGAAGGTTGTGGGACTCCAAGATGGAGTTCCAAGGGTGGGTGCGAAAAGGCTGAAGGCCTGACCTCCGATGGTGGAGTGGGCAAGGTGGGGGACATGGAGCAGGCTAGTACCTGCCAAGCGGAGGGAGTGGGCAGTTTGGTAGGGTATAAGGAGGTCATGGAAAACCGGATTGGATGGATTATTCATATAAAGAAAGGCAGGAGAGGAACAAGCGAAGCTAGGATGCAACGACTCATTTCAGGATCTCGGAAAGGAAGGAGGGGCCTGCAAATGGGATGGTTGTTGGCCTTCAGGAACAGGTTGACGAAGAGTAAACTGGGAAAACTGGGGAAAGGAAAAATCGATGCTCGGTTTGTATCCAGGACGGATATTGCTGCAGGCAGCAAGTGAGAGTATTTCCACCATGTCAAAATTGGAGTTCAATTGGCTTAATATTGTCTGCTTGCCCCTAACTCAGCCTAGAAAGTGGCCATTTCAGCACGTTTCTATCAAGGCAGATGTTTGCTGTCACAGGAAACATCACCCCTGCTGACAGCACAAAACAGAGCTAGTTTCTCACTGTTAACATTTAGTAGCTTTGCTAGAATTTCAGCAGCTTAGGGGCTTCTGTGCTCAGGTGACTTCCTAAGTGTGCATACTTGGGTTTGGATGGTGCCAGGACCTGTAAGATAACAGGAGAAGAGGAAGCATGTGTTTGTTCAGTCTCTACTGTCTCTGGTTTCATTTTCCTCTTTATAACAAAAAAAATTGATAATGCTAAAGCATAAGGCCGGAGAACAAGCCAATTGGGAATCACTTAGATAAAACAGGTTATGTATTTTGTGGCCGCTGTGTGCAAATGAGCTACTGTGTTAACCCACCTAATGCACGTTGACAACACTTTAATGTAGGTTCATCTGAATTGCTTTGAGACATCCTCCTAATGCTATATAAATGCAAGAGTTAATATTATTATCCTCTGTGTAATATTATCAAGAGAGGAATAGTATTAGTATCAGTATTGTATTAACATGGGACTTCCTCCCAACATGAGAGACACTGTGCACATCTAATTTGTTGTTGTTATTAATATATTATATAATACAGCATAATGATATCATTACTCTCTTTGATTTCTGTGAGATGGACATCTGGCTTAAGACTACATATTTCTTCACGTCATTAATATTGTAGAATTGAATCATGGCTTGATGTATTCTAAGCTGGACTGGGTAGAGGGCAAGAGCAGTGCTTGTGAGAGAACCACTTTCTCCGGTTTCGTTGAGATCAGGAGGAACCTTTGTTTTTTCACCCGCAAAATGTATAGTCAATTCACTCTATAGTATATCCTCCAAAGCGCTTTGAGATGTCTTGAAGATGTGGTAAGGCATTATATCAAATGCAAGTGTGATTATTATTATTATATGTGTGCAGTTTTGGAGGGGGAAGGGGGAAAGGGGGGGGGGGGGGGGGGGGCTGAAAAGAAACACCATCACTGGAGCTTGCTGGTAAGGCTGTCTCTGGCTCGAAGGGGGAGAAATTCCCACTGCGAAAACAATCAGTGAATTTACTTTAGATCTAAGTGACTCCAGCCAGGTCGATGCCTCATGCTGATGTGTTGAAAACATTTAAAAATTCGAAGAGCTTGATATTCTCTCGGCGGGCAGGCGGGAGGCCAGGCAGGCAGGCAGACTGCAGCGTGTGTCCTCACTCGTTGAACTGCTGCAACCGACAATTGTCTTTTGTCACCACACAAATCAGTAGGAAAACTAGGCTATCAATCCAGGTAGTTTTTTTTTCCATCAGTGGCCGGGTGGGTTACATACCCAGCAAAATGTTCGGGGGTGATTTTAAAAAAAATTGCGATTGACGACAAAGAGGAAACTTGTAATTTTCACAAACTGGATTTGCTTTGATAGCAACTCTCCTGGTAGTAATCCTGTTAGTAAAGTGCGAGAACTCACTTTGCAGCGTAGGTTTGTTAGGCTTTTCTAAATGTGTAACTTTCGGGTCGTTTTGTAAATACGAGAGGTTCACACCAACCCGTGAGAATTCCCTCCCACATGACCTAATTCTGATGGGGGAATTAATGCCGGTAGGAGTGATGAACTTCGAATTTCACAGCCGTGTCTCTGCGTTTCTTGCTGTGTCTCACAGTCTCTCTCTATGTCTCGGTCTCTCTCTGTGTGCCTCATTGTCTCTCCGTGTCTCAATGTCTATCCCTGTGTCTTGATGTCTCCCTCTGTGTCTCAGTGTCTCCCAGTGTGTCTCAGTCTCTCGCTGTGTCAGACTCTCACTGTGTCTGGTGTGTCTCGCTGTGTCTCGATGTCTCTCGCTGTGTTCCAGGGTCTCTCACTGTGTCATGGTGAGTCTCGCTGTGTCTCGCTGTGAGCTGATGTGTCTCGCTGTGTCTCGATGTCTCTGCCATGTTTCGGTGTCTCTCACTGTCTCGCAGTCTCTCTCTGTGTCTCAGAGTATCTAGCTGTATCTTGCAGCCTCTCTCTCTCTGTATCAGGTGTCTCTCTGGTCTTGGAGTATCTCTGTGTGTCAGTGTCTCTCTGTGTCTCGGTGTCCTTCACTGTTTCTCCGTGTCTCTCTGTGTCTGCGGGTTACTGTGAAGCAATTCCCACGGAAATCGCTGTGAATGCAAAGTGGACAAAATAAGAATGTAATGGTGGTAATTGCCGCAAAGCTCCTCCTTGTAAAGTACAGATCACAGATTTCTCTGCATTGTGTGAATCTGCATAAAGTTTCATCCACAACACATGCGAGGCAATTCACTTTACAGTATACTCTGTGAAGTGCTTTGACACGTATCGAAGACGTGATAAAGTAGCTATATCAAACGCAACGATTAAAGCAAATTATTTCTTCCGCAAAGACTCACTGTGTCCCTCTTTACTGTAACAAAGCTTTCTAATTGACATTTAAGACAGCTGACTTCTGATACACCCAGACCCTCTTGGTAGAGAGCTGGTATATCCTCAACATACTTAGATTGTTTGGGATTTCATAATGCGCTGTCACTGAAGAATATTTTTTCTCCCGCAATCTACTTAGCAAGGATTTATCGATCTTGGTTTTTTTCCCCCCCCCCCTTCATGGAGAATTACTGATCCATTTTGGAAAATCAGATTGTCACACCTCCACGAGACTGTGCAGAGTCCAGTTCCCAAAGGGGGCTACCTTAGAAGTTGACTTTGACAGGAAATCCCTTGGTAATAGAATTCAACAGAATATGGTCTCATTGCTGTTATACATTTTGCAAGGTGGTAAAAATAAATTTGTTTCTGTGCATTATGTGAGAAGTGGTCTGGTTTGAGTCTTTATTTGGTCTGAATAACAGGCCCATCAAAAGGGATTTATTTACTTCCAATTGTATGTCTAAATTGATGTATATTTATTTTCCCCAAACTTTTTATTGAAACGGTGTTTTGTGAGATGCGGTCAAAGTTCTGGAACCTACATTGCAGGGTAGGTGTGTTAGGGCTTTTACGAACCTGTAACTTTGGGGAGGATGCCATCTTTTTGGAAATACATTGATGGTCAAAGCAAGGATGAATAGAAGGAACTGCAGTGAGAGGACAGCGTGAGGATATCATAGCTCCAAAATGACGTGCTATCTAGGTAATGAAGTGATTCCGCTGGCTCGGACTGAGGATTGCCATTTGAACTGGGCTGTGCTACCGAGAGACAGACAAATAGCTCAGCAGAAAGAATATTGCGCTTGGTGTCACTGGGTAGAGGGAAATGTCGACTGTGTGAGGTGTTCTCTGCAGGAGTAGTTGGAGAATACTTTGATCACATTTCCAACGAGGGGCATGGCGTGGACTGTGAGTATCTGACGTGCCACTAATGCGCCTAAAGCCAGGGTCAGGTTGGGTTCGAGTGGAACATTTGATGCATCATAAGGTGACCGGGAGATCAGTGGGCACATCCCAGTCCCGGGTTTCCTTGGATTCCCGTGGATTTAGCATTTCCCTGCCTGTGCGTGTGTTGATCCCGTTTTAATCTGCCTGCGTCGGTGGCTTCTATTTATTGTTGTTCCCTGATGCGCTCGATTTTGTGGCTATGACTGAAACGCTCTGCTGCCCTCCTTATCTTTTATTCAGAGGGCGTTTGTGCGGTTGGTACCCTCGTCGATTGGCTGTGGTCTGCCGGGTCACCTGACTCCGAAATATCATGTTATCAAATATTAAAAGTTGATTTCTCGCGGGGCAAAAATAAGCAGTGGGTGCCAACACAGGGTGAGCCAGGGAGAGTGAGAGAGGGAGAGAAAGTGTGTAGCTCTGTGCTGCTGGTGTAGAGCTTGCTGGTACAATGTAGCTTCACCGAAGATTATTAACTCTTCTGTGGTTGAAGTGATATGGCTGGACAGTGAGGAAGTCAGCGTGGACATGCAACAAAGGGAATCGGTGAACTAAAGGTTAATTTAATGATCTCTAGGCTGTAGAAAAGCAGCTTTGGAGCAGTGAGCTCCACTGCTCACATTATAACAACCTTCCCCGTACAGTGATGTACACACGGCAGCACAGGGTGTGATTCCCAAACTCCGATGTTGAATTAAAGACCGCTGTCTAATTGGATCTGGAGCTATTTTGCAGAGCCGTAATGTCAACTTAAGTAGTAATTTTTAGTTAGTGATTAACAGTACAAAGAAAAAAAAGGCAAGCTGTCACATTGGTTGTAAAGCCAGAGATTGTGATGAAAGATGATAGCTGCGATCTCATCCTTTCCACTTGTTTAGGATTGTCAGAATGAGGAATGTCAGCATTATGAAAGCTCAGCCCTGCTGTTGATATGATAAAACGCTTCAGAAACAGCCTTCCTCTCCGTGTGTGGAGCTGCATTTTATTTTCCATTTTTGTGAGAAATTAATTTGTGTCCAGGGTGGCCTCTAACCCCTATTTCTTTTGTTGCCTTGTGAGTTGCCGGTTGCCCATAAGCAAAATGCTGGCTAGGAATTGTATTGTTAAAATCATGAATCCTTTCCAGCTACCCCGCGAGGTTTCAAACGGCCAACAGACTGTAAAGAATAAATAATAAAAAAGTATTGATTATTTTGATGACTGTGAGATTCAATTAAGTATTAATTTTGCCCTCCAGTGGACCTATCGAGGTATTCAAAAGGGAGGATTTGGTGCAGCTAAATGTATGTTGAGTGCATCAGTCTTAAATTGAGGAAAATGTGTTTACCTTTTGCAAGAGGCACTGAGTCGTGATATTTAAGTGCTGTGCAAATTAAGCCCTGATGGCAGTGACATTGTTTGCGGTGATATTAGTATTGACTAAAGGAGTACATTTGATGACAGCTTCAACTATTTTTATTGATTAACATTTTCATAGATTATCATGTGTCATATCAAATTCCTTTTCCAGAAGTGAATACATTAAAACCCGCAGGTCCATCGACCAATGTCGATGAGGAGTGGACACAGGGAACATATTATCCAACCTATCTGCACGCCGGTCACCTGTTCTCTACATAGATCCATTTAGGCATAAACTTTGCAATAAATAGCAGAAGAGTAGCTCAGGGAGTTTAGTTCTTACCAATTCTCCTCAGTGAAGATGGACTTGTCGGTTTACAAGAACCGCGTTAATCATCAAAAGGTAATTCTCAGACAGTTTAATGAGAAAACTGTCCCACCCCCATCCCCCTCCACCCATTCATCTGCTAATTGTGAGGCTCACAAAAACTATTTAATCCAGGAATGGATACCTCGAGGGTCCTTGTTATTAAGATTTTTACTACTATTATCATCATGATAGGTATAAATAGTTTCACATTGATTTAAATGGTAAGATTCTTTGCAACTCTCATCTGTCCATTCAAAATACGAAGTATTTTCTCTCTGTTCAGTTTCTGTTCACAGCAAAGGATTGTATTTAATGTTGATACCTTCAAAAGATTCTGCTTTAGATTTCTCTCTGTAGAGAGGGGAAAGCCTTTTTGTTTGTGTGAGAAAGTTCTGCGTTGGGTAAAGTGATTTACATCGGTGGTTCTTGATGTTGCTAATGAGTGTCTCATTTTCAAATGCATTCTGCAACTTTTTTAAAAAGAACAAAAAAAATAGAAATAGTGACCGTTTTAGGTGGCACTGTTTCTAGGATAAGCCTCCGTTGCAAAGAGTTTTTTTTTTGACAAAGCATATCTAATCCCTCCCATGCTTGTAGACCTTTAATAGGGTGGGAGTAATGGAAAACTCATTGAATCTGTAATAGCTCTTCACTTGACTGCAACCGGCAACAGCAGCAGGAGCTGCCTGGAACTCAGATAAGGGAGAGTGTACACCAAAGCTAACCCCGTTTCGCTCATCGTTTTCTCTCCCAGGATCCTATGATTTCTGGACAACAACTCAGCAAACCGGTGCTGTGCCTCCAAGCTGAAATGAATGCAGAATCGAGAGGTGAGGACAAGACGGCTATTTCAGACAATGAGCTAAATGAGTCTCTGCTCGTGCCCGTGGAATCAAACGACAGCGAGGACACTCCCAGCAAGCTCTTTGGTAAGTGTGTTTTGGTATTTGATTTGAATGCTCCCTTGCTGAGAAAAAAGAATCCGTTTCTCTCACCTCTCTCTGTCGTTCTTTGCTGCCGCTGAAGCCCAGAACAAATCCCTTTTCTACATTGCCACAGCGTTTTCCACGTATAGCAAAATGAGTGTCGTTTTTTTTAATAACGAGGCCACAAATAGACAACTGAGCTGTATGACAATTAATTCTAACTTTCCACCCTATCAGACAAGGCACATTACAGGATTCATAATTATATTCTTCCAAGGGCTCTTTCTCTCTCACTCTCTCTCTTTCTCTATCTGCTGAGGAGGGTCGAAGGCCAGAACGTTCCTGCATCACTTTGCTGCACTGACGTTTTCGTGAGGCGTTAAGACGCCACTTGCGTCCTCACCCCTAATATTTGAGAGTCAAATGGAAAAGTGTTTGTCAAAGACTCCTGGGGACTCTCTAATGGCATTTCACAAAAGCCTTTGGTGTAAAACATATGAACTTTATCTTCCCAGTTTTGAAGCTCAGTTGGGTTCAAATAATACAGTACGCGATATTTCTTAAGGGGGGCCCCCTTGCAAATAATTTAGGTCATGGCGGAACTGAAGGGGTTAAACTACTGTGTGTGCCAATAGCCGGCCGATGTCTTTTCAGCGCTGGAGAAAATTCCTTTCTTAAGCAACAACAGAAATGTTTCACTGATGATGCCACCATGCCCTGTATTAGTGAGTTAGCTGCAGACTGTGACTTGTCACAGTCTGCAGGGAACAAGTTTGCTATGTTGCTGTTTTGTCGAACTTGCTCCCGATACTATTGATGTTTGCACCATATATATTTCATGTATGTTACATGCAGAAAGAACTGAACACTTCAATTTGTATTTCTGAAGTTTATTTCCCTTTCTTTTCTCGTGGTCAAAACTCTTGAGCTTCTATTTGATGTGTTCTTGTCAGTGGCGGGTAAACCTGGATTATTTAGCACTGTCAGAGACTGGAGTTGTCTTTGATTAAAAAAAAAACCCTGCTGCTATATGATTTGAGATTAATAATACATCACACAGCTATACATCAAGAGAAGTGAGTGAAAATTGAAGAGAATCTCCACTATAGTCTGTCTTCATTTTTTTCCCTCCTGGTGGACATGTTTTCTTAAACGTGTGATTCTGGGGGCTGGCTACGGGACAGGAGAGACGCATGTGCAGGTAGATGTGCAAAGTCCCAGTTCAACAACACCTGTTTGGATTTTCCTGAAGCTAAACACAGCAAGGCTGTGGAAGAGCTTATTCCCGAGATGTGGGAATGTGTCAAAGTGACAGTGAGTGATCTGCGTAAAATGTCATGCTGTGAGGTTAATAAATTTTTCAGAATATCCAAAGGCATGAATATCGAAAGAATACTCATAGATAGTAGCAGATGTAACTCAGCTTAGTGCAATTCTCCTCAATATCCAGGATAGATCCCGTTTGACTGAATTGTTCAGTTATAATTCTTGCATCAACTATTGGATTTGTGGCCAGTGTATTAGCATACCTCAGGTACTGTATTTTACTCTTATTTTATTCCTTAGCTGCCCTGTACTCATTTTTCCCCCTGTTTTTTATGCGTTTCATTTGTCTACCATTGTTGACTCAACCATAAGCTCTGAACCGAATGTGCTCGCCTCTGCTTTTGTCCTTCAAGCTCTTCTAAACCCTCTTTATACTATAGCTGCGAATTCCCATTTGTTGGAAACTTACAGTGGTTTTGCAGCAAATGTCTACATTGAATGGCACAAAGCGATTTACTGCGATGTTAGTTTCAAGTAAATGTTCCTTCCTTTGGGAAGTGGATTTGATCTGTGCTGGGAAAGGGGGGGACTTTACACTGCTGTACACGGCTAACGTGAATCTGCCATGCGACCACCTCCCGCCCTCCACCCCACCCCTCCACCCCGCCTCTCTAACCTCCTCTTTCCTCACAGCAATGCCTTCCGCCACCGCTCTGCTGGGTCCAGTCTCCTCTTGTCCCCTGAATCCTCCACTGCATCATTGGCGCCCGTGCTTTCAGCCACAACGTCCCAAAACTTTGAAGCTCCCCACTCAACCCCATTTGTCTCGCCCCCTCGTTCCCCGTCTTTAGATTGCACCTGAAGACCTTTCTCTTCGACCATACTTACAGTCACCTCCCGCTCCCCTTGGCTTGGCCTCAGGCTCCGCCGTTGCGCTATATAAATGCAAGTTGCAGTTGCTGCTGTTACGGTGTGTACATGCACTGGACTCATAACCTAACACTTGTCCATCACATGGTGTGTATCTGGGCGACTCGAACTCTGTAAGATCTTCTTCACTGAAACCAAATGTCTGCACATGAGCAAGGATAGCCTATGATGAGTTCTTTGTGTAGTGAGTGACTACTGGAGAAGTGCACTTTGTTCTTCTTTAATGGCCTACTTGGACAAAGTCATTGCCCAGTAAACACTATTAACATACTGATCAGAAGGTGCTGGGATCAAATCTCGTTTGTGTTTAAGTAGATGATCTCAGGCAGGACACTGGGACAACCACTATAATTGGCATTCGCTTCCTTGGGATAGGAAGAGGAGAAAGAAAATCAGAGTCGGGATCCTTGCTCCTGAGTGTAACCCAGTGATATCTACCAAGGATATGATCAGGCTTGGCCACTGCGGCCACCATTCATTCTCTGGGCCTGTGGTCACTTGAATGCAGGGGAGCCGAGAAGAAGGCAGGGAAGAAAGTAACAAAGCTTGCGGTGATAATCTGTTTGTGCAAACATCGTGCTAACATGTTAGGCAAACTTGCCTTCTGAGATTTTCTAATAGCAACCTATGCGTTCCACAGCCTGAGAGACTGAACAAAATTCATCTCTGAGTGCTATCGTTATGAGTGCTAATGCAAAACAAATTTAATTCCGAGGCAAAACAAGGTGTTCCAATTCTTTGCAGAGACGTTGTTCTGAACACTACCAGACGACTGTGTTCTGACAGTCTGGTCTGCTCGTTTTCCTAGCTATCGGTTGAGACAGAATATGCGCTGCGCTGCACAAGACCATATTAAATAATAACAATACTTTATTTGATATCGTGGTTTATCACATATATTCTATTAATCACGTTATCAATCACGTTATCAATCAATCAATCAATCAATCAATCAAATCAAATCAAAACTTACTTTTGTATAGCGCCTTTCACGTCGAGAGGACATCCCAAGGCGCTGATATCATATATGATATTATATCGCATTAGATCAAGGCATAATATCATATTCCCTCTCACCAACAACATCCCGACCAAAAGAGAACAGCAGAAGACTAGTGTTGTGGTCAGGAAGTCTTGCCTTGTTGGTCAGAATTCTCTCGCTTTCTGTACAGAAAGATTGTGACTGATGGCAGGGGATGGAACAGGGTTTATACACCACGTATTATTATGCCCCTATTAACAAGGGGAGTAAGTTGGTCAGCACTCTCCCCCCATTTTGACTGCACAGGCCACATTATGGATCTCTATCAGGCCAAACCTCAGGCTGTGGCAAAGCAGCAGCTGATGTTAATATTCTGTCATTTGTTTAACAGCCATAGAGAAGTAATGTGGAAACATTCATTTCTATCTGCTGCTCACATATCAAGTAGCTTGCAGACACCGACACACATACACATTGGAGTAAGCCAGCCTGGGAAAGTATTTGAAACTATAGGTTCGGTTCTATTTGGAGGTGCCTGCTTACATATTGTAAGAACTCGGGATGGGGTAAACAGTAACCAAGCTCTGATTGTGGCCAAGGCAGGAGTTGTAATTTAAAGAAAAGCTTTTGAAATAAACGCTTTCTGATACCTGTCGGGAAGACCACTTTGACGTATCTGACATGATATAACTATCAACCAAGTATGAAATGAAATGGGTGAGTCAGGTTTTGCAAATTTAGATTGAAATTCTCACAAAGGAGAAGGAGCTCTGAAAATGATGAATGGGAAACCCTTCTAATGAAGTGAAGGGCGAGTGCAAATGAGCTTTTAATTATCTGCAGCACTTCGAAGTTGACATAATCTGTCACGTTCTCTCTAAACATCTCTAATGTGGTCTGTTCCCATCGTTCGTTTCGCGTTAAAGTAAATGGATTTTAAATCCATTTTTTTTATTGTAGTTTTTATTGCTGTAGCGTTACTTACTTTTAAAATCAATCTCACTCACGTGGCTTCATTGGGAAATGTTTTGACACTCTGTTCTCTGGTCTCTACACCAGTATTGCTGGGATCATTCTGGCTCATAAGCGGTTTAAATTGTTTTAACATTACCGATAGTTACTGTGCAACAGTCATGATGTACGCTCACACATAGGACAATAGCTTGCATACTTTACAGAGATGGAGTAAAAATGCCAAGCATTGGGGGAAGTGAAAGTTCAGGTGGAGTGGGGCAAGGGGATGGAGCGTGAAGATCAAGGCGAGGATCCCGAAATTGATCTGCTGAGGAATTGAGGAAGAGGGAGCTGGTAGAGCCTGGTGGGGATGGGGGGGCGGAGGGCTCACCGAGCACGGTGCGGGAGTGGAAACCGGATTCAGATTGGTGGAAAAGCAAGCCATTGCTATAGTGCTGGTCATTAACAGAAACCAGGCAGATTGATGCGAAAACTCATTCTTCTGGCGTTGTGAATGCCAGAAGTATGTCAACAACGACAAAAAAAAGTCAATTTGAGCACATAGATGTGAGAGCGGCGTGCATGACAGTAAAACACTCAGTTTAATTTATTTATTTACCATTTACAATGCTGATCTGTGTAACACTCCACTTAGTGCGGCTAGCTGTGCTGTAGGACTATCAGACCGCTGAGTGCTTTACTGGAATAATTTTTAGTGATTCTCTTCCATCCAATTGTCCCACCAGCTGGAACATTTGTTTGTCAGCCGTTGAGTCTGTGCTGCAGAGTTTGGGGTTGCCCTGCTCTGTAATGCTGCAATATGTGAGCTTTACCACCAGAGGCCCCCAATGAACCATATAAGCAATACAGTTCTTTCGCCTCTCATCAGAACTGTTCCAATAATCATCTATCTCAGTTTACTCAACAGGTCGTAAGGTTTTTTTTACACACACACTGATGTTTTTCTGCATATCACAAAACCCGAAAAGCACGTCCAAGATATTGGCTTTGTGTAACTTTCACTCGAGTACCTTTCTGTGAAATATCAGCGAGTACCATTGCTGAGTAGCTACCATAAAAGCATGTCACGGCAGCCTACCTCAAACTGACCATTTTACTCTCTAACACAGGGCTGCTGGTGTACTTTTTTGTACAGACCGAGCAATTGGTTAAATTGGACACAAAGGTACTATGCGAGGAGCAGCTCTGGTTGGTGTGTGAGAATGAGCCACACAGACCAGTGGGGATGGAGCTATTCAGCCCATTGTCTCTCACTGCTCCCTGTATATCCACTTTCACCACATCTGTTTATCACCGCTCAGATTGTCCAGCTCACTTTCAATGCTTTATTGCTTCGTTGGAGTCCTGTAGCTCAGTGGTTAGAGCGCTCTGACAAGCGAGAGACTTAGGTTCAATTCCCGACAGGATAAAATGTTGGACAGGTTTCCTCACTCCACACACCTCTGTTTATCCAGGAGTAAGAAGGAACCCAGTTGTTAGTTGATTGACGGATTGCTTTTCCGGGGGTAATAATTCCTTCAAAAATAATATTAATAATAAATTGGTCACTCAATCCATGACTGGCTGTGGCACACTGCTGTGCTCATTTGGCAGCCACGTTTCCACCCACAAAATATGCAGTCAATTTACTTGACAGTGTATTCTCTGAAGTGCTTTGAGATGTTTTAAGGACGTCACATGACGCTATATCAAATGCAAGGATTATTATTAAATTGGCCAGTTACTTGTTTAAAAAAATTTTGATACATTTTTTTCATGCAAACTAATCTACTTTGAGAGGCACAAATACAAAATACTGTATGATCAAAATGAACCAAGCAACTCAATCAGCCGGGCGATGGACCATTTAGCAGAAGCTTGTGCCTGTGTGCCTTTGGAATATCTATGACAGACTTCTGTCCTATGGAGTAAGGTTCCTGACTGGGCACAAGATGGAGTAATACACATGGAATGAATGCGGAGGGTTTAGTAGAGGGGGCTTGGGCTGCACGTATCAGACACATCCCACTTTTTCGCCGGTCAAACCATGAAACAAAACAGGAGGAAGAGCTGGAATCTCACTCAGTAGTTGAGGATTTTCAGGCTGCAAAGGGGGAGATTTCAAACACGAGACTCTAGGGGAAACTCTGATCTGAAATAAACATACCTTGCAAGAGTTAGGTATTTATGTGCCTTTGTGAGCAGTAATCTGATTGTGCCATGTTATTGGGCTAGTATACCTTCTGCCAATCCATTCACAAATCCACCAAAACAAACTTGCTCACTGAGAAATACCACACGTCTGTTTCAGCACGAAGGAGAGTTACCACATTCGAGTCTTCCTTAGGGCTCGCTCAGTTAAAAAAACATTCAGTGGAGCAGCGTGCTTTTGCATGATTCATTTTGAAATATCTCAATGGCAAACTATGGGTTTACTGTAAATAGAGGCGTTTGTGCAGAGCTTCAGCTAACGTTCACTTAACGATTTAGGTTATCAAATTAAACATATTGCTGCTATAATTATTTTCTATCAGGGCAGTTTCCATCTTTTTAATGCATTGTGAATTGCAATACAATCGCAGAACAAACGTTGCAATTGCAATACAATAGTTACCTGAACAAACCCTCTGTGCTAACTATGGTTCTGATCCTAGTGTAATTGGAGACTCCTTCAAGAAATTGGAAGTGCATTGTTCCAGATAGCACAATTTAATTGTGGAGTCCTGTAGCTCAGTGGTTATACAGCGCTCGCCTTACAAGCGTGAGACCCATGTTTAGAATCCAGGCAGGTCAGGGCCAAAATTTGGGCAGGTTTCCTGACTCCACACGCCTAGTAATAATCCCTCCCAAAAAACAAATAATAAAATTGGTCATTTTCAATCCACGACTGTTTGTGGGGACACTGCTGAGCGCAATTGGCTGTCGCGTTTCGCCCACAAATATACAGTGACTTCACGTTACAGCGTATTCTGTCAAGTGCAGTGAGACGTCTGGAAGACATGAAAAGCGCTACATCAAATGCAAGGATTATTGTTGTTATTATTATTGCTATACCTCACTCCTTAAAAACCCACACAAAGAGCAAATATCCCCCATTCCTCGCTCAGTCTCCCAGTCGGTTTTGTGCAGTGCTTTGAGACGCCCTCCAGGATGTTCAAAGGCGCTTTGTGAATTAGTGCTGTTTTTCTGTGCTGATCTCGATCTTCATTGCACGCTCAGCGTTGCTGCATTCTTCCTCCTGGTCAGATATTTATATATAAAATATCACGAGACAAAGGAGGGTCAGGCTTAGGGTCAGATGTGCTAGTCAGTCTGACACTGAATGTGATGTCTTTGGGGAAATGAGGTCAAGCTGCTGGGAGGTAAAGCAGCTGATCAGGATGTGTAGCGTCTCCCAGTTTATAGTTTGATTTTAACAGTAACTTGCCGTAGGTGGAGATATGGCAGAAGTTCTACGGTTGTGACTTTCAAATCAGCGCCTTTAAAAGCAAATAGCCTTGAGAGGGTGCTATGTAAATGCAAGCTGTTGCAGTTCAATTATAATTTCCGAACGAGAACCAAAGGCGATGGGTACGAGATGTGTGCTTGACATTTCCTTTTGAACAATGCAAGAGAGAAACCAGCTCCGTTATTTAATCACTCGATAAGCAAAATGAACTGAAGGCTCAATAAAATGGTCTATTGGACACACTGGGGACTCATTTTCAGTACTTCTTAGCAGCATTCCTTTATAAAGTCACGGAAATGAGGACTGCTTCTGGTAATAAATATACGTGGAGCCCACCCACGCCAACTCTCGGCTCCATGGCTAAATGCTGCCTGCGTGGAGTTTTCCTGCGGCTCGATGAGCTTTCCGAAGGAATCCCATTGGGAAACGCCGCAAACGAGACGGCAGCAGTAGTTTTGAATGAGCACAATTCAGCGAGGCCGTCGTGAAAACCGTAAGACATGAACTTGTAGAAATGACGGTTTCTAAACACCCTCCTTAAACAAGGTAAAATTAATGCCTTTAATTTGTTCTGTGCATTTCTTTCATTTGCACAACATATCCTGGTCTGCATTCGTTACACACACAGTCATTCTCTGGTCATTCATTCCCCAGTGAGCAGGGCAATTGCTGCCACTGACTGACTAACTGACTGTCTGTCTGGCTATCTGGCTGGAAGGAGCGAGGGAGGTCTGTGTATTAATGTTTGATGGCTGACTGGTTTGGTGAGTTAGGAATTCTTTCCCTCTTGGAATGAATGATTCAAATAATCTTGCAGCTATTTGGTGCGAAGAGCCCGTGATTTGTTTTGGTAACAGGCGAGTTCAGTAAGAATGTTATTGTAAACCTGAAATGATCTTACTATGAGGATTGAGGGTATTTGAGCTGAACACTGAACAGTTCTGACTGACAACCAAACTAGTGCGGCAATGTGTTTTCAGCAAATGACTGGATAATATTGGAGAATTATGCATTACTGGAAGAAAACACATTGTATTACTGGAGAGCATGTTCAGGTCAGCCCTACTCTAACATGCCCCTTACATGGAGTCCTGTAGAATATTGGTTAGAGCACTGGCCTCGCTAGCAAGAGGACCTGGGTTCGATTCCTGAGCAGGGTGAAGAGGGTGAATGAAGCCTTAGGCAAGTTTCCTTACTTCATATGCCTCTGTTTATCTAGCAGTAACTGGGGACCCGATTGTTAGTCGATTGGTGGATCACTTTCCGGGGGTAATAATCCCTTCAAATAATAACACTAATAATAATTTAGTCACTCAATCCACGACGGTTTGTGGGATACTTACGTGCTCACTTGGTTGCCGCGTTTTGCCCACAAAATCTACAGTCAATTCACTTTGATGTATATTCTATGAAGTGCTTTGTGACGTCTCAGCAATGTATCAAATGCTATTATTGTTATCACTATAGTGTAGGCCCACTTATAGCATAATCGCACCATGGCCCATTTCACACTGGAGGCACGGTACATATTTAGTCTCAGGCAATAAATAACAGGCATTCGCAGCATATGATAAGTAACATTCGCACGTGTGGTGCAGAGAAAGGGATGCAGTGGTGATCTGACACTTCGGGAGTGGTGACTGAAGACTTTTGTTTCAGTATGTCCCGAGTAGGGTCCGTCAATATGGAAATTTTCCGATTTAGATATATCGATGGGCTCATATCGAGATATACCGAAATATTGATATTTTCGGGTTCTTCGTACTGCACATGCGCGCGCGCATTCGGGGTGCGCGCGCTGCATGCACATTTGGGGCCTATCTCCTCAGGAGGTAAATATCTTTCTCTCTCTGTGTCTCTCACTCTCTCCATCTCTGTGTTTTTCTGTCTGTGTCTCTGTGTCTCTCTCCTCTCTCACATCTCCCCCCCATCTCTATCTATCTGTATATTATCACATCCACCCCATCTCTCCCCCCACCGCCGTCCCTCTCTCCGAACCCCCCCCCCCCCGCCATCTCTCGACCCCCCCCCCTCCACCCCTTGCATACCTGTATATTGTATTTGAGTACTAAGAATACAATATGGCGGCTTTGCACCTCGGTCTGTGCATTGTGTATAGGAGATGAGCATTCTGGGTCTTGTAGTTCAGTGTGCGGCATTCCGTTTTTTTACCTCGATATATCGATTTTTCGATATATCGACATTCTTAAAATGCCTATAACGGCGTATTGATATGAACATTATATCGGGTTTTAGCGATATATCGATATATCGCCGGACCCTAGTCCCGAGTAACACACAATATGTATAATTGACATCCGTTACTGGAGAGTAATATACAGTACACGGTATGTACTACTGGGAAGGAATTACATGGTATCTATTACTGTAAGTCAACAAGTGGTAAACATTACTTGAGTGATATAGATAGAATGTATTATTTGCAGACAATACATTGTGATTATTGCTGGAGGCAAATGAAAGTAACAGAACTGGAGGCTAACAGATACAATAGATTCTTTAATATTCCTTGCATTCGATATAACGCTTTTCACATCGTCTAGACGTTTCGAAGCGTTTCACAGAATATACTATAAAGTGAATTGACTGTATATTTGTGGCCAAAATGCTGCACCTGATTGTGCTCAGCAGCGTCCCACGGACAGTTGAAGTGACCAATTTATTATTGCGTATTTTTTTGGTGAGGGATTATTATCAGGCGTGTGTAGTAAGGAAACTTGCCCGAAATTTTGGCCTGCCCAGGTCTCTCGCTCACTTGCAAGGCTCGTGCTCTAACCACTGACCTACAGGACTCCATTATCAGAGCTAAATTTGCAGTCCATATGATATGTATCACGTTGAATGGGGCAGATCACCCCTCTCCTGGCCCCGTTCTGAATGATGAAGTTATCTTCATTGATCAGGAAAGCTGAGAAGTGATGGACTTCCAGATTGGAGGCTTAAATCAGATTGGCGCCATTTCGTTTTGATTCACAACAACACAACACCTCACTACGCTCCCTGGTTGACGTTGCTGCTGTAACTGTATAACAAGTGGTGCTGCTATTTTCATTCTGCTTTGATTTAAAAAGTACCTCCTTGAAAACAATTGATTTATTCCATTCAGAAATCAAGAGCTGAAAGGGAGTTTTACTCACCCCAATGGGATTTATTACAATAGGCTCCACACCTAATAGCTCCTGCGTGGATTATCTTTAAATAACCAGAAATGCATTGCACTGTTTGTCCTTACCTATTGTCTGACTGCATTATACAAAGGGAACCTGTGGAAATACCTGTCTCTATTGCGGGACTGAGAAAAGTCACTTTATAATTTCACAATCCACATGGCTAAAGATGCCACCTTGGCTTACGAAACAATCTAAGGAGATCCCTGCTGTTGGCCATTGGGAATTAATTCCCTTTGTTTGGATTTTACTGGAGTGATTTGGGGACAGTGGCTCCTATCTCTTTCTGGCCCGACCTCAGGGATTATTCTATCTTCATGACAGCAGCACCTCGGTAAAGTGGAATTTAATAATAATCCTTGCATTTGATATAGCGCTTTTCACATCGTATCAACGTCCCAAAGCGCTTCACAGAATATACTGTAAAGTGAATTGACTGTATATTTGTGGGCGAATCGCAGCAGCCAATTGCGCTCAACAGTGTCCCATAAACAGTCGTGGATTGAAAAGGACCAATTTTTATTGTTGTGTTTTTTTTTGGAGGGATAATTATCAGGCGTGTGGAGTAAGGAAACTTGCCCAGGTTTTGCCCTGATCTGCCTGGATTCGAATACAGGTCTCACGCTTGTAAGACGAGTGCTCTACCTACTGAGCTACAGGAACTTGACTGTAGAAGCAATAGATACTTGGCGGAGTGGAATGAGATTTTAAAAAATGGTCGTTAAAGTCGTAAAGAAGTGACAAACACGAGCGAGGTTTCAGAAATAAAACATTTTTTTCCGGAAAGAAATGCAATGGGACCTGCAGCGCAAATGTTGCCCATTTTATTTTGTGAGTGTAAACATTTAATTCTGTATTCACAGCCATATATTTACTGGTAGCAGTGTGAGAAACAAAACTAAAAATGGAGTACTCCCGCGACAGCTGTTGGTCTTTATATCTGCAGTTTTCGCCCATGCTGAATGCCATGAGTTTAATGTGGCCTCCGTGGCTGAATCCACAATGTCCGATCGAGTGGAGCTCTGTCGTTTAACATGGTGACACTCTCACGAAAAAACGACACATTTTGTAACATGGGCACTTTGCCACATGGCATAGAATCATAGAATTTTGCGGCACGAAAGGAGGCCATTCGGCCCATCTAGTCTGTGCCGGCTCTTTGGAAAGAGCAACTCAATCCCACTGCTCTCCCCATAACCTAACAGACCTGATCTCCCCCAAATAAAGATCTCATCCTCTTTTAAAGCTGTTATCGAATCGGCCTCCGCCACCTTTTCAGGCAATGCATTCCAGATTCCAACAACCCGCTGAGTCTCCTCAGCTCTCAGCTCCCCTCTGCTTCGTTTTGAAACTATTTTAAATCTGCGACCACGAGTCACAGATTCGCCCACCAGTGGAAACCGCTTTTCCTAATTCACCCTGTCGAATCCCCTCATGTGTGCCGTGTGGCATGTGGCATGTGTGTGCTAGTTGAACACATGTGTCATCACGCACCTTTCCCTTTATAGACTTAAACTGCGAATGTGCTGCAGCCAGTAACACTGCGTTGTCTGCAAATTGTTCCTGACGTGAAATACACCCCGAGGTGAGTTTGTTTCACACGAGTACCGGTTTGGAATGCTGCACGTGTTGCGTTCAGACTGGAAACCAAGACTCAAAAAGTAGGCGTATGGTGGTGTGCTGTCATAAGTGTCAGCTTGACTCAGTTGGTAGCTCTCTTGCCTACAGGGTCAGAAGATTGTGGGTTTGGACCCCGCACTCGTGGTAGAGTTCATAATGTAGCTCAACACTCCAGTACAATGCTTCGGAAACGCTGCTTCGTACTGTGCTTACGGTCACCTCCCCCCCCTATCTCTCCCTTTGGCTTGTTATCAGGCTGCGAATCCCTCCGGGACGCTACCCAACGTGAAGGGCGCTCCATAAATGCAAGTTGTCGTCGTCGTAGAGTCGTATCCAATTTTTTGGATGAGACATTAAACTGAGATCACATCTGCCTAATGAGGTGGGTTCGAATGGATGTTAAAAGATTCCATGGCGCTACTTGATTGAAGAAAAGCAGGGAGTTTACTCAGGGTTCTGGTCCCTCGCACAGATTCATTCAAGGAGCACATAGTTGTATATCTCAATTGACCGTTAAGGCATTTCTTTACTGTACATGGGGGCATTTGCTAGCGCAGCAGCCGCATTGTGGGAAGCTCTCTGAAGAGTGTGGAGGTGTATCAATTTAATAATGTTGATAGAAGGCTCCGTCGATATGGAAATTTTCCGATTTAGATATATCGATGGGCTCTTATCGAGATATACCGAAATATTCAATATTTTGGGGTTTTTCGTACTACGCATTCGCGGGGTGCGCGCGTATTCGGGGTGCGCGCGCATTTGGGGCCTATCTACTCAGGAGGTAAATATCTTTCTCTCTCTGTGTCTCTCACACTCAATCTCTCCATCTCTGTGTTTTTCTGTCTGTGTCTCTGTGTCTCTCTCACATCCCCCCCCATCTCTACCTATCTGTATTATCACATCCGCCCCGTCTCTCCCCCCCACCCCCCCACCCCCGCCGCCGTCCCTCTCTCCCACTCCCCCCCGTCATCTCTCTCCCCCCACACCCCCCCCAGCCGTCTCTCTCTCCCTCCCCCCCACAGCCGTCTCTCTCCCCCACCCCCCCAGCCGTCTCTCTCTCCCTCCCCCCCCAGCCGTCTCTCTCTCCCTCCCCCCCACAGCCGTCTCTCTCCCCCACCCCCCCAGCCGTCTCTCTCTCCCTCCCCCCCCAGCCGTCTCTCTCTCCCTCCCCCCCCAGCCGTCTCTCTCTCCCTCCCCCTCCCCCCCCAGCCGTCTCTTTCCCCCTCCCCCCCACAGCCGTCTCTCTCCCCCCCCCTCCAGCCGTCTCTCTCTCCCTCCCCCCCACAGCCGTCTCTCTCCCCCCCCCTCCAGCCGTCTCTCTCTCCCTCCCCCCCACAGCCGTCTCTCTCCCCCACCCCCCCAGCCGTCTCTTTCCCCCTCCCCCCCCCGCTGTCTCTCTCCCCCTCCCCCCCCCACAGCCGTCTCTCTCCCCCCACCCCTTGCATACCTGTATATTGTATTCGAGGACTATGAATACAATATGGCGGCTTTGCACCTCGGTCTGTGCATTGTGTGTAGAGATGAGCATTCTGGGTCTTGTAGTTCAGTGTGCGGCATCCCGATTTTTTCCCTCAATATATAGATTTTTCGATATATCGATATTTTTGAAATGCCTATAACAGCGTATCCATATGAAAATTATATCGGGTTTTAGCGATATATCGATATATCGCCGGACCCTACTTGATAGTATTCCTTGCATTTGATATAGTGCTTTTCACGTCTTCTAGAACGTCTCAAAGTGCTTCACAGTATATTAGAATATACAGCAAAGTGAATTGATTGTATATTTGTGGGCGAAACACTGCAGCCAATTACGCACAGCAGCGTCCCACAAACGGTCGTCGATTGAGTGACCAATTATTTTTGGGAAGGATTATTATCAGTCGTGTGGAGTAAGTAACTTGCCGAAGATTTCGCCCTGGGTGGAATCGAACCCAGATCTCTCACTTGTAAGGCGGATGCTCTAACCACTGAGCTACAGGATCCGAAAGTACTGTCCTCATTTTATTAAATGTAAGAGGATGATTTTATTGAAATCTTTTGTGGACATTGACCTCAGTCAGGGTTTGGAGAGTGGCAGTGCAGGCATGATATGGTGTTGGGTGTACCTGAACCCAACAAATGATCTGAACTATAAGCTGCAGAACGGTGGGCACATCTAGTTTGCTTGTGAAATCAGACTGTTATCTTTTGAGAACACCTTTCTTTCCACCCACAGCGGGTCCTATCTGTCTTGTGCTCTTCCAAGTTAAGATATTAAATGGTTCCTCCCCTGTTGGAGCAGTGGAGGAACCATTTAATATCTGGAATACTGTGTTCAATTCTGGTCACCACACTACAGAAAGGATGTGAAGACATTGGAAAGGGTACAAAGAAGATTTACTAGGATGGTGCCAGGATTGAGGGACTTCAGCTATGAGGAGAGGCTAGATAGGCTAGGGTTATTCTCTCTGGAGCAGAGAAGATTGAGGGGAGACCTAATAGAGGTTTATAAGATCATGAGGGGTTTCAATAGGGCAAATAGAGAAAAACTATTTCCACTCGTGGGTGAATCTGTGACTCGTGGTCACAGATTTAAAATAGTTTCAAGGCGAAGTAGAGGGGAGCTGAGGAGAAATTTTTTCACTCAGCGAGTTGTTCGAATCTGGAATGCATTGGCTGAAAAGGTGGTGGAGGCTGATTCGATAACAACTTTTAAAAGGAAATTAGATCTTTATTTAGGGAGAACAGGTCTATTAGGCTATGGGGAGCGGGCAGGGCAGTGGGATTGAATCGCTCTTTTCATACGTGTGCCTTTGCACATGGTTTACACTAGAAGTACAATAAATAGACCTCAGATTTCTACCACCTCTTTCTGTTTTGGAAGGAGGCTACCTGACAATTGCAGGAGAGATGCCTTCTCTGTACTGCCTCATGATCACGCTGGAAAAAGGGAAACTTTCATCTCTTTACAAGACTTTTACAAGGGATCCCCTTGTGAATCACTTTCCTGTGTGATCTGGAGCAGTTGCTTCAGACCTTCTGCATTTCGACTGTATTCACAACAACCTCTTCAAAACTGTGTCAAATGGTTCTGACAGGGACTCCATCGCAGTCAGTTCTCGTTGCTGTTGTGCCACTGCTTTTCTTTTTGTATTCTCTTCTATCAACTCAAGATAGGCTTCGAGATTTCTTTTAGAAGAAAATCATTTTAGCAGCGTTCATTCTTCTAAGAGCTTGGATTCTTTGTTACGCCTGCTCTTGAACTGCTGCCTATCTTTTAGTGGTGCAGTGTCCCCATTAAAATCACTCACTTTCTGGATTCATCCTTTGCCCTTCGCTGGTGAATGAGAAATCTAGGCAAACGACACAGCGAACACTGACGATTAGCATTTTGCTGGGTCGAACGCATATCATCCACGGTCAACCAGAGCCAATCCCAGGGATAGTGTTCTTGTCACCTCCAAGATGTAATTAACACCCCGTTTGTGTTTTTTTTTAAATTACAACCGGCAACAAAATAAGTTCACCTCATTTCACGGACACTTGGTGAATTTACCATTCATAAAATTCGCATCAAGTATTTAGAAGAAAAACTGCTTTTCACAAAAAGCTATCAAATTGCCCCCACCTTCATGATCACCTCATCCATTCCTCCCCCCACACCGCCCCCCCCCCCCCCCCCCCCCCCACCACCCACACCCATCCAAACAACCTTGGCATATAAAGTAAAATGTTTGTCATTTTCTTCCGACCTGCCATATTTATTTTCAGAAAGGATGGACATTAGTTGGAAACCAGTTGTTAAGGCTGAGCAATTTTGGGATGCCAAATCAGTATACGGGTTCTTTTCTGAGATGCGCCACCCTTCAGACATCAAAAGACAACATAATAAGACACTTCAAGCACAATTCAGTATTATATTCAACATCTAAAGGCTCATCTGTTGTCAGTTTGCATTTACTGTTCAAGGGATGTGATGCTTCTATCATCATTCTGTCAAGGGGAGTCTGCCTGAAACACCAGAGCCATTTATTTCACGCACTTAGTGTTTTATGGAATAGGGCAAACTCATCCAGATTCAACAAAAATGGAGGGATAATTTGAAAAAGGTCACACACAGACACTGAAAGTTGTATTGATTGTATGATTGGCTCACATCATATAAGCACGTGTACATGGCTTTGCTGTGATTCTTGTCAGTTTATTTAGCAATATGCCTCATTCAGCATGTAAAAGTTGGATGGAAGGGGTTGGGGGGAGCGATTGCAGAAAATATGGCCTGATAGGGAAATGGCGAGAAAGTTATCCCCGAGTGATTTGTGTATTTAATAACCCAGGGAAAGCGCATCTGAAAAGTAAATTAAAATGTTTCATTTAAATCACAGGGTCTGGCGCCTTGTGGAGTGAGGTATTTAATGCAAGCCGTGTGCAGCTGATGAAGGCATCAATATTACGCTTCAAAGCTTTCGATAAACATGCTGTCTTAAAAGAAAGAAAACATTTTATGTAAAGCCTTGCTGAGTGGAAGCGTCTCAAAGCGCTTCGCACGTTATTTGCCATCAAGTGAGGCTTTTCCGAAACAAACGTGGCAGCTTTTCGAACCCGCAATGAGGCATGAGCTACGTGGACCACTCAATTTGAAGAATTGTCGGGCATACTAGTCTTCTATTGTAAAGCTCAGTCCTACTCTGTCGCCATTGTACCTTGTGTTGAAATTGTTCCGTAGCCGGATCTAGGCTATCTCATGCCCATTATCTGATCAGTGAAAGACAAACGTGGCTCCTTAGACTTGTATATTTTAAAGTTTATTTTTTCAGCCGGGAGAGCTGGGATCCATCAGAAATTAAACTCGGGTTTCCAAGCTCGTTCATGCACTACCCACCCTGTCTGGGATGAAGTCAGATAAAATGATGTTTCTCTTAGCTCTGAGGCTTTGCTCTGTTTTTTCATTTCAATGATTTGGCAGCTGAAGTTTCTGAAAAATACAAAGCTTTTTTTCCCCCAAAAATGTATGTATGAAGTACAAATCTAACACATCATAAACTGATGTGGAGTGGCTGCCACAAGTATGAGCTGTTACTCAGTGAAGAATACAAATCTATACAGTGTTTTGAAAAATAATAATTAGAGGAAAAATAAGTGGAAAAAAATGAGAAGAAAATGAATTGAAATGAAATGAATTTCCGAAATTCACACAATTATTATGCCTTCAGTGCCAAATCAGAAATATGTGGCATTTGCATAACACATGTCCCTAAACAATAATAATTATCCTTGCATGTGCTTTATCACAATATCGAAATGTCTCAAAGCGCTTCACAGTGTAAAGCACACTGTACTGTAACGTGAACTGACTGTATATTTTGTGGGCGAAACGTGGGAGAAAATGCAATCGCATGGCGGGCTGAGTGGTTTGAAGTGTAGATTTCAATATATGCTTTTGCAGAAGAGAATTTGTTGTACAACTATGAGAGTGCAGTAGTAAAGTGATTCGAAAGCCTTCCTCTGTATCTTTTTAAAAATCATTCTTGAGTAAAATCTCCATGGAGCTGAGCATCGCCATAATTTTGAGGCATTTTCTCTTTTAGTGCAAAGAGTTTTCGAATTTCATAGGAATGAGCTGGCTTTGCGCTGACCTGAGCTTAGGAAGCAGAAATTCTTCCCTTGAAAAAAATGTTTTCTTCCATACTTCATCAAAGAATTACCACCCCCTCCCCTTTCAATGAATGCCTCCTACCACCACATTTTGCAGAGTTAATTGCTTATATATTTACTTGCTTTAAAAATCATTCTATCTCCCTGTTAATCAACAGGGAACCCTTACTTCAGGTGTTGTGACAAGGTGCCTTTGTCACTCTCAGCAGATTGAAACACACATCGGTGTAGTTGACACAGAAATTCATTCAGTGTTTCAGCTATTAAAAACAAATACAGGGGGGAAAAAAAATACTCACACCAGATCTGAAATCCACAAAGTGACTATCGTCAAGTTAATCAGTTCCACCCTTTCTCCTCCCGTGTCTGTTTCAGAGAAGCGAATGCCTCTTAATCCCTTTATTCAACAGAGTCATTAAAAAAAAGGTTATTTTTAGCCGCTCAGGGCTCTTGCATATTTTTTTTACAAAAACAAGCGAGAAAACAAGTCAATTTGGGCCACAAGTATAATTTGGGAACAAGAAGTGCCACTGAATTTTCCAAAACAATTTTTTGGCTTTAATGCGCGCGGACAAAGAACACAGAAAAGGCTTGCGTGGCTTAAACTAGTCTTCTCACACATGAGCGCCAACAAAGTTGCTGATATCTGCAGATATCGCCCACCACAGCCACAGCCACAGCATTTGCAGCTGGTCAGCAGGCAAAGCATATCCATGGCAACTTGGGTTTTTAATACAGAATTAGATTCTGCACTTTGATTGCTCAGCTTTGGTCCTGAGGTAGTTTCGAGTGCCCTTCACCCTCTCCATCTGTATTATTTATAACACACTCTCTCTGAGCACTGACCAGTACTAATGCTTAACCCTTTGTCCTTCTGGCTGAATTGTTTTCTTTTGAAACTATTTGATTTAACTGAGGCGCCAACAGTGCGAGTTGCAGAAATGTTATTGTTAAGCATGTTTTATGTGTGTACGCGCCTGCGTTTCTATTTTGGAGGGAGAGGAGGAAATAACACATTTGTTGTAGATTTTCAATTGTACCTTTGAAGAACTCAAGCTTCCCTGATTTGCTATTCAATGTATGATAACCGTGTCCTATGTCATGTATATCAGACAGATTGTATCTCCCCATCACTAGGGGTTTTTTTTCCCCCCACTTGCCTTCAAAGGTGGGAACAGGGACGAAAAAACAATTTGTTGCTTGCCTGGCGAACACAGAGAAGTGGGACATGAAACAACATTAGCAGCCAATCGCCTGGGGACAGGGCAAATTGACCACTGTGCTGTGCAGAGCCTGATCTTCTTGAATGGTCGCTGTCAGCCCCGATAGCTAATGACTGAAACTGGATCCTGCACCATCAGGAGCTTTTAATTTTACTACATTGTACGAACCGCCCTGATACAATGTGAAGTGACAGCTTCCATTTTAGCCTCTCTCATCAACGGCTCACACTCTGGGTCACCATTCGCGTGCGCGCGCAGTTACAATAAAAAGTTGCCGTGGCATTTTTTGTTCTCTGCCTTGTTCCGACCCGTACTTTGTGACAATTAGTTTGTTTCTGTGCAAACACAAGGAGAGCCCTGTGTCGCAATAAAGCCCGCGTGTTTTTTTGTTCTCTCTCCAGTGAAACAAAAACCAATCGTGTGTGCCAGAGGCCATTATATTTAGAAGCAAAAAAAAAGGATGCTTTCACTTTTTTGGGCGAAATTTCAGGAAAGTTTCCTTACTCCACGCGCCTCTGTTTCAACGACAACAAAGTTACATTTGTAGAGCGCCTTTCACATCAGGAGGACGTCCCGAGGCACTGTTTACACGTAACTAGGAACCTGGTTGATTGGCAGATTGCTTTCTGGGGCTAATCATCCCTAACAGTCCACGGCTCTTTGTGGGACACTGCTGTGCGCAATTGGCTGCCGCGTTTTGCCCACAAATTATGCAATCAATTCACTCTACAGTACATTGTGTGAAGAGCTTTGAGACATCTTAAATCCTGTAAAAAGCTTTGAGATATTTCAACGGTGTGACAAGACGCCATATTAAATGTGAGGGTTAATAATGTCCCATTGTTGCATTTTGCAGGGACCAAAGAGTCCAATAGTTCCTTTCACTTGAGTGATTGTTAACCATTTCCCATCATTTGGGCAAGGAGCAATATTAGATCAAGCTGGGAAATTTGAACCCGTGTGTGTTCAGTCTCCATGTCTGAATTTGCCTTTGCGCCCATCCAAAGGGAAAGAGAATCTAAGAGAGAAACAAACTTAAGAGTGTTTGATTAAAAAAAACCTTTGAGCTGATCAGTAACAGTAATAATCTTTGCATTTGATGTAGTCCCTTATCATCTTGTCGAGCTATCTGAGAGCCTTCACAACATTTTACTGTGAAGTGCAGTGACTGTATGTTTGTGGGAAAACGCGGTAGTGGATAGCAATGTCCAACAGCAGGGTCATAAAGTGAGTGACTTTTTTTTTTATCTGGAGGATTGGTTGGCCAGAACATTTCTCTTTTCAAATACCTGTCGTGCGGTGGGATCTTTAATATCCATTTGAACAGGCAGATGTAAACATACAAAAATCTTGGAGTGTCCTAAGCATAAGAGCTGCGAATAAAGGTGGATCTGTGAACTGCACACGTTCAGTCTAAGTACTGGTCAATGTATCTGGTCGTAAAATACACAGAATATCCCGAAATGCGCACTTTTTGGTCTCAGCCGTTCTTGCTTAGCGGCAGGAGCAACGCAACGCCCGTGAACACGAAAAAAAGTCCTGTTTTTAACAGGGTGCTAAGTATTTTTTTTCAACAGAAATTATTCCACAGCCAGCGTAGAAATGGCCAGGGAGCCAGTCATTTAGTTGAGGTTAGATGCACCGCCATTGCCAGCACCTGCTGCCTCTCTGGGCTGTGCTCGGGAGCTCTTTTGTTCGCGATGGATGCAGGTGAACGTGGGGACGTAGCACTTTCACACTCCAGAGAGCATGACATTCCTTGTTACCAGCGAGAGGGAAAGGCTAATTGAGAAGTGTGTATGAAAACTGTAATGAGAAGCATTTACATGTATTGATTAGAAACGGGGCCACTGGCTCTCATTTATCACCGGCGGCAGCTGTGAGATGTTTCCCCAGCACCATTGGCTCGGCCCCCATTCCTGCTCCTCTGGTTATTTATTGCTTTTTTTTCTCTCTCTCCAAACCAGAATTCCGAGCTCGCAGCTGGTAATTACTGCCGCCGCTCCACCAGCTGCCTCGATCGCCAAGTCGCTGGAGTGAAAAATTCCATCCAGCGTTTCCGATTTTTACATTAGAACTGCGTAATCTTATTTGACGAATAATTAACCCGGGTTAATACTTCAGGGAGCCGTTTGCCAGTAAATTGATAAGCCGCAAGGCCCTAACCACTCACAAGAGTGTTGGGCTCCAGGGCAACTTCAGACGATCACCCAAAGCAACAGGGATGGTTTTTGTTTTGCACACATGTAAATGATCGCTGTTCATCTGATTCCGCGGGTCGCAAGGGGACGGCGGGTTTGACTTCACACGCAAATGGCAGACACTTTGCCGTGCTGTGTATGACATGGCACTGTTCAGCTAACCAAGGGGTATTAATCCCTTCAGAAAAATATACCACAAAATGAATTGGTCACTCCTTCCATGACTTGTTTGTAGGAGCGCAATTGGCTGCCTCATTTAACCCACAAAACATGCAGTCAATTCACTCTCCAGAATATTCTGTGAAGCGCTTTGAGACCTGATCAGTGTATTATTATTATTATTAATTGCCTGACTCTCCTTATACTTATCTCATAATGTGGAGGAATCGGCAATTAATATTTTTGCAATCTTGTCTCCGATTTACATCTTATTTTTAAATTCTAGTTTGTTATTTAATGTTCCGATACAGTGTTATTTGGTCGGTCAAACGTTTAGTTTCAGAATAACGCTCTCTTTTTATTTCAAAGGGTTTCATAGTAATCCCTGCATTTGATGTAGCAATTTATCATGTCGTTGAGATGTTTCAAAGGCACCTCACAGATTAGAATTAACTGTGTATTTTGTGGGCGAAACTTGGTAGTCAGTTGCGTATAGCAGTGTCCCAGAAACATTCATGGATTGATAAGCTTCTCCTTTCTCTCTTCCTCTAAACAGCCTGGGGTAACTCTATGATATCAGCAAAACCTTTGGATTTGGTTGGTGCTGCTGAGATTTTTTTTTTGTGCGAGCTATTTGACAGACAAACGCATTGTGTGTGTCTTTTGTGGCCTGTAAAAGGACTCGGCAGGCAATTCGTACTGATAGTTTGCATTGCCTTACCTGTTTGAGAGCCAGGATTTCCAAGGTACAGTTCGGGATTAGAGGCAGTTTACACCAAAATGGTTTGATTTGGTTTGAAAACATCAGAAAATAATTTCAGAGACGTTATTTGCATGAAGATCAGAATCAGCACGTAGAGGTTTAGAATAAAAAACAAAATAGAGTGTGAAATAATGCAGGCTGTTGTATTGGTGGCAGTGAACTCCAGTTTGGTGGTATTTTGAGTATTATTTAATGCAACAACAGCTTGCATGTATTGAGTGCCCTTCAAAAGAGAGAAGAGGGGACAGTGGAGGTGACTGGGTGCGTTGAGGAGCCAGGTTTTAAGGTGAAGAGCCAGGATAGTAGTTAAACACTTAACATCTTAAAACCAAAGACAGATATGGGGTGGGTGGGTGGGTGAGTGGGGGCATAGAGGGAGGGAGTTAAGCAGGTTAGAGGAGTAAAAACTGCAGGTTTGGCCAACCATAGCAGTATGGAAGGGTGAGTCTTGTTAGTACTCCCATCAGAATTCCCGTCAATCCTTGGGTGTTGTGCTCTGGCAATAGATTTTGTCAGAATGGATTTTCCACAGGTTGCAAGACATCCTGACGTGAAAAGCGCTATACAAATGCAACTAGTTGTTGTGGCTGCGTTGCTTCACTTACCCCCATTTGAATCATTGAATGATTCCTTATTAAGGAATCAGGGTAAAAAATCTCACAAATTAGATCAAGTATTACATTAACTTTATTTATGTTTTGAATAACACTACCAAAAAATTGCTTAGTTTGGGTCCAGGGCACATGAGCGAGTAACGTTTAAGAATATTGACCAGTCAGTCAGTTCAGTGCAGTTAATCCATCAGTCAAATATGTCCTTCGAATAAGGTATCAACCCCAGGTCCCCGTCTCCCTATTCATGTGAACATTAAAGATTCAATGGCACTGTTAGAAACGAGAAGGGAAATTCTCCCCGTGTCTGGGCCAATAACCCCCCCCCCCCCCAAGATTAAAAAGAAATGGGTACTCACTTTATGGTTGCTAGTGGAACATTGCTATACATTCGCTGCTCAATTCACTTCTGAAGCTCAGTAATGCAGTTTATAATAAATCCCGCGTAGAGCCCTGAGATGTTTTGACAGCGTGATAAGGCGCTGTATCAAATGCAAGGATTATTCTTATTATAAGATGTTAAGCCAACACGTCACCTGAAGGAAGACACTCAAGACAGTTCTATGCTGCCTGCTGCTACACAGGGGAACAACTAGTAGGAATGAGTCACAGAGAGTCTTATTCTGTGATTATCTTTAGCCTTGCACAGTGAATCAAGACAAAGTGAGCCGTATGCTCATTTGGGTTGAGTAGCGAGGTGAAGACGCAAAGAGGACAGCTGTTTTGGGTCACTTTAACAATGATTTATGTAGCACCCTCCACGCCGGACAGCGCTTCACAGTAACGGATCCCGGGACCGAGCCAGGGGCAGGGGCAGAAAGGTGACCAAAAGCTCGGTCGAAGAGAAAGGTCTTCAACTGTGACCTGAAACAGGGAAGAGAGGGGGTGAGGCGAAGCGAGTGAGGAAGGGAGTTCCAGAGCCTCGGGGCGTAGTGGCTAAAGGCACGGCCTCCGAGGGTGGAGCGGAGGATTCGGGGGGACATGGAGGAGGCCAGACACAGAGGAACGAAGGCAACAGGTGCTCGGTTGGGGGGAGAGGAGATCAGAGAGGTGGGGGGGGGGGGGCAGAGGAGTGGAGGGATTTGAAAACAAGGGTGAGGATCTTGAAGTTGATCCCCTCTGGGACCGGGAGCCAGTGAAGTCTGGCAAGGACTGGGGTAATGGGGGAGCGAAGCTTAGAGCGGGTGAGTATGCGGGCGGCAGAATTTTGGCTAAGCTGGATTTTATGGATTGTGGTGGAGGGGAGACCGGAGAGGAGGGCGTTGCAATAGTCCAGCCGAGAGGTGACGAAGGCCTGGACCAAGGTTTTGGCGGATTTTAAGGTGAGGTATTGCCAGAGACGGGCGATCCGTCGGAGGTGGTAGAAGGCAGTGCTGGTGAGGGACCGGATGTGGGGGAGGAAGGACAGTTGGGGGTCGAACCTGATGCCAAGGTTGCAGACAGGTTGGGAGAGTTTTAGGGGCCAGGCCGGGAAGGTGGAGGAGGTGAGAGCCGTGCGAATGGAGATGTTGACGAGAGCCAAGGAGTATGGCCTCCGTCTTGTCAACTTTACAGCAGTTGTAAGGTGTCGGGTGAGAAGAGGAACAGGCTGAGCTCCCCCATGGTCCTTGAAATACATAAATCATTATTATCACTCTTGGCATATGGAATTGCAACTCAAAGTTTGCTTTTTACATGTTATCGAACAACCGAGTACAGGATAACATTTAAACACTAACATCTAATTGTAGACTTCTACTTGGGTATCCTGTGAGGATTAGATCTCATGGGCCAAAGGGCCTTCTTTATCTGAACCTCTCTTGTGATCTTGTGATGTGATCAGTTGCACATGGCAGACCTCCAAAATTAGTTGTTAGTTTCTCGCAGCCCCCAAGCTAATGTTACGAAGAGTGGGCAACATAAATCAGGCTTTCCGTTCCACATCGCCGTATTGCTGGAAACACTATTGCTTCACTAGCAGCATGAAAAGGCCATAAAACTCGTAACGTTGTGATCTAGACAGGAGGCAGCTGCCAACCAGTTCAGCTGATACCAAAGAGTGATGTAAATTGAAGAAAAATGTGTCAGCGAGTGTCTCTGTCCTAACATCTGAACATCAGAGTGAATCTGAGCCTGTGGATTCTAACCCTGAGTGCTCCGCAGTAGCTCTGCCCGTTGAGTATGGAAACATTTGATTGTGTTTGACCAGTTCATCATTTTACTCTGGGTCTGTCGGCGTACAGGTTGTAGAATTCTAGGTTCAAATCTTGTTCAACAAAACAGGCACAGGAATTTAACCCAGGCGTTCTGCCCCCAAATTTACTGCTGTTACTAAATGTGGCAGATGCATAGAATCCAGCTGTGTGCAGAAGCTTTCAAAGCTTTTTCATCACGAGAGCTGATGTTTCTTCAAAACGAAACACTAAGCGATCAACAATTAACCAGCAAGAAGCATGGAAATATTGCATTATTTATGCCTTGTTAGAAACCCTTTAAATACAATAAACATAATGTCCATATAAACAGAATCGTGTCAGAATATGTTCCCAATAATAGCTGGGGAATTTATCCGGATGAAAATCTAACTTTCAGATCTCAATTAAGTGTGTTGATTTAAACAAATAGCAAAAAATCAACCTCATTTGGGATATGTGTTGCTTTTTAATGCTTCTTTTTTACTCAGTTTAATTACAGCAAAGCATTATAGACTGCGATCGATATCATCCAAAAAGTCTGCTTTTTTTTTTAATCCTCTTCAATTTAGCTCCTGATTTCAACGTTAGAACTTTGTTCAAGGAATTACAGTCTTGGTATGATAAAATGTAATAAATGAACATGAGTTATTAATGTTATAAAACATGTCGTCATAAGCTTGCATTTAATTATCAGCGTTTTAATAATTAGAATCCCTGTGTTTGATAATAATTCCTGTATGTAGCGCCTTTTATGTCAAGAGGACATTTCAAAGTGGTTCACAGAGTAGAGTGCAATACTGATAATCCTTGCAGTTACTGTGTATTTATAGGCAAAAGCTAAATTCTAAACTCAAACCAGGATTCACATTACAACAACAACTTGCATTTATGGAGCAACCGCCACACGGGACACATCTCAGAGCGCTTAAACTCTGCCCCTGCCTATTGCGCATTAGAGAGAGAATTGTGCCACACTCACATTTACTGTGTCGCACTCATTTACTGTGTCGCACTCACTCACAGTTAGTTAATCTATTAGATGGATTTTATATTTACTGTGGAACACTCAACAGAAAAATTGTATTACAACAATAAGAAGAATAATCTTTGCATTTGACATAGTTCCTTATCAAGTGTCCTGAAACCACTTCACAAGATTTTACTGCAAAGTGTAGTGTTGTGGATTTGTGGGGGAACTGGCAGCCAATTTGCGCACGGCAGTGTCACACAAATAGCCACACAGTGAATTTACCTGGGGGATTTTCGCTTGGGTATTAGGAGAAACTCTCTTGTCTTTTTTGAATAGTGCCATGGGATCTTTAGTGTCCACCTGATGTAATCCAAATAAAGACATTTCTGACAATGCTGCACTGCGTTGGTGTGGCGGCCCAAACTGCGAGTTTGCCTGTGAGGCAAACTACCAAGACTGCTACCAACTGAACCAGGCTGATTGCCAATCCTTTGAGCGAACAGCATAAATTAAAGTCTCATTGTGCAAACATCCATATTTACTGTATCTTAATCTGTGTTATCGCTTAACAGTCTCACTTACTGCTTAAACAAAGTGAGATAGCCGCAACCGATTGCAAATGAGAAAACCATGCAGTCATCATTCTGCAACGTCAGGTTTGCCGGACACACGTTTATTTCGGTTCAAACATGATGCAATGTGATGTAATTGAGGTTGCTTTAAGTATGGCAATGAACCTGTTGACAACCACCAGCACCATTATCCACAGAGAATCATAGAATTATACAGCACAGAAGGAGGCCATTCAGCCGATCGTGTCTGTGTCGGCTCTTTGAAAACAGCTATTCCGATCAATCCCACTCCCCCGCTCTCTCCCCATGGACCTGCACACTTGTTCTCCCAAAATATTTATCTACCTCCTACAATAAAGTTGTTATCGAATCGGCTTCCACCAACCTTTCAGGCAATGCATTCCAGCGTACATACCTGTGTATTCTCATATACAGTACCTGTGTAACTGATTAGAATGCTAAGAGCTTTTAGACACATGTTAGCAAGACATATTATACACGAATACTGGTTGTAAGGACTCATTACGGTTGCGCGTGCAGCCAAAGGATCCAATATGGAATGTAGAGTTGTGTTGTTATGGCTGAGGTTTGGGAAAAGTTTGGTTTTGAGCTCCACTAAATCTTGTACAATGCTGCCCACAACCTTCAGGGATCTCAGTATGGCCATTTGATGGAACCACTGGAATTGTACACATGAGAGGGAGGGGGATAACTTCACAGAGGGTGGGTCTAAACTCCAGAGAGGGAGGGCCACCCATCCCGGGTCCGCCCAGGAGTAGCAGGAAAAGCAGCTGGACGGCCACTCCACATGAGACAACTTCCAGCTCATTACCGCCATCTTGTTCCCACTGCTTGGCTTCGTCTGAGTGCATGCCTACGTGTTCTGTGACGCACAGTGGTGCACAATGCCACCAGCAGTAATTCCAGCACTATGTTACACCTGAAGCAAAACTGGCTTACATGTATGATGAGCTTGTTTAGGTTACAGCTTATCAACAATAGGAGATTCCTGAAAAAATATGCCAATGACACTCCCACATGCAAGACCTTTCTGCTGAGGTATGAATCATGTCTCTACATCCATCGGTTATTGAGTTCTTAGCGGATACCCAGTCGTTACATCTTTATCGGTATAGGTTCTGTCACAAACAATCTGTGCTTTCGAAGCAAATTTATCATTATCAGATGAAAATTAGCCAATTTGAACACAGGAAATTCCCTCAAATAGCCATGAAGTGAATGAGTATTCTTTTTAACTCTATGCGCGTGATCGTGATCTTTCAGTCACAATGACCATCCCCGTGTTCCATAATGTCCCAGCCAGGAATCTCCTGTATGAAATTTGGGAGCAGGAGCAAAATTCAAAAAAGGACAAGATTGCGCGCTTATTAAAATTTTCTGAAAGTTACTGTAAAAACAGGGACAGAATCACAGGGTCCAGAAAGACCTTGGTGAACACTCTAGACCACAACAACAACTTGCATTTAGAGTGTGCCCTCCACGCCGGGCGGCGTCTCAGAGTACTTTGCAATGGGAGGGGGATTGTGACTGCAAGCCTGGCCGAAGAGAAAGGTCTTCAGGTGCGACCTGAAGATGGAACGGAGGGATTAGGCCGGAGCGATTGAGGGAGGGTGTTCCAAAGTTTCAGGGTGTATACATTTGTATAGTGTTTTACATGTCGGGAGGACGTCCCAAGGTACCATACATTAACTACTGCCTTATCTATTTACCGTTGCCTGAGAGAGGGGATCAATTTAAACCTTTACATCCTCAATATTGACAAGTAATATTCTGTCTTACATATTGCAGCAGACTTGTTTTCAAACCCCATGGTATTGTGTGGCACAGCAAATACTTGATGCCATCGCACCTCAGCCAGAGGCTGAACTGTACTTATATCTGCCAACACACCAGGCATATGGCACAGGGATATTCTCCACCGCTGCTGCCCTCCATGACATTTGTCAGCTTCTATTCTATCTAATCTTTCCACTTCATATTGATGCTTGTTGGATCTTGAAAGTGCATTAAAAAATCCTTACGTTTGATGTAGCACGTTTCATGTTGGGAGGCCATCTCAAAGCGTTTCACAGGATTTCACACTACATCGATAATGTGTGGTGACTGTACTTTGTAGGCGAATGTTAACAGAGCAAGCATTAATAGTCATTGCCTTCCATTCTCCACCCTATGTGCTGGAGGGACTGGGTTAACAGGTTTTGTACTAGTGAAGATGTCACCACACTAGAGGATGGCAAAGTGAGAGTTTTTGCAATGTAAATAATAATAGTCCCCATATTTGATATATATTTGATATAGTGTAATTTTTTTAATGTTGGAAGGATGTCTCAAAGTCCTTTACAAGATATAATGTAAAGTAGAGTCAGTGTGTATTTGTACCCTGGACCATCTGTAAAAATCACACTTTAACATTTTTTAATTCTGTCTTAAATTAGAAGCCACTTTTCCGCAGTTCTTTTTTGGGCCTTGGGCAACACATAACACAGCTTTTAAATTAAACCAAATTCAAGACCTTTGAAACTTTCTGCACAAACAAAAGCAATAATAATTTTGTCACTTCACTCCACAGCTGTTTGTGAGACACTGCTGTGTGCAATTGGCTGCTGTGTTTCACCCACAAAATATACAGTCAACTCACTTTACAATATATTCTGTGAAGTGCTTTGAGATGTCTGGAAAGCGTGTAAAGCGCCATATCAACATGTAAGGATTGTTATTAAATCTTGGTTCCAGAGCTGCTCACGCACTCCAGCGATGAACTACTCACCCAAGCGCTATCTGCACGAGAGGTGTGACACGCCCCATTTCTTGCGGTAATCAGTCTCCTCCTGACACAGCAGAAATTCCTCTGTGGTCTGGCTGAAAAAAGAATGCCGTTCTCTCACATTTGGCTATTTATCTAATCCTCACACTTCGTCGTGAAATGGTAAACAGTTGCAAGGCAGCTTCATGGAGCCTGTGGCTATGGGGAAATGTTTATGGAAATAATGTATTGATGTAGAGAGGCAGAGATCTGCTCCCACGATCACAAGATTGGTTCAGATGAAGAAGGTCCTTTGGCATATTTGATCTCATCTTTCCAGAATACCACCCTATCTCCTACCAACACAGCATCCAATTATTTTTAGAATGAGTCCATTGTTCTGGCGTCGACCACCATTTCAGTTATTTCTGTCAATAATTACCTTCTGGGTGAAGAAACACTTTCTGGTGAGTGTCCTGAAATTGCTCTTTGCAATTAATCTGTCCCCCAAAAGCTGTGTCATTTTGTTCCGCTGACTCAGTGCAATTCCAAGTATTGTTCTGAGTTTACTTTATTAATCCCATTTAAGATCTTATGTATCTTTATAAAGTCCCCTCCGAGATGACTATTTTTAAGACTGAAGAGTCCAAGCTTGTCCAATTGTTGCTGATCATTCCTGTGGAGAAATTCCTCCTGACCGCCTGGTAACAGCTGTTTCCCTTTCTTGTTTTCCTGCAAGTTTTGGAAATATTTTCTCTGTGCCACTTGCTGAAAATGAGACTTTTAAACAGCAAAGGAGAACTTTTGAGAAACTAGAAGCTCCTGTATATGGTATGACCTAGAAAAGATAGAAATTGTCACACGCCAGTGCGAAGCAAACAAATCATCTCCGTGGGGCTGATAAAAGTGACAGAATAAAATTCCGATATAAAAAATTGATGACGTAATTTATTATCGTTTGACCAATGTGTTTCTGCATCACTGATTCATTTGAGGCAAATATACATACTGTATAAACGTACGAGATGCATTCCAGATAACTTGCATGTAGCAGTTTCTGCTTGCAAATAATATCATGGTGTCTCAATGATCCTCAATGAGATTATGTCGCTCTTCTATGAATTATGCCCGCAGCATTAGAGATGGCCTGATTTTTCACACGGCAATGCCTCAACGAGAACAATAACAACGAATTGCGTCTATATACTTTTCATGCAGGGTAACGTCTCACAGGAAGCCATGGAGTGAAGCCATCAGCAATATTATTTGAGGGATTGTTGACCAGGACACCAGGAGAAACTTCCTTTTTGAATAACATAATAGTAATCCTTGTATTTGATACATAGTAAAAACTTGTTTATCCAGTACCCAACCAACCGGCAATCTCAGCCAACAGGTATCTCCCAATACAATTCACCATTCCAGCAACCGGATCTCATACAGTAGCCATCCTGGACACTCGCGGTATGCTCACTTTGCACATGCGCACTTATTAAACTTACCGAACGCTGGAATGCTTTTTTACCGATCATTTCACCGAGTGTGCTGGAATGCTTTATTGGTAAGTATCCATACAATATTCTGTTATTATTTAGTCTATTATTAATATGGTATGTTTTAAAATAAGTTAATTTCTTGTGTAGGATTTTCGGCAACTTGCCGCTCGAATATCCGGCATATTTGATTAACCGGCACCGGTCAGGTCCCGAGGGTGCCGGATAACAAAGCTTTTACTGTAATGCCTCATCACATCGTCTCAAAGCCCTTTACAGAATTGTGATGAAATTGTCAATTGCGCACAGCAATGTCCTACAAACAGTCGTAGATTGAGAGACCACATATTTTTTTGAGGGATTATATCTTTAAGGTGAATCTACCAATTGACTAACAACCGGCTTCCCATCTATGGCTAGGTAAACAGAGGCACGTGGAATAAGGAAACTTGCCCAATATTTCGCCCTGCCCAGGTATCGAACCCAGGGCTCTTGCTTGGAGGTGACTACTCTAATCAATATGCTACATAACTCCTTGAGTCATTCAAGATAAATATCTGAGGCATCTTTTTCACTAGGGTAGAGGCATTTAACTGGGGAACTAATAGAAGCGTTCCAAATTATAAAAGCATTCAATAAAGGTTCTACAAATAGTTTTTTTTCCACTGGATGGGATAACCAGGGGACACAAATGTAAATTAGTGATGAGGGGATCAGAAAGAGAATTTAAAAACAACAACAAAATTACACTTGTATGAGGAAGTATCATACTCGTGGTCACAGATTTAAAATAGTTTCAAAAAGAAGCAGAGGGGAGGTGAGGAGAAATGTTTTCACTCAGCAAGTTGTTCGAATCTGGAATGCATTGCTTGAATAGGTGGTGGAGGCTGATTCGATAACAACTTTTAAAAGAGAGGTAGACATTTAGGGGAGGACAGGTTTGCGAGGTTATGGGGAGAGAGCTGGGGAGTGGGATTAAATTGCTCTTTTTAAAGAGCCGGCACAGACTCGATGGGCCGAATGGCCTCCTTTTGTGCCGTAAGATTCTATGATTCTATGATAATGCCTTTCAAGTCAGGAGGTTGTCCCAAGGCGTGGACAGTCATTGTTTCAGGCTTGAGCTGGATCGGGGACGGGGAAGCTGGAGAGAAAGGGGGAATTTTGGGACTGTCAAAGAGGAGAGTCTGGAGGTGGGACTTGAAGGACGCTATGGAGGGGATGAGGCGGAGGGACTGCGGGATGGAGTTCCGGAGGTTAACGGTAGTGTGGCTGAAGGCTCTCCCGCCAGTGGTAGGGCGGATGGGTTGGGGGACATGGAGCAGCCCGGAGGGCCGGACAGGTTGATAGGGAGGTGAGAAGTTCACAGAAGTAGAGTGAGCTGAGGCCATGGGGGTTCTTTGAATGAGAACTTCATTCAGAGGGTAGTGAGATTGCAGAACTCGCTGCATAAAGTGATGGCTAAATCAGTTAGTATCGATGCATTGTAGCGGAAGTTAGACCTTCACATGAGTACTGCCATAGGATCTTTAAAGTCCATCTGCACACTCTCGATTTAACATCTCATCCAAAGGCCTGCACCACAGACAATCCAGCAGACCCCAGCTTGCATTGGAGTGTTAGCCTTGACTGAGTTTGAAGTCCCGTCTTGTGGCTTGAACCCACAATTTCCCATCTCAGAAGTGAGAGTGCTTCCCCTGCGCCAGACATCACAGTGTTTGTTTGCTTGATGAACTTGCCGATCTCCCTTATTGCAATCTCCTACCCTCGTCTCTTAAACGTGTCCTCACCCTGACCTGCAGCATATTCCCCCCACCCAATCTCTGTTCCACTCTCAATGCCCAGGCTTTTAGTCTCTATTCCCCTCCTTTGCAAAATCTCACAATCCTTTGCTTTGTGCCTTCAACACTCTTGAAAACTTATCTCTGTGACAAAACATTTGGTCAATCTCTCAAATTCCCCATTCTTTTGTCTCTGCCCCATCATCTTTGTGAAGCACTTCTTAGAACCTAAGTGAAAGGTGCTATATAAGTATGTGTTATTATTGTTGTGGCAAACTCCTATATTTTGCACTCACTTTGTCCTCACTGAGAGGATTCAGTAAAAGCACAAACTGAACAGCTACCATTTACATGAAAGAATATTTCAAATGCTTAACAACAGGAGATACTGAGTGGGCAGTGAGAGGAATTTAGAAACTAAAACCTTTTTATACCTTTAACTCTGTAAGAATTGCACACAGAGGATAATCTGATATGAATTAAATAACCCCTGAAGGTTTAGGCTAAGGCCAATCCTGCCTCCAGCAACGTGCCTGGAAATATTAAGTTGCCCGATCGAGCTATGCCCTGAGTTTTAATTTCCTGCCAATTCGCAGGAGGTTTTCTCCTTGCGTTCAGAGAGGGGCTTGAGCACATCCATCGGCTGCCTGCCGTCTCAAAACACAGCGTTGAACAAAGTGGGAATTTCCATGCACGATTGAGACCGGGCAACATCGCTGGTTCGTAGCCATGGTGCATCAGCCACCAAAAAACAAACAAGTTTTGAGTCGCCAGGTCTTTGAATCCTTTCCAAATGCAATCTGCAAATGTACAAGAAGAAATACTTCACGAGCTGAAAAGGTGAGAGTTACCCAACCCAAGTTGCAAACTTTTATTCCACTCCCTGCCGTATCCTCACTATTCCATCTGACTTCCCACTCTCTGATCCGGAACGTTCCATCCTCAGTAAAGGGCCTCGGCTTCATCCCCTTACGCCCCCACATCCTGCCACTTTCACTTATTCTGTTCTGCCACTCCAAAATAATTATGACAGTGTTGTAACCGGACCCTCCATCCATCCCAGTGATTTGTCAGTGAGGGTGAATCTCCCCACGAATGTACGATAGTGGTAAATTCCCCCTTCCCTCCCCCTTACCCCCCTTTCTCCCTGATTTTAAGCTCCCACCACCTTTCCCTCTCTCTCCCCCCTTAACCCCCTTTCCCCCCCTTTTCCTCCCTGATTTTACCCCACCTTTGCCTTCCTCTCCCCCCTTATCCTCTTTCTCCCCTGGCCCCACTTCCACAACTGTTTGTGGGACACTGTTGTGCGCAATTTGGCATGTTTCTCCCACAAATATACTGTTAATTTTCCTACTTTCCTTCCCCCAACCATGACCCCTTCCCCCTCCTCGCCTGCTCTGGTCCCAACCGTGGGACGTTGTTGTTTTCTGTGAAGCGCTTTGAGACGTTGATAAGACATGGAAAGCGCCATATAAATGTAAGGATTATTATTATTATTATGATATTATTAAATTCACCCAGTGTGACACCCAAATGTGATACTTGACCTGGTTGAGCTTTCGCAAAGGTAGTTCAACTCAACCAGTCCATGCGAGTGTTTATACTTCACACGTGTCTCCACCCAATCCTTACTTGGAAGTACAATACATTGCGGGAACCCACAGGCATTCTGCTTGTCACAGTCAACCTTAGGAGCAGAGGTACCACAGATAAATGGGAATTCTAAGTGGATTCTTTACTATGTCTGGCTTGCCTACATTTAACTGCCACTTCTTGCCAGTTGGTCACCGAGGTTGTTTCCCTCTCGCAGGAGGAGAGCTGGTTGAATAGGGAGAGGAGGAACTGAAAAAGATCATGAAAAACACATTGCGTGATTCCTTGAAAACATAGGAGCGTTTCATAGAAACCAGTGAATAAAAATGGCTTGTTTTCAGAAAGGGATTCTCTCTCTTTCACACACACAACACACACACACATACACGTCAGAATCCTATTCTTTGAGTTGTTGTAAGATATCATGTTACTATCAGGAGCTTGGCTGCATTGTTCAGAGCTGTATCTAAACAGGTAAATTGCCAAGTGCATTATTGGTACTGGAGTTTGCCAAAATTACAATAGAAATGACATTACTGCAGCTGATGCTTCTGAATTCAATAAACTCTGGCGCTTAAATTTCAGATTTGGTGTTGTGTTTTGTTATCGTTGTACCAGTGTAAAGACATTGATGTGAATGAAGGACCACAGACAACAAGCGGAGTGGAAGAATGGGAATGAGTAATGTTTCAGCACAAAACGTTTAACGGCATTTGTCATTTGTATGTGGCAGCACAGGAAATTTAGCCTTTTTAAGAGATAGACTTTAGCACCCGGTGAAATCAATGGCCAAGTAATGTAACACAATTGGTCACATATTGATAGAATTAAACAGCGCTGTTAACGTGACTTGTCATTGATCTGACAAAAAAAAAAGAGTTCAGACTTAAAACTGCCTGGAGCTCGAGTGCAAAGCATAATGTCACAGATATACTTCGCGTAATGGAAAGCCTGTCCTCCTCAGACAGCACAGCTCTCCTTTTTACCCCCTCTTGTAAATTGGTCATGAAACAATTTCCACAGGACAAGTAGATAAAGTATTTGAGTCAAATGTTTCTGCTTTTTAGGTTCGCATTAAACACAGAACTGGTGATGGAGCCTGTTTTGCCACATTAATTTGAGGCTGGTTGACAGCCAATCTAGAGATTTTTTTTTCAGGTCATAGAGTCTGGATATAAGGACTAGTCATGCAGTTTACCACAGAGTGGATGTTAATGCAGGGTGAGAACTCCATCCACACCATTCTGTGATTCCTAACTGATTGTTTTTTTTAAGTTCAAACGTTTAGTGGGATTGAATTAAGTACTTTGTTTCTCATTTTTCCTCCCCTTATATTTGACGCAGCTCCTTGTGTCTTTTCCTATGTGTGTTTGTGCGTGTGAGTGCTTGTGTATATATATATAAATATGACAATAAGCCTTCCATTTGATATGGTGCCTTATCACATCATTGAAATGTCTGAAAGCGCTTTACAGACTATGCATTAAAGTGACTGTACAAGGCGTGGGCGAAATGCGGCAGGTAATACCGCACAGCAGAGTCCCACAAACAGCTGTAGGTTGAGTGACCACATTTGTTTAAAGGGATTATTATCCCTGGAAGGCGATCTGCCAATCGACTAACAACAGGGTTCCTACTTACTGCTAGGTAAACAGTTGAGTATGGAGTGAGAAAACTTGGCCAAGGTTTCACCCCCTCCAGGACTCAAACCCAAGTCCCCTCGCTTGCGAGGCGAGTGCTGTAACCATTATGCTCCAGGACTCCACAATGTGAGGAGAGAAGAATGGCAATGTTTAATATATTAGCCATATTTCTTACAACAGGTAAACTTGATTGAAGTCAGGCCCATCAGAACTAATAGCTTCAGCAGTTGCTTAATGTTCAAATGTTTGAACAACTACAGTACGAGGTACAAAGAAACTCCTATCTTCCTCGGCTGACTGTTCTGTACATTTTCAGCGCTTTGGACGTAGTAACATTACAGCAGATAAGCGAATTAATAACATTTTGTTGCTACAATACTAATCCTAGCCCCCTAAAATAAAGACAAAAGGTGTAAAAAATATACTCACTTTAATGATGCTTCTCATGGCTTTGTTTCCATCTTGCACTTGTCTCTATTTTCCCTCAATTTTTATTTTAGATAGTACTGTATTTTCTGTTTCCTTACATAATCCATTCATACTTTATCTCTTCGAAACTATTGCCTTAACTAAATCCGGCACCGTTAAGCACCCCGGGACGCCATCAGGCACGAATGGTGATACAAATGCAAGTTGTTATTGTATTTACTCTTCACAAAGCCACCGGGCATTTTTTTAATATAAAAATGTATTTGATTGACTGAAAATTAACTTTGGGGCCCAACTTTCTGGCCAATCAAACACTCAGGCTCGCTCAGATTGACATGAATGTCAGGTCACACATATAACCAGGTCACTCACTGACAAGTGGAACACACCAGTATATGATTTTATATGCCAGCCTGAGATTGACACTAACACTCTGCGTCCGAAAGCAGCTAGCGAAGGAAATGTACACCGACTAACATATTTATTAACAATAATAATCCTTACATTTGATATAGTGCCTTTCGTGTTTGCATGATGTCCTAAAGTGCTTCACAGGATGTACTGTAAAGTGTAGCGACTATGTATTTTGTAGGCCAATACTGCAGCCAATTTGCGCAGCAATGTTTCGTAGACAGCCATTGATGTAAATGAGCAACTTTATTTGGGGGATTGTTCCTCTCTTCCCTAGAGTCTGAATGAGTTGCATTTCTACCTTCAAAAAAAGTCACGTGATCAGTTTTGTTAAATTAATCTACAATATGATGCTTCAGAATAAAAAGGGACCAATATAAAGACAATATAATACAACTTATATTTTTATACTGTCTTTTACATCGGGAGGACTTCTCAAAGCACTTAATAGCAGAAATAATAACACTAGGTCCCTGCTTCACCACATGGGGATATGATTTCACCTGTGAAACAAGGATTATTATTTTTCACTATTGTGGAACTAAAGGTGAAAGAGGAAGTCCATAAAATAGACTCCCTCTGCGTCTCTGCAGTTTTTTGACCATTTTGTTAAGTTTTGCTGCCTAGCTATTCTGCAGATAAGCATCTGATCTGTGTATACATTAAGGAATACCGTGCAAATGGCATTCATCAAAAAGGGTGATTTAAAAAAAAAAAATGCAGCAAAAGGCACTGATCAGAACTCCTGAATGGACTCCTCCTGTGCAGAAAATGTCTATGTTCATGGGCAAGGCAAAATCTTGGGCAAGATTCCCGACCTCGACCCCAGCTTGGGTCCGAAACACTGACTGTCCAGCGCCTTCAGACAACCTGCTGATGTGAAAGGCGCTGTACAAATGTCATTTTGTTGTTGTCACTCCACACGTCTCTTCTTTGCTTATCGATGAGTGGGAAACGGGTTGTTATTCGAGTGGCGGATCGATTTCCAGGAATGATAATCCCTGGAAGCACACCCACCCCCACCCCAATAAATATTTGGTCACTCAATCCACAAGTGTTTGTGGAACACTGCCGGTCTGTTTCATACAAAATACGCAGTTAGTCAACAACAACAACAACAACAATTTAAACTTATAAAGCGCCTTTCACGTCGGGAGGACGTCCCAAGGCGCTGCACAGGAGGCGTGTGACCCGAGCTGGGAGGGGAGTGTACGGGAAGGGGTGAAACACGAAGGGGAGGTCGAAAAGTTCGGGGGGGAACAAAAGGCAAGGTCGACGAGGAAAGTCTTCAAACCAGCCGTGAAAGAGGAAAGGGAAGAAACAAGATGGAGACGTCCATCTTGGGACGTCCTCCCGACGTGAAAGGCGCTATATAAATGTAAATTGTTGTTGTTGTTGTTGAGGCTGGCAGCGCCCGATGTGCGGAGGTGCTGGCTTGAGCCAAACAGGAGGGCCTCGGTCTTGCTCATGTTCAATTACAGGAAGTTGTCCCTCAGACAGACATGCTGTCAGAACATCGATGGTCTGGGGGTTGAGGGATGAGGCAGAAAGGTACAGCTGGGTGTCGTCCGCATACATGTGGAAATTTACCCCGTGTTTGCGGATAACATCGCCCAGAGGGAGCGTATAAATGGTGAAAAGGAGGGGGCCGAGGACAGAGCCCTGAGGGACGCCGTGAGAAACTGTGCGGGGGTTTGAGGAGAAACCGTTGGAAGATACAAAATGTAGACGGTGGGTCAGGTAGGAATGGAACCAGTCAAGGACTGTGCCTTGAAGGTTGAGGTGGGAGGAAAGACGTTGGAGGAGGATGGTGTGATCGACTGTGTCGAACGCAGCAGACAGGTCAAGGAGGACGAGGAGGCAGAGGGAGCCCTGGTCACAGGCGGCTAGGATGTCATTTGTAACCTTAACCAGGGCAGTTTCTGTGCTGTGAATTGGGCGGAAACCTGATTGGAGGGGTTCAAAAAGTGAGTGAGTTGAGAGGAAAGAGCGGAGCTGGGAGGCAACCACTCTTTCAAGGACCTTGGATAAAAACGGGAGGTTGGAGATGGGTCGATAACTTGATGGTTTCGACGCATCAAGGGAGGGTTTTTTCAGGATAGGGGTGATGGTGGCTGTTTTAAGGGAGGTAGGGACAGTGCCTGAGGAGAGGGAAAGGTTGATGGTGTCAGAAATGAGCGGGGCCAAAAGGTGGAGCTGGGTGCGGAGGAGGGGGGTGGGGATGGGGTCCAATGAACACGTGGTGGGTTTCATGGAGGTGATTATTTTTGTGACTGAAGACGGGGAGGTGGGGATGAACGTATGAGTCAACTTCAAAGTATACTCTGTTCAGCGCTTTGAGGTGTCTCGACAATTTGATAAGGTGTTCCATCAAACGCAAGGATTATTATTATATTACTACAGTTATGTTTTGTTGCCTTCCCATAGCCTTCCTGGTCAAGGCCCACAAATGAATATCGACAATTTGGGTGAAGGCACCTGATGCCAATGAACTGTGCCCTAGAAAACGATGAAGAAGTCAAATACATATAAGACGTGGAGAGGGGTGGGGTGGGGGGGGTGGGGGTTAGGGGAGATCAATAATAATCCTTACAGCTGAGATACAGTAGTGCCTTTTCCAGTCGTTGAAATGGTTCAAAGCGCTTCACAGGATTCGCAATGGAGTGAAGTGACTGCACTTTGCAGGCAAACTCTACAGGCGAGCTGGATAAAGATGATAACAATGATCTTCTTTGCCTCACTGCCAGAATACCGGAAGCAAACTGAGATCTCAAATCCTTGGTCTAATGGCGTGGCCGAAAGAAGCGGCCGACAATTAACTGCCTGAAAGGTGATTGATGGTTAAATGCAGCAAGGATTTCTTATCTACGTATGAACCAGGACATTAGGGATTTAATAACATGGTGATAATCTGTCTTTAATCTCAGTCACTCATAGAATTGCAATTGATATATGTGAATCACAGATCAATATTCTCAGTTGATAAACAATGTTGTGTTGCACAACGTGGACTAGCGCATTACTTTGGACTCACTCGGTCCCAGTCCTTTGTTCGGTTAGTGTTCTACAGTTCACTGTTAAGAGCTTTGGTTCCAGGGTTAACAGGAGCTGAGTGGGATGACTCCCTACCCCCACTGGCTGGTCTGCCTTTCCAGGTCCTGCTGATGAGCCAGGCTGGCTATCCTGCCATCAGCAGTGGCCCGGAATACTACGGACCCACCTAGCTCAAGAACTGGAATACCGAGACTGCCACAGAGGAGGGCTGGCTTGATTCCCACATTCGTTTGCTAAACATGTCACCTTGGAGCCAGTTCAACTCCAAGGAGACCCCACTTATCTCTTCCTCAACAAGGAATGGGACGATGTGTAGATTTGGACAATGAACAACAACAACAACAAGGCTTAAACATTGACATTTTTCATATAGTTCTGAATTTTAGTGTATTGGTTGACCAGTCATTTTGCACTCACTGGTGTAGTTGTGTGTATAAAACTAGAAATACACGTGTGTGTTTGTGTTTTGCGCGCGTATTTCTGTTTTTTGTGCTTTGCGGGTTGCGTTGAGCATGTGTTTGTGTGTGCACGGATTGTACACTATGTGTGAATAGCAATGTCCCTGTATGTATGTTTTGTTTGTGTGCTCGTGCATTCACAATTCCACATAATATCATGTCGTATTTTAAAATACATATACATAAGTAATCCATACATAGATGTAGCTCAGATATAATGAGATGCACATGAAACCTACAAAGCACATAGATTCGTGGAGTTGCTGTTGTTTATTTCTAGAGGACTGCGGACTTGACATCATCACAACAACAACAACAACAACTTTGATTTATACAGCGCCCTCCATGCCGGACGGCGTCTCAGAGCGCAGCTGAACCTAATGCCCCTTCTCACCATTTCAGATAGGATCGTCTGTTCCTGGAAACTTGTTTTCATCCAAAGATTTTGGAGGGCTTTCAAATTCATGCTATAATCACCTGTAACCCTGAAAAATCATCTTTTCTGAACACTTTCTATTTCCATTGCCCGGGAAGAAATGCTGCTTTGGTCCTGATTACACAGTGCTGGCTACAGACCGCACCACATAGTTTGTGGGAAGCCTCGAAGAGGGCAATTGTTTTCATTCCAAACTCTGGGGGGAATCCTCATGAGACTGAAATGTGCAATCGGCAGCAACTTCTGTTGTGAAAAGGTTTATTTCCCCCCTAATTCAGCAGATTCGGCGCGGAGAGGGCCTGTATAAAAGCGCAGGAAATTAATATCTTACACAGGTGGCAGGAGCAGGGGCGGGGGGGAATCTATTCCCTGACAAAGATTGGATTGTACAGTCGGGAGCCTATAGCAGGGTCTGCTGTTCGTAACATAAAAGACTTCAGTGCTGTTACAGAATCCAAAGCAAAAAAAATATATGCTTGATCTCATCGCCCAGGATTTTCACCCACAAGAGGAATTGAGTAAAACAATAGATGCATCCTTAAAGAAAAACAGTTTAAAGAAAGATATCTGGGATATTTGTTTTGCCTGACGTCGTGTGAATCGAGGACCCATTGCTGATAATATGCCTCATTGGAAATAAAAGCAAGGTTTTAGGTTGGAAATTTATATTGTGGCCTTACGATATGAAACTGACGCGATTATCCAGGAAATCGGAGGGTGATTTCTCTCCGTTGTAAACTGCGCAAGAGTAGCAGATATTTTGCTACCCCACAGTGATATGTACACAGTTGAAGGGGTAAATAATAGAGCCCACACAAAACTGATGCAAATAGCCTCCGTATTGCATTAACCTGTGTGTGTTATTGCTGCGGATGCTTATTCTAAACGTCTGGAGGGAAATTGGTTCCAGAGATTTCAATATCAATAAACCGATTATGTGGTTCAACAATATACAATTGAGGTTGAAGAAATGAAATGGTGTGAAGTCCCTAGGTGTGTTTTTTTTTAATTTTGCGCATTACATCACGCACATTCTGAAGCAAGTACCCTGGGACGTTTGTGACACTTTTTAGAATGCGTTAAGTGTAAGTGGTTATTACAAGATCAATCAAAGTTACAACGGCAGAGAAAAAAAAGATTTCTGCAGCAATAAAGATTTATTGCACGCGAGGAAGATTTATTTTCATCATCTCGTTGATGTCGGGGACTCGAAGGTTTGTCGCCACAATGAATAAAAAATAAACCTAAAGCTGTGTATTATTTGTGAATAACGCTTTCCTGAATTCACTTAAGTACAAGCGGAGAATCGTTATGTACACTATTGCACAAACAGTCTGTCAAGGGCAATATTGCTGAGGGCATAGCCCTGAGGCTGCAGGATTCACTCTTTGTCTCAAACAATGACTGTTGCTTAAGGCAATTGAAGCCAGTGTTTTTTTTTCTGTTTGGATTGCACCCTTGAGCTAGATACAGTGACCTGTAAAGGAACAAACCCATTACTAGTGAGAAGCATTCATACATCAGAAGGCAATACTTCTCACATTGCGAGGATGGAGGATAGTACACTGATCAAACATTGTCTTCTGATCTCCTCTACCTATTGTTCAGCCTGGGTCTGTTTGTAGCAATCTTACTGCTGATTCAAAAGAGTTGTGGGTTCAAGCCCCATGTCAGGACTTCAGTTCGTAATCCAGGCTGACTCGCTGGTACAGGATTGGGGGAGCATTTCATTGTTCATCGTGGAGTCTTGCAGCTCAGTGGTTAGAGCCTTACAAGCAAGAGATGTGGGTTCAATTCCAGGAAGGGTGAAACATTGGGCAAGTTTCCTTACTCCACACAACTAATAATAATCACACACGCAAAAAAATGGTCATTTCAATCCACGACTGTTTGTAGGACACTGCTGTGCACAATTGGCTGCTGCATTTCACCTACATATATACAGTCAATAATTCACTTTACAGTATATTCTATGAAGCGCATTGAGACGTCTAGAAGATGTGAAAAGTGCTATATTAAATACAAGGATTATTATTATTATTGGAGGTGGTTTTCATCCAATGAATTCTAATGATATGCAACACTATATTTAGCGCAAATATACAGGCTTAAAATAATTCTGCACTACATCTTCCTATTCAGGTGCACTATAATAATAATAATCCTTGCATTTGGTGTAGCACATTATCACATCTTCGAGACATTTCAAAGCGCTTCATGGAATATACTCTAAAGTATATTTTACAGTATATTTACAGTAATTTTCCCACAAAATATACAGTCACTGCACTTTACAGTCAATTCAGTGCGTCGCGAAGACGTGATAAGCTGCTAATTAAATGAAAGGATTATCATTATTATATAAAGTGAATGGACGGTATATTTTGTGGACTACACATGGCGGGTAATTGCGCAACAATATCCCACAAACAGTCGTGGATTGAGGGATCAAAATATATTTTTTTTAATTAAAGGGAGATAATTACCTCCGGAAAAGTGATCTGCCAGTTCACGAACAACTGGGTTCCCGTTTACTGCCAGGTAAACAGAGGTGTGTGGAGTCAGGAAACTTGCCCAACATTTCACCTTGCCCGGGAATCAAATCCAGGTCTTCTCACTTGCTCTCTACTACTAACAACAACAAAATTACATTTGAAGAGCACCTTTCACATTGGGAGGACATCCTAATATGCTGAACAGTCAGGGGTTAGATCCCGAGTATGGTGGGCTGCGGTGGGGGGGGGGGGGGGGGTGGCATGATTGGGATGAGGGAGGGCAGAGAGAGGTAAGAGGGGGGCTGAAGGCAAGGTCAAAAAGGAGGGTTTTGAAACCGGCATTGAAGGAGGTAAGGGAGAGAGCAAGTAGAAGAGATCGTGGGATGGAGCTCCACATCATGGGGGTAAAGAGGCTGAAAGCTCAGCCACCGATGATAGGGCTGGTCGGGTGGGGGCCTGTTGACTAGAGGGTGTGGACAGGTTGATAGGGGCATCAGCAGGTCAGAGAGCTGAACTACAGGATTTCACTTTAAACATGTGAAAAAGGTCCTGCGATACTATTTAAGAAGAGAAGGGATTTTCTGCTCGTGTGCTGGACAACAACCCTCCAAATAAAATTGGTTGTTCACTTCATGGCTATTTATGGGACATTGGCTGCCCCCACTTGCCAACAAATACACAATCGCTACACATTATGGTAAAAATCCAAAGAATTTTTGAGTACTTTCATTGACACAACTAGGTACTGCATCAAATGCAAGCGTTATTATTACTGTAGCAATAATGCTGAAACAAAAAAACAGAAGTTGCTGGGGAAACTCAGCAGGTCAGGCAGCATCCATGGAGAAAGGAAAGTGAGTCAACATTTCGGGTCTACAACCCTTCGTCAGAACTGGGTCTACAACCAGTTCTGACGAAGGGTTGTGGACCCGAAACGTTTCCCCAGCAACTTCTGACTTCTGTCAGATTCCCAGCATCTGTAGTATTTTGTGTTTTGCTTACATTTGATGTTGTTTTATAATAATCCTTACATAGGAGATAGTTTGATAATGATCATCCTTACATTAGATACTGTGCTGAGAATGCCCACCCAAAAAATGTTTTCTCAGGACTTTCTGCCGTGCGTAGTGACTGCACATTTGTAGATGAGCATTTTGCGACCGTGCACGCTGATCTGCAGTTGCCTGTGTTCATTAGATAAAAAGTGCAGCCTTTTCACATTGTCACCTGTAGAACACCAGCGGAAGACCTTGTGTGAAACTGCCCACAGGATTTGTACAGGGTTTAAAATCTGCTGGGATTAATTAATTTATTTCAATGCCGTCTACCCCGTCACCTGATGAGGATGTATTCACGAGTGTTGTACGTGAAACACTGATATAAAGGGCATGTTGTGCAATTTATTGTGGTTCCTCCGGTACCTTTCTCCCTCCCCTTCTCTCCATTCCCCACACACTCCACACGCTCTGCACCACCATCTGCAGCAATGCTTTTTGTCAAGTTCGAAATGTCAGAGTAAATTGGGCTGTAATCACAACTGTATTGTATGAGGAGTGTGCTGAGGAAAAACCTCCCACATGAAGTGAATATACTTAGAATGCTGCTCCCATCCTGACTGTAGCTTTGCTACTGTGAAAAGGCTTAATGCGTTATTTGGATTGGGAAATCAAGAATGTGGCAAAAAAAATAGAGGTAATTTTGAACGTATAAGTAAACATGAGTTATTGATTTTATTGACCCGCCTGTTAACTCAGTACAGCTTATTTATATACAGAACCTATACACAGCTTCAAATAGTATCAACTGTTTTCTTTTCACCCTGAATTATAATCACCGCTCTAAATCTAAATAAATTGATGCTGAAATTGTCTTGTCACTTGATGTCAAGCTTTGGCTAATTTTTATCCTGTAAAAATCTATTAATCTAAGTAGGCGTTATGGCACTTTCTAAGTACCAGCTGCATTTAATATTTTAATAGATGTTGAATGCGCTTGGCTTTGACAAAAGTTGCTGTTTATTTCAGTGCAAATTCAGTTTTAATAGGGTCGTAATCTGAATCTGACTAATGGAGCAGAAGTGCCTTTGCTCTTTCAAAGTGTAACAGCACCAGATATCTCTAAAGAGCATTAGTATTAGGGTGAGAGGCATTTCATTCCATTTATAGACATACACATATTCCTGTTTCTGAGGTGACTCTGACTGTTTCTTTCTGCACCCTCGTCTTATCAGAATACTTACGTTTGATATTACACTTTTATCATGTCATTAAAATGTCTCTAAGCGACCAAAGGCAGGATTCCCTGTAAGGAGCATACAGTCAATTCACTTCACAGTATTTTCTGTGAAGTGCTTTGAGACATCTCAACGCCGTGATGAGACGTTATATCAAGTGCAAGGATTATTATTGTTAAGTGTAGCTTTAACATGTGTATGTAGATAAACGTGCACACAGTAACATCCCATGAACAGTGATGAAATAGATAAATAGATAGTATTTGTGGATTGTTGTCCAGGGCACTAGGAAAACTCCCTCTCCTTTTGAAGAGTGAAATCTTTATACTATCCAACTGAGCAAGCAGACAAGACCTTGGTTTAAACAGTCACCTGAAAGACCCCACCTCTAACAATGCAAGGTTCTCCCAGCACTGTACTGGAACGACAGCACAAATTTCCGACGTGGGGCTTGAACACACAACCCTCTGACTCTGAGGTGAGATTACCTCCAACTGAGCCATTAGGGCACTGTCAGGAGGAGGGATAGAAGACTATGTTTTGATGATTTGCAAAAGGCTTTATGAAAAATGAAGCCTGCAGATACTCGGATGTGTCAACTCCATCCTCAGCCTCGTCTGAGTTGTTGTTGTTGTTGTTGTTGTTGTCTAGTCACAGGCTGAACTCCTGCTGAGTTCCAAGTGGCTCATGTGAGCGAGCAACAATACAGACATGATGTGCAGTACAATTCCAATGAAGCCACGTAAATACCCTAAACCCAACTGACATCCCACTCACTGGAACAGAGGGCTCAGCAGATGGGAAGGCCCCTTCATGGGGACGAAAACAATTTGAATCAAGAAGCTGGAGTTCCACGTGGGAGGTGATGTGCTGTCCTTCTCACAAATACACATGGCCTGCTGTGCATTGTAGTCAGCACGGAAATTGTACTGAAAATGTGGTGCGGTGCGCAGTGTGATTAGTAAACACTCTATCAGTTAATGTGACAAACTCCAAGAATAGCAAGTGAGGAGACTCCGTAGGGAGCAGTGGAAGAGACAAATTATTGTGCGAACGATGAAAACCCACTGACAAGTGGCAAAGGTAACCAATGAGTTCAGGGTGCCTCCTGGTGAGTGGAATAATATGCGCATTTCGCTGGACTATATTCTCATGATAGAAGATGTGCCATCGGAGACAAAGTATTTTGTTCAAAAATATTGTAATTACAATAAGTAGTGTTGGATTGGGGGAAAAGCTATACATAAAGAAGACTAATGGGATTCTAGGTTTTATTTAGGGCACAATTCAATTCAATGGCAAAGATGTGATGTTGAATTTATACAGTACAATGATGACTTGGAACTTACAATAGTAATAATCCCTGTATTTGATTGGGGACCCCGGGATGTGGTTTGGAGTACAGCTGAAGTATAACCAGCTTTAGCCACAGAGGTTGCAACCGAAAGCAATCTCTAGCAAGTTTCCTGCTGCTTGTATAACCAGGTCCACCCTATCTATTAGGGAATGCATATTCGTAGGAGGATGCGACATCTAGTTTTTTCACACAGAAATATCCCACACACAGCCATGAAGTGAACGACCATTTTTCTTGGTGATTGTTGGCCAGGGAGAAACTATTTTTCTCTTTTTGAATAGTGTCACAGAATCCTAACATCCACATGAACAGGTAGACAGGACCTTACAGGTAGACATGACCTCACTGGAATATTACTCGCATTGGATGCCCTTCACAAAAAGGATATCAGAGTCAAGGAACAGTCCAGTGTAGGTGCAAAGGGATAATATTGAGGATGACAGGTTACAGTTAAGGGATTTTTAACGTTCAGCTGAGCAAGCAGATAATAATAATCCTTGCATTTGATATAGTACCTTACCATATCTTCGGGACATCTCAAAGCACTTCACAGAATATATTGTGAATTGACTATACTTTGTGGGCAAAACATGTAAGCCAATTGCACACAGCAGTGTCCCACAAACAGTCATGGATTGAGTAACCAAATTATTATTGTTTATTAAGGAATTATTATCCCCGGAAAAGCGATCCGTCAATCGACTAACAACCAGGTTCCCAGTTACTGCTAGGTAAACAGAGGTATCTGGTGTATGAAAACTTGTCCACTATTTGAATATGTAATCTTGTTGTTGTTGTCATCCAACATTTCTTCGGTGTTATGGGGAGAGAGCCAGGGAGTGGGACTTTGAATAGCTCTTTATCAAAGAGCCGGCACAGACACGATGGGCTGAATGGCCTCCTTTTGTGCTTTAAAATTCTATGATTCTATGATTGATTTTGCCCTGCCAATAATCGATCCCCAGGTCTCTCCCTAATAAAGCGAGTGCTCCAACCACTGAGCAACAGAATCAGAATTATACAGCACCGAAGGAGGCCATTCAGCCCATCATATCAGTGCCAGCTCTTTAAAGAGCTATCAAAATCAATTCCACTTTCCCGCTCTCTCCCGATAGCCGTGCAAATTTGTCCTCCCCAAATATCTAGCCATTTCTCTCTTGAAAGTTATCGAATCTGATTCCAACACCCTTTCAGGCAGTGCATTCCAGATCTGATCATCTGAAGCTCTGCACCTCCAACAATGCAACAGCCACCCCACCCAGCCCTACAATAAGAGTGTCGTCTTAGATTGTGTGATGCCCAAATCACAACCTTCTGACACCGAGGCGAGATTGCTAGCAATGGAGCTTCGCACCTTCCCCATCTTTGTACTCAAACAAAGCAGCAAAGCTCTGAGGAGCGATGGATCAGCATATAATGTATTCTGCGCTTCTATGGCCTCTCCTACCTCGGAAAGGTATTCAGAACTATTTAATATGTGCTGATGATTTTCATCACATGAGCCACCTAGTCTAATCCCACTTTTCTGATCTCTACCCATTTGCCTTTAATCTTCTTCTTTTTCGAGCCTCTGTCTAATTCCCTTTTTAAAGAATTGATGGACTTTGTTTCAGTGCAGGTTTGTGGCAGAGAAACCTATAGCAATGTTGCAGGGTAATTGTGGAATCCTTCCTTGGATTTACCCTTTGAGACGCCCTCCCGAAATGAGTAGGCGCTGTATCAACTGTAAGCATCATCATTATTATTATTTGATCTCATCCTTCCTGTGGAATATTTGTTTTTGTCCATTGCAGACTCACCTCTCTCTAGATTCTCCAAGAATGTTCTCGGGAAGATATTCATGCAGTTCTTGCAGGAAGGAGTTAATCATCACAGATTAATTGAAACTGCTTTTGTCCAGAGTCTGTTCGCCACATCCACTATCCTGTGGGGAAAGACTCCGTCTAATCCCCAGTCTCACTTGAGACATGCTTATTTTAAACCTATTTCTATCAGTTGCTCGCTCAAAGTCGAGGTCAAACAGCTAGCTTACATCGACCTCATCTGTGTCTCTCATTAAATGAGAGTTTGTTATTCAATATAGGAAGGTATTAATTTTGTATTAAATTGTGAGGCTGCTCTTATTGAAAACTTTTTAAAAAATCAATTTCTTTGCCAAAATAAAAGGAACCATTTAATCAGTCTGTGCATTTTTTGGGGGGTTATCTGATATAATTAATAAAAAGGAACTGGGAAACTAATTTAAGCCGCAGTGTTCACAAGCTGTTACCACAGCATGTGAAGCCACAGCAGCATAGCAAGACCTCAGTGTAATCTGATTCACCTCAGTACAATCTGATCCAGTGAGTTAAAAAAAAACTCTGCATGTAGAATACACCTCGGATACGTATGCTAAAGTCTCGGGGCACTCATTTGGGGAGAGCTGATCGTAGGAGCAATCGAGTAAAATAGTTGTTTTTTAAACCTATCCATATACTTGCCCGTATATCTGTACATTCACCTCGGGTATGTCTCTTCTGAATCAGAAGAATGCGTTTTCAAGCCCCACATCGGGTCGTGAGCCCACAAGTCTAGGCTGATACTTTAGTGCTGTACTGAGGGAATGTTTAATGACTCCCATCTTTAGTATGAGGCATTAAATCGAGGTTCCATCCATTTGTTTTAGGGAGAACTTTTGAGAGTTTGGGAAACAAAGGAAGTTTCTCTCTGTATCCTGGCCGACAATCATCCAGATAAATTGATCTTTCACCCAGTGGCCGTCTGTGGAATGCTACCTTGCACAATACTGTTCCAGTCGCTAGTGGACAGTAATTATTTGCAAAGCACCGTGTAATGTTTCTACAGGATAAAGCACTATGAAAATGCAAGCTTCGTCTTTGCAGACATCCATTCCAGAAGGCAGTGGGTACAATTCTAAATCCTGGTTTAAAAAAACAACCTCTTTGTTAAGTGTCGTTTGCTATTCAACACTCGCAATACCTCATCTGGTATATTGTCTCTTAGAATTAATGCCATTTAGTTCTAAAACGGCAGTATAGTGCGATAGAATGGGACCAGATAGTGGAAGCATATCACTTGCTCTTAGCAGATCGGATTGCACAAAACTCAGTGTAAATTGGCCTTTATTAAAATGGCTGAAAGTGAGAAGGAAGCGGCTTTAATTTGGACGAACCTTTGTCTGTGTCATCCCTGTTGTGCTGAGGGAGCAGCTGGCCAGCATGAAAAAATAATGAATGTGGAAGGTTCATACTTATTTGGTGACCTTTATTTCTTGGGCAGTAGCTGCAATAAGAGCAAAGGCAGTGGTGGTAATTAAAAAAGAACGGTGCTTTTTAACCCTTGCAGGGCATGTGCACAAGCTATCCTTTCTTTAATGTCTTTGACGTGTGAGGAAACTCAGTGAGATGTCTCTGACACACAGTATAACCGTCCAAAAGGTGTGGCAGCTTTAATGCCTTTTCAGAGAAGGAATGACCTTGGTGGGCACTGCTCAGAATTAAGTGGATTTCCAAGGGGACGAAACCAAAATACATATCTCTACAGCCGTATAAGAGGTGGCGCAATTTGATATCAATCTGTAGCGTTAACTCAGCACTCACAATGCCGGTGAGCTAACGACAGTATATACTGAAATAATCCTATTAATCACATTCCTTACATTCGACATAGCGGGTTATCACGTCATCGAGACATCTCAAAGTGCTTCACAGGATGTATGCACTGTGCATGTTTAGTGAGTGAATATACAGTGAATGCGTAAGTCTCATACATGCCTACCTCATTCCTGAACACTACTGAGTAGTTTTAACAATTCAGTGGAAAACGACAGTTTTATAAAGCTGAAGTAATAAGAGAATGAAGTACAATACTGTACTTTACATCGTAGCAGCTCTCTCTCACTCTCTCAATATATATTCACATTCATATTCCTGGCTACATTCTTTAACAATACCTTATATTCCTTCATATGTTCAGCTGCTTTATTCAGTCTGTGTGTGTGTGTGTGTGGTGTGTGTGTGTGTGTGCGCGCGTGTGTGGGGATGATGGGTGGAGTGGTAGGGGGGAAAAGGATTGCACATGGTTTAAATTTGCAATGATGTGGCCGACTCTCCCTCCAGACATACATATCTTTATGAGATATTATACGAGTATTTTTAAAGTCTATCATAAGACCTTTTTGACCTGAATGGTGCCATATAAATGTAAATTGTATTGTATTCTGTATGTACATTTATATATGTATACAATTAGCCACTGTAGCTTAGTGCTTAGAGCACTTGCTTCACAAGCAAGAGGACCTGGGCTCGATACCCGGGTAGGACAAGTTTACTTACTCCACATGCCTCTGTTCACCTAGCAGTAGTAAGAACCCAGTTGTTACTCAATTGGTAGATTGTTTTCTGAGGGTAATAATCCCTTAAAAAAAAGTCAATGAATCTGGTCACTCAATCCATGACTGTGTGTGGGACTTTGCTGTGCGCAGTTGGCTGCTGTATTTCGTCCACAAAATATGGAGTCAGTTCACTTTACAATATATTCTATGAAACACTTTGAGACCATCTCGAAGACCTGATAAGACCTATGTCAAATTCGAGGATTATTAGTTGTAATTTAATTTAATTTGAAGTACAGATTCCTGTATAAGGAAGTGGGACTTGAGCTAAAGTAATGGAGAGTAAGCATTATCTGAATACAAATACAAGATTTACTGCCCTTAATCATATAATGATGTACTTTTGCTAGAATTTATCTCATCACCCGTGACCAGTAATTAAATTCGATTGATTCTGTTAAATGCAACATTTGTGTTAATGAAGAATCAATAAAACAGTGGCTAAGTTGTGTAGGACAATATCAACTATTCAGAGATAGGAAAGGACAGTGAGTTGGAAATGTGTACAAATAATCAGGTGATTTGTAAGATAATGGAACAACAGATTTTGAAGAGACACAAAATACACCAAAGGGTCTGGCAGTATGTTTGATATTGTGTCAGTCTGGCTCAGTTGGTAGCTATTCTAAGACAGAAGGTTGTGGGTTCAGGCCCCACGTCGCGACTTGGGACGCATACTGTCTGGGCTGACACTCCAATGCAGTGTTGGGGGAACAGGTGGTGGGTGGGGGGGGAGTGGTCTACTGCATTGTTGGAAATGCCGTGCTTCAGATCAGACGTGAAACTGAGGTCTTGGCACCTGTTCAAGTGGATGTTGGAGATCCCATGAGTTTTTCCCAGTGTCCTGCATGGCCAACAATTCCCCCAAATAAAACCTGTCATGCAGTTCATAGCTGTTTGTGGAACATTGCTGTGTGCAAATTGGCTATCATGTTTGCTTACAAACACACAGTTACTACACTTTACATGAAATCCTGTGAAGTCATTTTTAAAAAAAGTCTAAATGATGTGATAATGCGTTATATCAAATGCAAGGATATAGTTTCTAGATTCTTCATATCCCTAGAAATGTGCATTTTTTGGTAACTAATAATAATAATAATACTTGCATTTGATATAGCTCCTTATCATGTCTTCACGACATCTCAAAGTGCTTCACAGAATATGCTGTAAAGCGAATTTGATTATTATTCTACATGTAGCAATCCAGCAGACTATCTTTCTGGGGGGATGTAAACCCCCCAGTTTTAGACAGACTGTTTACTTACATCTTCAGTGCATGCTGAATTCTTAATATAGTAATCCTTGCATTTGATAACAGTGGCTTTTCGTATGTTGAGATGTCTCAAAGCGCTTCGCAGAATATAGCGCAAAGTGAATTAACTGTATATTTTGTGGCCGAAACGCAACAGCCAATTGTGCACAGCAGTGTCCCACAAACATTCGTGGATTGAATGACCAAGTTTGTTTTGAGCGGGATTATTATGATTATTATTATCCCCTGAAAGTGATACGCCTATCAACTAACCACTAGGGTTCTACCTATTGCCAGGTAAACAGAGGTATGTGGAATAAGGAAACTTGCCTATGTTTTGCTCGGCCCGAGAATCAAAACCAGCTCCTCTCGCTTGTGAGGTGAGCACATTCACCACTAAGCTATGGGACTCCACAAATTCAGCCAGTTATTATGTTTTGGTAGTGGACCTGTATTCATCCACAAACACTGCTGTATACAGTCTCTATGGTGGTTATCCTCAGTTGGTAGCACTGAGTCAGAAGTTGTTGAAGCTCCATGTTGGGTCTCTTACCTCATATAGGCTAGGCTGGGGGTGGGGGTTACATTGTTGGAGATGTTGTCCTTCAGATGAAACTTTAAACTAAAGTCCCATTTGTTGAAATGGATGTTTAAGATCTCAAGGCACTATTTGAAAACAGAGGGGAGTTTCTCCTGGTGTCCTGCCAAAAATATTCCTGATAAAGTTGGCCACTCACATTATGCCTGTATGTGGAACATTGGTGTGCACAAATTGCTGACTACATTTGGCTACAAAGTACAAGGTCATTATACTTCAAGATAATGGCCTCACACCACCCTACCTCTGCAACCTCCTAACCCCCTACCATCCTACCGGCCCCTTCTATTCAGCAGGCTCTGGTCTGCTCCATGTACCCCAACCCACCCGACCGACCATTGGCGGGTGAGCCTTCAGCTACTCTGCCCCCAACCTCTGGAACTCCATCCCTCAGTCCCTCCCCTGGCCTCGTTCAAGTCCCACCTCAAAACCCTTCTCTTCGACGGTTGCATCGGTCACCCCGAATCCCCCTTTTCCAATGACTGTCCAGTGTCTTGGGACGTCCTCTTGATGTGAAAGACACTGCACAAGTGTAATTTTGTTGTTGTTGTTGTTATTGTGAAGCACTATGTGATATCTCTAAGAAGTTATATATACAATGCAATGATTATCATTGACTGAGTTACCACGTTAATTATGTCAACTGAGCCAATGTGCAGGTGTTAGCTTTGCTCAGTTGGTAGCCCACTTGTCTCTTGGTTAGAAGACTGTGGATTTAAGCCCCACATTGGGTAATGAGCTGTATGGTAAAGGTACGGAAATGGTTTTAAAATAATAGGCCTGGCTCAATGACTTTCTCGTAATTTCACATTCTGGACTACTCAGCACGTATAATCATGTTAACTTCATCAAACTACACATTGTGATTATGAGTGGGAACAGTTCAATGTCTGTGTCTATATGTAAACAGGACAGTGAACAACCGGGATCAGGTCACTGTCAGTGTCTATCTGCGTCTTGTATCAACAGTTATTCCAGCCCTTGTAAATAGTTTGAAATAAGTTAAATTACTGATCAACCCCAAAATAATACACTTTATATGGTGTCAGCAAATTCGTTCTTTTCATTAGTTTATTTTGTTCTGTCCTTCAAACTGCATTAACGTAAGTATTCCCAAAGCAATGAGCTTGCATGACTCCTCCAGGAAAAGAGATCAGAAATTAATCAGATTCTCAGATTTCTGCATTAGATCCTTGCACATTTGTTGTTTAATCATATCAGTGAATGTTATTATGATTGACAGAAAGCTGCTGAAATAAATGGAATTCAATCCTCTGTATCAGTCCATTTCATTTAACGCGGGGAACTTTGCTTAAATCTTGCAATTTACATTGTTATTAATCTGTTCCCTTGGAGAATTGTTTTCTCAATGGAGCAACGATCACATTCTTCATCACTGAATCATCTAATACTATTATGTTTGTGGTTATATATTGCATACATATGCTTCAAACAAATGCGGCACAAAAAAAATGACCCGGAACTTGCATGGATGGAAAAAGGGGATGCACAGGAATGAGGATGATGTAGAATGGAGGTACTGAAGTAAAGCCATTTGAGAGGTCTTTAAATTTCTTTGGAGTTTTGTTTGACAGGCGAGCAATTATTTTCATTGGCCAGTTAACTAGTGGGCATCAATTTAAGGTTTCAAATGGAAGGATTCTTCTTCTTCTTATTATTATTGTAAGGTAGTCAGGAAGGGAACAAATGGGATATTAGGAGAATCAGAGGAACCTGGATACAATTCTCAGATGGGGCGAAACCTTAGACAAGTTTCCTCACTCCACACGGTTATGTTTACCTTGAAGTAAATAGGAAGCCGGTTGTTAGTTGATTGGCCGATCCCTGTCCAGGAGTATTAATCTCTCGGGGTAATCCCGGGAGTAATAAATAAGGGGCCACAAGCAAACCACTGCCCTTGGTACCAAACCAGAGGTACTTACACAACATATACAGCTTACACAGATCGCAATTTAGATCCTTATCTCTTGTAAACTAAAACAGTCTGAGATTTAACTCAAGATTTTAAATTTGAAAACCTTTGTTGAGTGTTCAACAGTAAACAGTAAGATGACTGAATGTAGACTCTGAATTTTCCCAATTCACCCCATAAGCAACTTCAACTAAACAAATCTTGAATGTAATTGCTCCTTCAGCTGGGCTGCTCTTGTAACCTAGACCTGGTTGGAACGGAGGGGTTGTTTGGAAAGCAAGTGCATGAGCAGACATGGTAATTTGGTTTCCTGGACTCTGCCAAGCCCACTGAGGCAAGCAGCAAACTACATTATTAAGAATTTTTCAGTACATGGCTGTGACGACTAGCCGGCATTGGCTGAATTGTGTACTTATGCATTCTTCTGCGCAGGGAGTTTTGGGAATAGGAACACAGACGGGGTGATGCTCTGAAATTACTGACTGCATCATCGGAATTCTCGTCCTTCAAAACCAGAAACGTGAATCGAGTTGAAGCGGGCAGATGCACATCGGGATGGGAGGGGCGGTTGGAGAGTTGGGGCTGACTCACTTTTTTTCCCTTCATTGCCAGTACTCTTACAGCACGGTATGAGAAATGCAGTGCATTTAACCTATAGATCAGCAGCTTCACATCAATGTGTCAGATATGTCAATATCCATTATACCAGGAGGTGTGAGTTCACACACAGTCACCCCAGCCTCTGCATGTGAAATGGTGGTTGCCTATCAATTTTTACCCTGTGGTGCTCCTTGTGTTGGTGTGTGCTGTTTGCCTTAATCACAATGTGACTTGATTATTAGGTTATTTTCATGCTTCTTATATTTTGCTTCTAATTATTCGATTTCATCAGCTTTCTAATTATTCATGTCAGACTAATGCTTCTGTAGTCACCTGATGGGCCTCTCTCTCTTTCTCACCTTCTTGAACAGGAACTGCATGTGCTCTCTTCCTAGCGGAACCTCATCAGTGGCAACTGATTCCCTTCAAACTTCTGTCAGTGTTTCACAAATCTCTTCCCTTGTTTCTCCGCAACTTACAGATCATCTGTTCAGGTGCTTTGTTGGTTTTTAACCCCTTAACCTATCATAAAATTATATACTGTATACAGCAGAGAAGGAGGCCATTCGGCCCATCGTGTCTGTGCCAGTTCTTTGAAAAGAGCTGTTCAAATCAATCCCACTCTCCCGCTCTCTCCCGATAGCCCTGCACACTTGCCTTTCCCAAATAATTATCTACTTCTCTCTTAAAAATTGTTATCAGATCGGCTTCCACTACCGTTTCAGGCAATGCATTCCAGATCCGAACAACTCGCTTATAAAAATCTAGAACCTTAGTCTCACTTATCTGAAACCTTCGGAACTCAATGACTATTGAAATGGTATTTGCATTTGATGAGGCAGATTTCACATCAGGAGGATGTCTTAAAGCATTTCACAGCACTTACTGTAAAGTGTACTCATTTTGCAGATGAACACGGCAGCCAATTTGTCCACAGCAACGTCCCACAAGCAGTTATGAAGTGAATGGGCTAATTTAATGTGCGGCTGATGTGCTACCAATCTAGATGATTTGCCCACAGCAATGTTCCACAAACACCCATGTTAACCAATTTTATCTAGTGGATTGTTGGCTAGGATTGGATTGTTGCATTTTGTAGGCATAGGCGACAGCCAATTTGCACACACAAATGGGCCACAAACAGCCAAGAAGTGAATGAACAATAATTTTATCCATCGGATACTCGACCAGGACACTGGCGGAAACTCCCTTCTCTTTTCCAAATAGTGCAAAGGGATCTTGAACAAGCCAACTGAACAGACAGAAAGGACCTTGGAGGTTCCAAACGACGCCACCTTCATCAAATGTAGCTCACCCCCAGCACTGCATTGGTGTGTCAGCCTAGACTGTCCTAATTCCACTTATTCTACAATTATGGCCAACAATGTATTATGTTTTACATTTATCAGTCTCAAATTTCATTTGTCACGTCTTTGTCAGTTGCATAACTCATCTAAATCCTGCTGCTAATCTTTTCCTACATTGTCTTCCCTACTGTTGCATTCATTTTTGTTTTGTAAGCACATTTGATCAGCTTACAGCTGTACCTATTTTATTTCTGTGCAAGATCACAAGAGGTGTAAAGGAAGAAAACCCTTCAGCCTATTTGATCTCTCTTTCCAGAATTGCCACCTGAAAGGTCTCCCATCACAGTTGTTTCTTAATTGAGTCAAGGGTTCCTAGCCTCAATCAGTCTTCCTGATAACCCATTCCAGCTGCGTAGTACTCTACATAAAGACGTAGTTTATGGCATCTGCCCTGAAATTGCCCTTCACAACCTTGAGCCTGTCTTCTCTTGTTCGCTGCCTTGAGGCAGCTGAAAAGTATTGTTCTGGGTTTATTTTCTTTGTCCCATTTAACATTTCATGTCTGTCTGTAAGCCCCCCTCGCCAAATCTGCATTGGGTCTGCAAATATATACCAGCAATAGGAGATGTCCCTTGCGTGATACTTCTCATCATTTTGTCTTAGCTTTCCTGAACAAGTGCTCTGCGCTCACTTCTCTTTAGTTAGTTACTAATCCGTAGGCATGCCGTGCCTTACCCTTGATACCCAGTGACATCAATTTATGGTGCGACACTGTGAGCAATTGGTTGCTACATTTCGTCCACAAAATACACGGTCAATTCACTTTACAATATATTCTGTGAAGTGTTTTGAGACGTCTCAAAGAAATGCAAAGGCGCTCTCAAATGCAAGGATTATTAATGCTGGGGAGAAATTCCATTTGGTTCTTGATTTACTCTATCCGTATACTGTAGTATTTTAGAGTGCCCAGAATATTAGCAAATTATTGCATTCAGTCTTACCTTTAAGCCATTTCTTCTGCAATTCTGAAAAGAAACAGAATTTACATTATTCTGTACACTTTAAAATATTAAGAAAATAATGTAAATCTTTACCCAGGTGAAATTTCAGTTTGCAGAAAAGTTTTTTTTAAAAAATGTTAAAATGGTGACTTTTCCACCAGATGTGCTCACTGCTGCCCGACCTGAAAGGCAAGATATAAATGCAATTTTTTATAGTTGTTGTTGCTCAGATTTTTAAAACATAAGACAATGAATCAATACTCCAATTTGTTGGACTGCAACTGCTAATAACCTTTACATGTAGGGCATATAAATCTCTCCGTCTTCTACCCATCCTTGAGTCAACAACAACAAAATTACATTTGTATAGCGCCTTTCTCCTGCATATAACCTCTTACAGTAGCCCAACTGAGATCAGAAAACTCAAAGGTACTTCTTGAGTTTGTTTCAGTTTTATCTTCAGTGTCTATTTCTGTGTGGGTGGGAGACAGATGCATTTACTGCTACATAGAAGTACAGAAATGTGCAGCACATTCATCCCATTGTGTCTGTCTGTGTTGGTGCTTTTAGGTGCAATCCTTTCAGTCCCATGAATCTGTCCTTTTCCCATGCCAGGTAGGTTAGTCTTCTTTAGATACCTAACTAGTAACATTTTGAAAGCTAATGTAGGTTCTGCCTCAACCTGCCTTGTTTGCCAGCTGTGTTAAATTGATACTCTCTAATGACTAACTCACTGAGCAGTGAAAAATATTTTCTCAATACAGTATTCTTTTTCTCTGTCCCTTCTCCGTTTCTCCCACTTAACCTATATCAGTCTGTTGTCAATTTGTTCAACCTGTTGTATCCATTGCAAAACTGCCTCTTGCTTGGAGGAGGCAAACATATAATAATAATAATAATAATAATATAATCCTTGCATTTGATATAGTGCTTTTCACATCTTATCGACGTCCCAAAGCGCTTCACAGATTATACTGTAAAGTGAATTGACTGTATATTTGTGGGCGAATCGCGGCAGCCAATTGTGCACAGCAGTGTCCCACAAACAGTCGTGGATTGAAATGACCAATTTTATTATTGTGCTTTTTTTGAAGGGAATATTATTAGGCGTGTGGAGTAAGGAAACTTGCCCAAGGTTTCGCCCTGACCTGCCTGGAATTGAACACAGTTCTCCCCAGCTTGCAAGACAAGTGCTCTAACCACTGAGCCACAGGAGATCCCCAATCTCCATATTGGGACAAAGGGAGAGATAGAGAGAGAAGAAAGAGGGAGAGGGGCAGGGAAAAAGGAGAGATGAGAGAGGAGGGGGGGAAGAAAGAAGACAGAAGTAAAGAGTGAAAGGAGAGGGAGATGAGAGAAAAGAGGAAAAGAAAGCAACAACAAAATTACATGTTTAGAGGACGTCCCAAGGTACTGGGAAGAGAGGGAAAGGGGATACAAAGGAGAAAGAAAAAACACACTAGGAAAGAGAAATAAAACAGAAAGGACACGAGTGAAGTGGAGAGAGAAGAGAGAAAGATTAAAAGTGGGAGGAGGAAGAGAGAGATAGAGAAGTGGGACTATGGAGAGAGAGTGATTTTCGAAGAGAAGTGAGATTTTTCAGTCTGGACTGATTAGAGTCAGCTGTTCATTCCCATCTCTGGATAGTACATTATTTGCTATTTAGTTCACATGAGTAAAACATGAGAGCTAAAATCAGCTAATTTATCAGCTGTCGGACACTTAGCATGTCTGGAGTGGGTTTGAAGGTTGTACTAAGGTCTCAGGGCTCATTCACGCTCAAGCTATAAATTTGCACTGTAGCCTTCCCGAGCCTTTCTTCAGCCAGCTCCAATCTCACACACTGTTGGAGCAAAGTGATGTGGGCTCCTATCCAATGCTCATACCCAACCATTCCTTGGTTACCTCCCTCGTTCCCTCCACTATCTCCATTCCTCCCCCCAGCACTCCACTTTCCGGTTAAGCCACATGTGTACACTCTAATCTCCTCTTTACAATTCTGCTCTTTCCCAATAAACCCAGAGTAAATCTCGTACCATTTCTCAGTCTGTTGTCTTGCAATAACCTGCTCAAACACAACCCGACTATAGATTAATTTCAATCACAACTTGTCACTCAGCTATCAGGGTTCTGGAGTCATAGCATCAGTAATTTAAACTCAGTGCTGTGACTCAGATTCCTGGATGTGTAACATGGCGTACTAGGTGGTGAAAGTGATTTCTAGGGGAAGGATCAAATAGGAGTGTTGAAAATTGTTAATCCCGCTTTAATTCCGGAATCATCCCCATTTTGTTCTCAGACTAAAGAAATACTTTGAGATGTCTCGAAGATGTGATAAGGCACCATATCAAATGCAAGGATTATTATTATTTTTACATTTGGCTACAAACCAGACAATATAGTGCTTAGACATGATAAAGTGGTATAAACATATATTTTTCCTCTTTCAAAGTGAATTCTTCACATACAGAATTTATGAGAATGCAGATTGCATTCTTACAACAAAATTCCATTTGTCAGGAGGACATCCCGCCTGAAGGTTGTAACCTCTCACCCCCTGGAACTCCATCTCGCAGGCCCTCCACTTTGCCCCATCCCACACTTCCTTCAAGACCCACGTCAAGGTTCTCCTCTTTGACTGTGCTTTCAATCCATCTCCTTTTCCTCCCCAATCTCTACACCCAGCTAAGGTTTAGAATACTGTCTGTGCAGAACCTTGGGACGTCCTTCTGACTTGAAAGATGCTATACAAATGTAATGTTGTTGTTGTTGTAAAAATAGAATGCATTTGGATATTTAAAATAAATAAATACAAACTCAGGTGATAATGACATTACAAGATGTGGAGAAATGGCAGGAATGTGGGGTTAAAAGGTTCCAATAAAATAGCAGAACAGGTCTTGCAGACTCAATGGCTTACTCTTGTTTTTCTTTCCTCATGCTCCTCTGTGGGTTGGAGACAGATACAATATTGCGACACAAAAGTCATCATGATATTTACGATTATTTAACAAGATTCAGCTTCTATCAAACACAGTTGCCTTTGCCCATCTTCACTCTCCACTTCCCACCCTTTACTGCCACTGGTGGATTATATCACTTTCACAAGTCTTGCAAAGACCTTATATTCCATCACTGAGGAAATATAGGAATGTTTTTGCCTACCAATTGATACGGTGCATTAGCTGACCACAGTGTGTAAGATACTGATTGCCATACTAGTGTCCTCTTGTTCTAGATAGTTCACCATGCTAACCATATAAAGGTTTATTTTATCTGTTGCCTGAAATATATCAATTAAGATCTCCCCTGAGATCTTATTCAAATCCACTGATCTTTCTCTTCTGTCTTCTGTTGTTACCTCAACAGGAAAACGGTTTCATCAAAGTCTGCTGTGATTCGCAAATCTTTGTATTCCCTGTTGCCTACACTATTATAGCTATTGTGCAAATCTATCAAAATTGATGCGTAGGACAGGCTGTTGGCATACAGATTCCTAAATACAGTAAAAGCCTGTTTATCTGTGACCCAATCAACCATAACTTTCGTATAACCAGCACATCAAAAAAAAAGGTCTCCATTCGAATAACTGGATCTTATCCGGCACAATCATACTAGCGCTGAACGTCGCATGAGAGTACAGTACGATTAGTTCTGAGAGAGAGAGGGAAGGAGAGAAAGAAAGAAAAATAGGAAAAAAAAGACAATACCGCTTTAAGACACTATCGTCTGCCGTTGTAGAAGTATCCATACAATATTCTGTTATTATTTAGTCTATTATTAATATACTGTAGTATGTTAATTTTTTTTGTGTTGGGTTTTCTTCCGAATATCCGGCATGCGGTTTACCGGCATTGGCCAGGTCCCGAGGGTGCCGGATAAACGGGCTTTTACTGTAGTACAATTTACTATCTGAAACTTGAGCACAAGGTGTAGGATGCATGCTGTGTAGAGGGTATATTTCCCTGATAATTTGTGACTCCTACAATGCTAGGGTGAGATGCGTCATAGAATTCTTAAAGTTGTAACACTTAAAGAAAAGTTCCAATAATATCTCAGCATCTGAAAAACAGTTGTAGATTGAGTGACTAAATTATTATTGTTTAAGGGATTATTATTATTATTGGGAAAGTGATCTGGTAATCGACTAACATCCGGGTTTCTACTTAATGCTAGGTAAACAGGCATGTGGAGTTAGGATACTTGTCTGAGGTTTCATCCTGCCCGGAAATTGAACCCGAGTGCTCTAGTCACTGCTCTATAGGACTCCATATATCAGTCTGGCTCCGTTGATAGAACTCCCGCTTCTGAGTTAGAACATTTGTGGATTTATGTTCCACATCAGCTCACTGATAATAATCTAGAATCATAGAATCACGGGTCTGCAGTCGCCTGATGGGCCTTTCATTCTTTCTCACCTTTCCTGAACAAGAACCACATTTGCTTGTTTCTTATCCTACCAGAACAACAACAACAAAGTTACATTTATAGAGCGCCTTTCACGTCGGGAAGACGACCCAAGGTGCTGAAACCTCACCAGTAGTACTTGCATGTCGTCTGTTTCATGTGATTTGATGGTTTTCAACCCCTTGAGCTATCATGGAATTATATGACACAGAAGGAGGCCATCCCGCCGATCGTGTCTGTGGTGGATCCTTGAAAAGTGCTGTCCAAGTCAATCCCACTCCCCCATGCTCTCCCCGTAGCCCTGCAAACCTGTCTTCCCCAAATAATTATCTACTCTCTTTTAAATGATGTTATTGAATCGGCTTTCGCCACCCTTTCGGGCGATGTATTCCCAACCCGAATGTGTGAAACCATTTCTGCTCACCTCCCCTTTGTTTCTTTAAATTTCTATTTTAAACTGGTGTCCTCGAGGTACCGACCCACCCGCCAGTGGAAACCGTTTCTCCTTGTTCATCCTATCGAATCCCCTCACAATTTTGAAACGGTCTCCACTCCAAGGAGAATAATCTGTGCCTTCCCTATGCTCAGCGGGCTCTGGCCTGCTCCATGTCCCCCGACCCACCCGCGCGGCCCCACCATTGGTGGGCAAGTCTTCAGCTACTCAGCCCCAACCCTTTGGAATTTCATTCTGCAATCCCTCTGCCTCGCCCCCTCCCCAGCCTCCTTCAAGACCCGCCTCTTTGACAGTGCCATAGGTCAGCCCTCTTCCCCTCCCTTCGCTCCACGCTCCCTGATCCTGACCCCAGCTCGGCTCTGAAACACTGACTGTACAGCACCTTATTTTTGTGGTTGTGTTAATGTTAATTGTTGTATATGATACGATGCCTTATCATGTCGTTGAGACATTTCAAGGTGCGTCATAGATATACTGCAAAGTGAATTGACTGTAGATTTGGTGGCCGAATATTTCCATCGAGTTTTCTGTGCTTGTGACTAACCAGGCGGGTAATAATTAAGTTGCTGTTAAAATGGTAGTTACCCAACCAGTGTTCTGGTGTGTCTGGCTTTGCCACATTAACTCTGCGCCATTTAAGAAATCTACCAATGGAACTACTTTGCTGCCAACCTAGCTCACAGCTATCTTAGGAGTGGTTCCAATTCTCTCCGATCACATCAGCTCATTGCAGCTTCCTAAAGAGGATGGGTGCCTTTTTTTTAAACCATTGAAAGTGCAGTTCAGCATGAGCAGCTCATCAGTACTTTGAAGCTTTGATCTCATGTTAAAACCAGTTAAATTTGTGACCCTTGGCTTGATGTTATTGAACACCGTACATGCAAAACACCGTTCCCTGTTGGATATCTAATGGAGCTTCTGTTTGCGTTGCAGGAGCCAGAGGAAGTTCAGCACACTCTGAGAGAGGCACACCCGACCAGCCTAGCCAAACACACCCGTCCTTTTCTGTTGGGGCACAGGTTAGTACGTTATGTTTTTACAGTGAGAGAGCCTGCCTGTGTGATTTGATTCTGACTATCTGAAAGTTCACACCGGAGCATTCAGCAGCTTTACCCTGAACCATTGCTGCTTGTAAAATGTACCCCATGTACCACACCGCAGGCCGCTGAGACACGTGCATTCTCCAAAATGGTGCACATATAGTGCATTATACCTTTAAACCTTTCAATGTTGAGTGTGTGGAAACAGGGGCCAGGTAGGTGTCCACATTTAAGGTCTGAGCGCACATCCTGCTGTTTTAGTAAAGACTTGTGCACCAACTCACTGAGCATGTTGTTCTTCTATTGTAATGTACAATATTTCTTTACAGGATTCCTCATTAGGAGTCTTGAGTTGCACAAATGTTTTAATGGAGCTCCTGTAGCTCAGTGGTTAGAGCACTCGCCTTACAAGCGTGAGACCTGTGTTCGAATCCAGGCAGGTCAGGGCGAAACCTTGGGCAAGTTTCCTTACTCCACATGCCTAACAATAATCCGTAAAAAAAAAAAATTGGTCATTTCAATCCATGACTGTTTGTGGGACACCGCTGTGCGCAATTGGCTGCCGCATTTTGCCCACAATTATACAGTCAATTCACTTTACAGTACATTCTTTGAAACATCGATAAGATGTGAAAAGCGCTATATCAAATGCAAGGATTATTATATCACAGATGAGGACTCTTTCCGTAACTGAATGTACGTTGCACTGGTCTGCTTGAACTCCACTGCAACAAGATCTGCATCCAATGCTGAGGGACATTCAGAAGGGAAATTAAACCAACTACCTGCTCCCTCGACCCTTGGGACGTCCTCCAGACGTGAAAGGCGCCATACAAATGTAATTTTATTGTTGTTGTTGATGAGATAATAAATTATCAGAGTGCAGTTACCTCCGTTATCGCCTAATATTAGATATGTGCCTCATTGGAAGAGAGATATTATGCAAAACAGTATAATTTTAAAAAGAGACATTTAAGGGAGAACATAATAGAAATGTTTAAAATTTAAAAAAGGTTTGACAAGGTTAACATTAATAGGCTTTTATACTGGTTGGGGAGCCCATAACATATAAGATTAGAAGATAATGAATAGTGGATCTGAAAGTGAATTTAAGACGAACGACTGTACTTTACACAGAGAGCAGTGTGATTGTGGTACTCGCTGCCTGAAGCAGTGGTTAAATCAGTTAGTGAAGGTAGATTGAAGAGGAAGCTAGACCTTCACATGTGGGGGAGGAGAATAATAATAATAATAGAACGGTATGGGAGGGAGTAAGGAATGGGTGAAAACTTAAGTGGAATATAATCACTGGCATGGATTAGTTGAGTCAGTTGTCCTGCTTCTGTGCTGTACATTGTTTGTAAATCTGATAAATCTTAGTGAAATTCGACAATTTATCTTCATGTAGCACCTTTCACATTGGGAGGGCATCTCAAAGCAGCTTACACTGCTGGCTTGGCATCCAAGATGGTGGTGGTGGTAGGGTGAAGGGGGGTTCAGCAGAATTACAGAAAGTCAAGGGAACCCTGCAGACACCTACATGTGTCTCACTCTATCCAGCCTGAACTCTGTTTGGATTTTGAGCTCCTGCCAGTATTCGTTTTTGTTTGCAATCTGACTTCACTGAAGCTTTAAATGAGATTGGTGTCTGAGCGAGATCCAGTGGTCAGCAGGGGATAGGTCCAGAGGCCTGGCATTCCCCTTATTGTGGCATGTACGACAATTTTAGTTGAGTTATCTTCCAATTTAAAACTGAATTCTGAATTCAAGCTTCACCGTCTTTGGGCTCTTCAGCTCCTTGCTTCGTAAGCCGTAGACCATCTAAGGTACTGCAGCCTGTTTCTCCTCCCACACCAGGCCCAATGTTCCCACTACTCCCACCCTCACTTTCCAGCGCATTAAATTTGAGGTCTTCATAATCACTTTCAAATGCCTCCACTCCCTTGCTCACGTTACCACTGTGACCTCCTACCACTCTACTGTTCTGGCTAGTCTCTGTTCACGAGACACCAGCCTGTTTCATGGCCCCTACCTGATCAGCCAGGTAGTTGACCTGTCTATCATTTTGCTATCTGGAACCCCATCTAAGTCCCTCCATCTCATCTATCTGCCTACCTTCAAAACCAATCTTGAGACCTATCTAATTGTTTGCACTTTTGGCCTCCCAATCCTGCATTGGAGAAGGTTTACTTTATTCCTGTTCTGTGGAAAAAATTCTGAATTCACATCTGCCGTCTTTAATGGCTTCCCTTCTTAGAGGGGTTAGGGTACTCGCCTGTCAAGCAAAAATACCCAGGTGTGATTTCTGAGCAGAGCGAGACCTTTGGCAAGTTTCCTTTCTCCACAAGTCGATGGAGGATCACTTTTTTGGGGGTAATAACACCCTGAAAAAATAACTCAATTCATGACTCTTTGTGGTACACTACTGTACGCAATTGGCTGCTGCGTTTTGCCCAGAAAGTATAGTCAATTCACTTTGTAGTATATTCTGCAAAGTGCTTTGAGACATTGCAACAAAATGATAAGGCGCTAAATCAAATGCAAGGATTATCATTATTACAAATGTCTTGTTGTTCTTAATTCATGTCTCTTACTCTCATTTCCATATTACTCTCTTTAGTAAGGGGAGAGGTACCCTTACCCTTCCTGAGAGGTCACGAATTGTTCAGGGGTATATCTGTGCATTTAAGAAAGAGGGCACTGCCAAGATCTGGTCAATGCTATTAAAATTCATTCTCCCTCCCTCCCTCCCTCCCTCCCTCCCTCCCTCCCTCCCTCCCTCCCTCCCTCCCTCCCTCCCTCCCTCCCTCTCCCATCAACACCACCCTATCTTAGACTTCTAGACAACTGTGTGAAGCGTTTTGAGTCATCCCCTTGACGTGAAAGACCCTGTGTGAATGAAAAATGTAGCTATTGTTAAATTGAAAAATCTTGATTCTACGCACTTAAATCTGAAGACTGAATGGGATAAAAACTCCACTCAGCGTTACACCTGGCGCATTTAATGATGTGACCATAATGGGAAATTTCATTAAGTAGCTGACTTCAGCAATTTGCGGAACACTGAACGGAATTTTTACCCGATAGATCCTGTAGACTGAGTGAGACTGGACGAAATTTCATCCTCGGTAACAAGAATGGTTCTTTTTTTTAGCATATTCCAGAAAATGTATTCCACTGAAGCACAGTGACACAACACACCGTATCATCCCTGTCACTGATTTCCGTGCTTGCGACCAACCAGGCCATTCTGCCCGGGCCAGTGTTGAGCGTCAATACCACCAACAACAAAATTACATTTATAGAGCGCCTTTCATGTCGGGAAGAATTCCCAAGGCGCTGCATTGAGCAGAGCAGTGACGCCAACATCAACAACTTACACTTGTATACAGCACATCACAGCGACAAAATCAAAAATGCTGGAAACCTGCAGCGTATTAATTCAAATCTAAAATTAAAACGACCGGTTAACCTGTTGAGCAGAACCCCTTCACCAGAAACCAATGGGGGCTCATGACTGGCCTTCACCTGTCTTCACTTCTCAGATTTTGAATGATCCACTGGGATTTTCCAGCATTCTCTAATATCATTTTTTAAAAATTTTGACAATAAAAGCTCAGCCCCAATGGAGTAATTTGTTGGGGGGCTAGCCTAATATCAGGAAATATAGGCACATCCGAACATGGATTGGCTGTCTCGGATGCCTTTCGCAGCTGATGCTGGGAAAGTAAGGGGCAGAGTGAGGCAGGGGGAGGATGATTTAAAACCCATTTTCTCCCTGCGCAAAGGTGAGGGAAACAGGAACATGTTTTGGTGCCTCCTGTATGGGGATTAGGAGGTAGAAGGATTCTTTTATTTCCAATTGGTTTTTGGAGGATATATTCGTTGCTGCCAAGGTGGCGGAGTCAGCAGCACAGGGCTGAGAACTGCCTGCAGCTCACAATTACACCCACAGCGTCTCCAATACAGCTTTATACCATCCTCACCCTCTCTACCGGCAACACTTTACATGGAAACCCTGTGCGTCCTGGTATGCACAGGATTTTCACATCATTATGAAGTTTTAGTGTTGACAGACTCACCATTGATCCAGCTTAGCAGCAATGCAATACTCACTATATTTTGACAAATGACATTGTGCAGTTTTAAGTTGAAATGAATTTTAAATCAGCAGCCAGTCTGGGATAATGGGCCTTTTCAGGTCATTAGAGGCAAGGAATGGGATTAGTTTCCTGCACTGCAAGCCCCTGACACCTGACGGAATCAAGCGTGAACAGCCGGCCTCAGGCTGACAGCCTTAATGGTGGAAAGCAGCAGCAATGCGGAGACCAGAAAGAGAGGGAGAGAGAGATAGAGACGGAAGGGGAGAGAGAAAGACAGAGGGACAGACATACACTTCCAAAAGAGAATGAGAGAGGGAGACAGACAAAGAGAGACGAAGACAGAGAAAGACAGATGCAACCTACCAAATAGACAGACAGACATTCTATTTGCATGATGCTAATCCCATTGTGTTTGATGCCAGATTATTCCTGGATCTACAAGCACCAATCCTAAACTCCAGAAGCCGCTGACAACAGTTACTGAGGAGGATGAGATCAGATGGGCCAAAGCGCTTTCTTATTCCAAACTAATCCTGTGAGATGAAACAGTGATTTAGGTATAATGTACAAGATGACCATTGCGCACCTGCAAATGCTGTTTACAAATCCATTTGCAAATTAGTCTCAATGCCGGTGTTAGGGAGAGGGGCAAAATAATTATTGAGACCCTGGGAGAAGGGGTACTCATCATCTCTAAAGGTTTAACTGGCGGATAACAGCTAGGAAGGCTATAAACTGGTCACATAAGCGTAAACAATTCCAGTACAGTATTCCTCAACAAATGCGGCTCCATATTTAAGGAATGTTAGTAAAAATATGCTTTTAAATAACTCCTCTCTTGATTTCAGAATAATTGTAGCATCCACTCACAACCGATAAACACAATCTCAGTTTTTGCTCAGCAGAGATCGTTTTCGTGCATTGTCAGCGGTCCCTTGAGTTGATTTGGGGGATGCTGACCTGACTCAGTAAGAATTGGGGCAGAGTGCCGTGAATAAGCCTGAAGAGGCTGATTTTCGTGTCAACAATTGAAGGCCTCATTTATGAAATCACAAGTCCCAGTTATGGCTCCCACCATTGTGGGTACAAATTCCAGGCTTATTTAACAGCAGCTGCATGGCAATGTTAACCTGAAACACTATAATAATAATCATAATAATAATAATAATAATAATAATCCTGGCATTTGCTATAGCACCTTGTCACGCCGTTGAGACGTCACATAGCACTTCACAGGATATACTGTAAAGTGGATTTGACTGTATTTTGTGGGCGAAACACGGCAGCTAGTTGCTCACAGCAATGTCCCACAAACAGCCATGAAGTGAGTGACTAATTTGATTTGGGGGATTATTGGGCAGGACTCCAGGAAAAACTCCCTTTACATTTCAAATAGTACAATGGATTATTTAATGTCCACCTGAACAGGCAGACGGGACCTTGCCTCAACCAAAAGATTGGGTGCCTTAACGCTTCAAAGACAAAAGACCGGGAAGTTTGCAGCTTGTGCCATAGAATGGAGACAAAGCCCAAATTTCACTCTTTTTTAGCTAAATGCTGTTTATCATACATTTTTCATGGGGCTGTGGTTCTGTTAATGGTCTTTTTCTGACTTGACTCAAGATTTTTCAGAGAGTTTGATTTCCAATAAATCAAATAATTTCAACCTCAAGAACAAATGCATGGAAAATAATGAAAACTCCCTCAATGTCATAAGCGCCCAAATCCACCGAATGCGTTTGGGTTTGAGACACTGCACCGCATAGACGAACAGGTCTGAAATGGAAGGTGAAAATAAACTGATGGAAAAAAATAGAAGGATTTTTATTTGTAAAACTTCAATTTGATGTAGCACCTTTTGTGTCAAAAGGGCATCACAAAGAGCTTCACAGGATTTACTGTAAAGTGTAGTGACTGTTCATAGGGACAGACAATTTGCACACAGAAATGGACCACAAACAGCCATGAATAGTGAGTCAGATCATTCCACTCACTTCATTTCCCTCAGCACAGACGCCAAGAAACTCACTTGAAATAGTGACCAGTTAGTTTCAAATAGAATATATACACATAATTATGCAGGGTTTTCATGCAGCCCTGTAGCTCAGTGGTTAGAGCACTCGCCTTGCAAGCAAGAGACCAGGATTCAATTCCAGGCAAGGCAAAACCTTGGCCAAGTTTCCTTTCTCCACATGCCTAATAATAATCCCTCAAAAAATAGTAATAAATTGGTCATTTCAATCCACAAACTGTTTGTGGGGCACTGTTGTGCGTAATTGGCTGCCGCTTTTCACGTCTTCAAGACATCTCAAAGCGCTATATCAAATGCAAGGATTGTTATTATGTCATTAACCAGTCATTTTATTTTGGGGTTTGTTGGCCAGGACACCGGGAGAAACTCCTTTCTCTTTCCAAATAGCACCATGGGATGTTTGACAACCACTTGGTTTGATTGATTATGTAAAAGGAATACAATTGGGATATTTTGTATTGGGATTGCTTCACAAGGGCTACCATCCCCCACTACCCCCTCTGCCACAGGTTGCTGGGTGCAGCCTTCTGTGGTTGTCCAGAAGCAGTGGCCAGGAGAGGCTCTCATCAGTGCACTTCAGGTTCCTTATTAAGAAACATCCAAATTTATAAAGCCAATTTAGTTAAGTAAAAATCCCATCAAGATATATGTTCTAAAATTACTTTTGTCTAATGTTTTTTTTATGATCACCTCTTTCCTTGGCTTACTTTTGAAGTAATAGCCTGCGTTTTATTTTATCTGTAACCATTAAATATTTTATATAGCTCAATGAGATCTCCTCTTGACCGCCTCCATCTTCACATATTGCTAAGCTTGCAGGGGAAATAAGTCTGGAGAGAGTGCTTACTCTTCAAAGTACTTCCTTAGACACTGAAGAAAGATTATATTGAACAGAATGTGGTTTCCCAGAAGTGAGGGATAATTATTGAACACAGTGTGCGAACCTGTCTCTCGCTAAACTATGTTCATGTGATGTCTCCAGAGAGAGAGAGAGAGAGGCTTCCCAAAGTGACTTCATTGAGTTTAACTGGATTTTTGGAGCAACAATAACAACAAATTGCATCAAAGGAGCTGATAGGTTATGGGAGTTTAATACATCCTAACTTTAGTGAAGAAGTGCAATTTACAGCCAATTAAAATACTGACTGACTCCCGTTCAACACAGAACAACTGAAACAAATAGCTGAACAGACATGTTGGTACATGGTGTGTCAGAGCAGGTAACTGATTACTGGAGCATTGTCACCAGTGTAGGACTTGGATTTGTTTTTGTGAATCTGCTGGTGTCATCTATTCAATGACCAAGTAAATTTAGGATTGTCTGAGATACTATTTATCATCTTATATATATAGTGACACCCTCAGCTCCAGACACATTTTCCCCCCAATTTCCTGCGTTCCTCTTTTATAAATGCCAATACAATCATTTGCATTTATTTAGTGCTTTCCACTCACCGAGAAGACATCTCAAGAAGCTTTACACAGTTTATGGGTGGGGTGGAAGGGGAAACCACAGTGAGTGCCCAATCCCAGTTAATACCAGTCAATTCCAGGACATCAGTGAGTGGAGATCCATGTAGAAAACAACGGCATAGATGGGTCGGGCTGAATGGCCTGTTTCTGTGCAATACAGTCTACAATGTATGTAAATCTATTTAAATCTCACAGGATCGATTGCCCCTTCTCCATTTACTGATACAGTATTTTGTTTCCCAAACAAGTCATCGTATTCCTTCCCTTTCGAGAAGGATTGATAAATTGAGAAGGATTGATAAAAAGCCATTTTATGCTGTGAGCTCAAACACACTGGTAGCTGAGTTGAAATGGTCAAGTAAAAGAGCCTTACAGCTGACACATATAGGAAACATTCATCCATTACTCTGCTACCGTTCATTCTGCTCTGGATTTCATGTCCTGGGGAACTGTCACTTGGCTGACCCACTGGGTCCAAGCTTGGTTTGATCCAGTAGATGAGGAACCAAAGCGAAAACCACTATAATAATTAATACCTCCGAAGTAAAATAATGTATCCCCACTCCCATCTTGTGTCCCATTAAAATGACAAATGGTACCTTTTCAAATTTTTCTGAGCTTTACAAGAGATGGTTGGAACTACTTAACTCTGTGTGTGGTGTGTTCTCAATCGGCCTCCCTCACAACACCGGACCATTAGTAGAGCAATCCTGCACATGATTGGAGAGAAGTGAGTGATTTGCCATATGCAAAGATCGTTGAGGTCAATTTAGTGGTCCATTAGATTTTAGTGCAGCAAATAAGATATTGCCGCAGTTACTGAATCTATGGAACATATGCTGGGAAACTTAAACCTATTTTGCATGCTCTCTTCTTGCACAATAGCATCTTCTGAATGGCAGAAAGGTGATTTAGATTTAAAATAGGGTTAACTGATCTTCTTGTAACTTGTGTTACTCTATACTATAGAGTAGCACAAGTTACAAGGTGTGATCAGTAAGAAAGTTCTTTGGCCCTCGTGATCTTGTCGTTCCTGAATACACACTCTCCTGCCCTCCCTCATTTTCTTACGTGAGTGAATGGTCTTGGCCTCAACTATCCATCCTGATGACCTGTTCCAGATATTAACAATCAAATGCATAAAGATATATAACCTATTTACTGTCTATCGTTTACCATTCTTGGACTGAAACATTAGCCATTCATGGACAATGTATATGAAATCCCTGTGCAGCACTCACTCAAAGACAATATTATCTTGAGGAACGTCTGAGCAGGAAAGACTTAGATATTGCACAAATACCAGCTAGTAAAGTCGTGCGACTTTAAAATCTCGCTGCCACTTCTTTCACCCGCCTGGCGCCCTCCACTCAAAAAAGAATCGCTGGACTATAAACCCCAACCAGCAAAGGTGAGAAGCGCAAGAGAGCAGCCCCAACAACAAGCACCAACACAATACTCTGCCACTATCTGCTATTACTTAGTCTGGTGTGTATGATGTGTGTTAAAAGAACTTAAATTTTTTTGTAGTGGGTTTTCGGCTGCGGGGCACCCGAATATCCGGCACGAGCTTTAACCGGCATTGGCCAGGTCCCGCAGGTGCCAGATAAACAGGCTTCTACTGTACTAAATTCAACATACACAGTTGTTTTTGCTTGTCTGGGATGGAGCCAAAGCTTGGAGACAAAAAGTGTGCAGTGGAGGTTTACAATCTAAAACCAGGTGACTTTCCAAGACTAAATGTGAAAGTACTTGCTATCAAACAACCCATTGACATTATACTCATTGCAGCTGCTCTCAATGCCTGTTAGCATTACTGTAAATACCAATAGTATCAAAGACACCATGCCCACAATACTGGCAGAGAAGATCATTCACGAATTGTTTGACACTGAACTACTTCTGGTGGTAATGCTGGATAGCTGGGATACAGGTTAAATCTCCTATTATGAACTGCAGGATATAAATAGTCATGTGGGGTCGTTGTGATGGTGGATTGACTCATATTGCAGAGAAAGCAATATCACTAAGCAACGAGTATAGAAATCCCAAAGTGTACAAGACAATAAACACCTCTTGCACACTGAGTTAACATGGCAGCCAAGCCATTTATTATGGCACAGAAGCTACTTATTGGCAAGTAGACACAGAGGATTCTGACATTTTGGCAGTGCTGTACTGCGTGTTTGTAAGATGAGGGTGGAAATAGTGGAGGCTCCAGCCACAATCTTTCAATCTCCTTGGACGCGTAAATGTTACTCCCCTGTACAAAAAGTAGCAGAAGTATAAACCCGGGAACTATAGGCCTAATGTCAGTAGTGGAGAAACTTCTAGAGACTATAATTCAGGACAAAATAAAGTTTCACATAGAAAACTATGGTTTAATAAAGGACAGCCAACACGGATTTGCTGAAGGCATATTATATCAAACACACCTGATAAGAGTTTTTCAATGAAGAACGGAGAGGGTGAATGGAAAGTAGTGCAGTTTATATGGATTTTCAAAAGGCAATTCATAAGTTTGTAAACAAAATAGAAGCCCACGGTATTAAAAGAACACTGGCAGCAGAACTGGCTGGGAGACAGAAAGCAGAGAGTGGTAGTGAACGGTTGTTTTTCTGACTGGAGGGAAGAATACAATGGTGTCCCTCATGGGTCGGTATTAGGATCACTGCTCTTTTTGGATGGTACAGAGAGACCTAGGGATTCATATAAGTAAATCTTTGAAGGTGGCAGGACAGGGAGATAAAGCTGTTAAAAGTGCATATGGGATACAAGATTTTATAAATAGGCATAGATTAGGAAGTTACGATGAACCTTTGTATAACACTGGTTAGGTCTCAGCTAGAGGAACATGTTCAGTTCTGGGCACCACATGTTAGGAAGGATGTCAAGGCATTGGAGAGGGTGCAAAGGTTACCAAGTTAGTACCAGGAATGAAAAACTTCAGTTATCATAATAAACTAGAGAAGTTAGGACTATTCTCCTTGGAGCAAAAAAGGTTAAGAGATTAATTCCAAAATTATGAGGAGATTTGATAGGGTGAACAAGCAGAAATTATTTCCATTGGCGGGTAGGTCAGTAACCTGAGGACAACGTATTTAAAATACATGTTAAACAACAATAATAGCAAAATTACATTTGTATAGCACATTTAAAAGAAACAGAGGGGATGTGAGGAGAATTTTTTTCAGGACAGTGCTATTACAGCAAAAATTGAAATTGAATTATTAAAGATTACCAAAAGGTTTATTCCTATATTATGCTCCAATGCTTAAATTCCAGCCTTTTATGTACTGATTGCACATGGTTTAACTCATCAACTCCAAAGCTATCACAGCTCTTTGCAGTCTTCTATTGTTCCAGGCTCTTGTTCGTACCTGATCGTCTTGTTATCTGGAGCTTATGTTGTGTTCGGTGTCACAAAGCATTGAAACCACATGCCGCTGTTAGACAATTGACGGTAAAGATCCCATGGTATCATTCAAAAAGAGAAAGGAGTTTCTCCCAGTATTGTGGCCAACAATCCCCCATTAATACCAAAATATTGATCGTTCACTTTGTGGCTGGTTGCGAGGCATTCCTGTGAGTAAATTAGTCATGTTTGCTCACAAATACACAAGTCTCTCCATCTCATGGTAAATCCTGCGAAGTGTTTGTGGACATCCTCCCAATGTGAAAGGTGCTGTACCAAATGTAAGGATTATTATTATTATTATTTCATGAGCACATGAAATCACTACGGGAAAGAATTAAAGTAGGTTTGACATAGCCCACTATATTCGTGTGTTCCTATGGAATGGGAAAGTACAGTGTGTAAATCAGTGGTGGCAGTTTTTTTTATCGATATGACTGAGATGACTTAACAGAGTCGTTGGTGCATGCAGATGAGGATAGCCTGCTGGAATAAAAGTGTGGTAATAATGAGAGCTGTTAGCTTGCATATAAATTTGGAGAGGAATGGATAGTAGAACAAGTAAAAAGTGAAATAGATTTATTGAATGTGTTCATGGTGATTTCCTAATGCAGCAGATCTTAAAGTCAACAAGGGATATAGGCCTTACTCCATTTGGTTTGAGTAATGACCTGGAAATAGTTAACAATCTAGTAGTAACGGACCATCTTGGGAACAGTGATCAGAGGTTTGATAGAATTCAGTATCAGGCTCGCAGTGGACAAAACAGGCCATAATTTATGGCATTGGATTGCAAGATCCAATGCCGTAATTTGGAAAATTCTGAGGGAATTGACTGCAGAATGGTAGGAGGAATTGGTACTTGGCGGATTGATGGGCTGACAATGGAATCTATTAAAGAAGGTGGTTATTGACTCCATCTGCTCCCTATCTCCCAGTGGATGATGTTAAGATCATCATTCTCACCTTGATATATCTCCACAGCCTTGCCCCACCGTATCTCTGCAATCATCTGCAACCCTACTCTTCCTAAAGCCACTCTTTCATTCCGCCAGCTCCAGCCTGTTTCATGCTCCACTATCATTAGTGGGCATGACTTCAGCCCCTGTGCTCCCCTCCTTCTGAAACCCTTTCCCTCTTGGCTCAGATCTGCTTTCAAATCCTGCCCAAAGACCTGTCACTCTGAACTGAAAGGATTGCCCTTGAGAGAGCCAGCACAGACATGATGGGCCGAATGACCTGCTTCTGTGCTGTAAATTTTTATGCACAAATGGATTTGTTCTCGCAATGGTAAAGGCAATATATAAGTACAAAGTTGTTGTTGTAGTCATTGTAGTTGTCGACTCTAAAAGAGGTGAATCGAGAGAAAGAGAGTGTTGAAATTGAGACATGATACTAATGGAGGATAACCACGGGACTGATAAATTAATATTTTGCCTCTATCTAAATTTGAGACATGTTCACAGTTCTGTGCAATGATATATTTTATGGGCCATGTCTCGGGAGAAGTTCAGACCTGTGTACAACTGAGAAGGATAGGTGGAGAAGTGCAAATGGTCAGAGGTAAATGTGTGCAAGAATCTTTACTAACCAGGATTGAACAAATTGGGCAAACTGCACCGAGTTAATGAGCCAGCGTTAATAAAATGTTGTGTCGACAGCTTACATTTGTAACGCTCAAAGTAAGGAATGTCTTTAAATGTGAGGAAGTCCAGATGTACAACTGGTAACCACATGTACCCAGGTTGCTAAGGTAATGACCTAGCGTGAAGCACATCAAAAGAGGTTATAATGCACTGTTCACTTGCAGTGATTCCCATTATAACTCAAAGTCCGCTGTGGGTGATGAACAGGACACCAAGACCCAAATGTCAAGATGATCCTCTGCCCATTGGAACAGAAACAAATGTAGGGCAGTCTCCCCAGTATTGAAGATTTGGAGAAGACCACTGACCACGATTGGGGTTGAGTACTGGGAGAGCGCTAAATTGTGTCAGTCCACTTTACTATATATTCTGTGAGGTGCTTTGAGATGATATGAAAAGATTCTTCTTATTATTTTTGGAATGGTGTGCTTTGAATGAGACATTACACTGAGGTACAGTCTACTTGTCCAGCTGGATGTTAAACATTGCATTCGAAAAGAGAAGGGAGATTCCCCTGGTGTCCTAGCTGACAAGTTAAGTGCTGTGAAATGTTTCAATATTATCGGTGATGGATCAGATTCAAGGATTATTATCTGAGCCTTCAGCAAAAGGGGGTGAAGGTACCGTGTTTGTCTGCAAAACACATAGTGACTACACTTTACAGTGAAGCACTTTGAACCACATGAAGGGCGCTGTATGAAATGATAGTATTACTATTGTTATATATGCACAAGTGTGAGTAGTGACGCACATTTCTGAATGATTCTCTCTTTGTTCTGTTGCAGCCCCTGTTGACAGCACAGCAGCTGGCCTCAGCCGTAGCAGGAGTGATGCCAGCGGGGAATCCTGCCCTGAACCAACCCATCCTCATACCGTTTAACATGGCTGGTCAACTTGGCAACCAGCAGGGCCTTGTCCTAAGTCTACCTACTGCCAACCTCACCAACATCCAAGGACTGGTTGCAGCGGCTACAGCAGGAGGACTCATGACATTACCGCTGCAGAACCTGCAAGGTAAGTGGCATGGCCCTGGAGTGGCAGCCCCTAACATGATGCCCGTTTGACCAATTACAATAATAATCACAGCTATATGTGCCCTTCACACAGGGGACGGTCTCAGAGTGCTTAAAGTGGCAGAGTTAACACTGAGCAGGGTAAAGAGGGGAGGTGACTGTAGGCAGTCAATGAGGAAGGTCTTTAGATATGATCTGAAGTCTGGCAAGGAGGGGTGATGGCGGAGGGATCGAGAGTTTCAGAGCGGTGTCTGTATCACATGTTTTCTCCTGATATAAGCTATTTCAATGCTTTCGATTGTTATTTCATATCAGTCTGCATAGCAAGATTTCCAGAAGGAATTGGTACTCACTGGCCCTTGAGAACAATGTTCAGACACTAACTTAGTGGAAGTTAGAATTAATATTTTGGTAGAAAGTCTGACAAGTGTTCTGGAGGGTTCACCACATGTTTGGGATGAACTGTTTACCAATTGTTTGCATATCTAGCAACTTTGACTTCCTTGAGATCTGACAACACCATTGCACAAAACTCCATACCCATATCACCACCGTCCTTGCACACTCTATTGGTTCCCTGTCACAGAATGGATCGAATTTAAGATCCTCATACTCACTGCAACAACAACAAAATTACATTTGTATAGCGCCTTTCACATTGAGCGGACGTCTGAAAGCACTGGACAATCAGTATATCTTACCCGAGCTGGGGGAAGGAGGGCGATCGAAGGCACGGTCGAAGAGGAGGGTTTTGAGATGGGTCTTCAAGGAGAGAGCGAGGTGGAGGAATGGGAAAATGGAGTTCAAGAGGGTGGGGGCAGAGTGGCTGAAGACCTGCCCACCAGTGGTGAGATGGGATAGGCAGGGGACATGAAGCAGGCTGGAGCCTGCTGAATGGAAGGAACAGGCAGGTTCTTAGGGTGTTAGGAAGTCACAGAGGTATGGGGGAGCAGGGCCATAGAAGGCTTTGAAGGTGAAGATCAAGGATCTTGAGCTGTATCCTCTGTGTGATGGGAAGCCAGTGGAGTCAGGGTATCCCAACTACACAGAGTTCAAAGCATATGTGCCACTTCTGGATGCAAATTTCTTTGATCTGGAACAGTTGGCATATTTTTTCTCTGGTTCCATGTCGGAAGAAGAATCTTTAACCCCAACAACAATAAATTACATTTGTAAGTCGGAAGCAATTCCCAAGGGTTTGCACATGAACTGGCGATTTGAACCAAGAGGCAGTAGAGGAAAAGGGAGTATGGCTGAAGGTACGGTTGAAGAGATTAGCCTTGAAGCAGGAGAGGCAGAAGGATTTGTGGATTGAGTTTCAAAGTGTGGGGGCAAATAAGCTGAAGACCTGACTGCCAACGGTGGGGTGGAAAGGGTGGGGGATATGGTATCAGGTGGTGCAAGGCGATCCCAAGAGAGTGGGAAGGTTGGTTTGATGTTAAGAGGTTGCAGAGGAGGAAGACTGTGGGGAGGGTGTTTAAAAGTGAGGACAAGGATTTTCAACTCGATCTTCTGAGCCACTGGAGCTGGGCAAGGATGGGAAAGATCGGTTCTGGATAATCTGCAACCTGCGGAGGGAAGATTTGGGGAGTTCTATCCATTAGGGTGTTTGTATAGTTAAACGCCAGTGACTGGTTTGTACCCATCTATCATCAACAATGCCTTGAAATATTGCTCTCCCACCTAGGAGATCTCTTGTTACCTTTCTCACTGTAATAGTGTTTATTTCATCTTTGCAAAGCTTGAGCTCAATATGTACAACAGTTAGCCAGGAAGACTGGGACTTCCCCAGATTTGACAACAGTCTCACGTGTTTTAATAGTTTTAACCATCATGTAGAAGTCCTCTAGGTGGATCAACCCCTTGAATTGTACAGTTCAGCAATTCATACAAAATGAATTTATGAGCAATAATGAATGTTTGCCATGCAATTTCCTGAATTCAAAATGAGCCGCAAATTAAATAAAAATAAAAAACGCAGACCTATAGCTCAGTGGTTAGAGCACTTGACTTACAAGCGTGAGACCTGTGTTCAAATCCAGGCAGGTCCGGGCAAAACCTTGGGCAAGTTTCCTTACTCCACACACCTGTTTCCACACACACACACATCTGTCCAAAAAAAAAACGCAATAATAAAATTGGTTATTTCAATCCACTATTGTTTGTGGGACACTGCTGTACGTAATTGGTTGCTGCATTTCGCCCACAAATATAGTCAATTCACTTTACAGTATATTCTGTGAAGCGCTTTGAGAGGTCGATAAGATGTGAAAAGCGCTATATCAAATGCAAGGATTATTATTATTATTATTATTCTAAAGGATAGTTGAGGGCCAAACAAGGTGCCAAGGTTTTGGATTGGCTTTGTAAGATGGAGTGTGCAGTCTTGGATAGCGATGCTCTCAGTTTCTGAGGTGCTGACGGAAGCCAATAAGGAGGGCCATGGTCTTGTTCTACTGAAGAAAGTTAGCTCTCATCCAAGACTTGATGTCTGACAGACATTCTGTCAGGAAAGCAGTGGTCCTTGAGTCAAGGGTGGAGGCAGAGAGATAGAGTTGGGTGTCACCCACATACATGTGAAAGTTAACCCCATGTCTGCGAATGATGTCACCAAGAGGGACCAAGCGCAGATCCCTGAGGAACACCACGCAAGATGTTGTGGGGGCTAGAAGAGAAACCATTTTTGAAGATGAAGTGGAGACAGTGTGAGAGGTACGATCTGATCCATCCAAGGACAGAACCATGAAGGTTGAGGTGAGCAGAAAGGCAGTGGAGGAGGATAGAGTGGTCGATGGTATCGAAGACAGTAGAGGGATCAAGGAGGATGAGGAGGCAGAAACCCTGGTCTCAGGTGAACAAAATGTCATTTGTCACTTTGACCAAAGCTGTTTCTGTGCTGTGGGTGGCACGGAAACCCAACTGGAGGGGTTCATGGAGGGAGTGGCAGGAGAGGAAGGAACGAAGCAGGGAAGCAACGACTTGTTCCAGGACCTTGGAAAGGAAAGGGAGTTGAAGATGGGGTGGTAGTTTGAGAGCAGCGATGGGTCCGGAGAGAGTTTTTTAATGGATAAAAGTGATGTTGGCCGTTTTTAAAGGAGTGTGAACAGTGCCAGTGACAGGGAGAGGTTTATAATGTCTGTGAGTAGAGGGGCCAGGAGTTGGAAATCACTTACAAATCACTTACTCTGCAGCTACCTACCCCTCATGTCCTGCGCCTCTCCACTTCCAACAATAATAATCCCTCAAAACCCCTCAATAATAAATCGGTTATTTCAATAACCGATTTATTTGTGGGATACTGCCGTGTGCCTGTTTGTGGGATACTGCCGTGTGCAATTGGCTGCTGCGTTTCACAGACAAATATACAGTCAATTCACTTTACAGCATATTCTGTGAAATGCTTTCAGACGTCTAGAAGATGTGAGAAGCACTATATCAAATGCAAGGATTATTATTATTACTTCCGCGCCCCTCTCACCCTTTTGCGAACTTGGGCCTTCTGCACGTCCCTTGACCCCTCTGCTCCACCATCAGCCTTCAGCCACTATGCTCTGATCCTCTGAAACTCCCTGTTTGAATCCCTCCGTATTTGCATCTGAAGACTTTCCACTTTGACTGTGCCTACGGTCACCTCCCCTTTCCTCCCAGCTCAGTGTCAAACTACATCAGTGGTCACCAACCTTCATGGCCAGCCAAATGCATTTTTCTTTATTCATGGCTATGCCGTGGGTATCGCAGCTCAGTAGCTATTGAAACTTTGGCACAGACTTGCCTGGACTGTGTGTTTGGAGGGCTACTTCTTCATGCTCCAAGCAATTGATTGTGATTAACCGGTCGGAGACCCCTGAACTACACTGTTGAACTACCAGCTCTATCAATGCTGGTAGTTGTTGTGTTTCTCAGATGTGCTGAGGAACATTTATGGTCAAGCGTGATAATGGTTTTTGTATGTGCACCAGCTTCATGAAGTTAAGATGCTTTTTTGTTTTGCCGTTGATAAATCGGTTTGCTGTGGGAAAGTCTCCAGTGTGATTAATAAAGCAGAATGACAGCACTGCAAAACATAGGTGCCAAAGGGCTATCCAGCCTCCATTTCCAACCCAGCCTCGATATTCTCTCAGACAAACCTGTCCACCACTGCCTGGCCAGATAATCTACAAAGTACAGTGAGCCCCACCGTAGCATAGTGTTTAGGATCCAATAGTTTCCCAAACTGCTTTGAAGTGATGCAGAATGGAGCTGGTCAACTCACATCCTGTGTGCATGCTTACATCTCTCGAGTCGACTTCAACTCCACTCAGTTCATTGTTAGGCTGGTTCCCACGCTAACAGGAGAAGTGGTGATAATCTGTGGGTTCAGCTGCCCCAGACTTTCCAACTGAGGAGGTTGGGATGCAGCACAAGGCAATCAAGATAGGAGAGTAATATTAAAAGGTAACTTCAGAATGCAACTGCTGGTGTCACCTGTAATGTCTGTTATCTTCGCTCTGTCGAGGTGACTGGTTCCTACTAAACACAGCCGGGCTATTAAATGTCAAGGTGCCCTACAGCAGGCAATCTTTTACTTTCATCAATATGAACCAACCTGAAGTTTCCCCCCCCCCCCACCCCCCCCCCCCACCCCCCCCACCACCCACACCACCCCCCAACTAACAAAAATAAGTTCAAATTTTTTACATTTAAATGCTTCACTGCTTTTGGATAGAACAATGAAAAAGGTGAATTACTTTACACTGATTTTATTGACTGCATTGGCATTCGCATCAAAACGTAACGGTGTCTCACACACCGCCTGACTGGTGGCATCAACTCAGAGCACTAAGGTAGTGGGAATGAGCTGAGCAGCGATAAAGTGGATCGGTAGAGAGGTAGGAAGCTGCTGATTCAGCAAAACACCACAGGCTTTTTTCTTCCCGGTCTTCCATGACTGCGTTAATATATCAACGTATATTCAAAAAACGGGCTGTTTCAAAAACAAATTGCATTTGTATGGTGCCTTTCATGGCAACAGGACATCCCAAGGCGCTTGTTTCTCCCACAAAGTGCACAGTTCAATCCACTTTACAGTGTAGCGCTTCGAAACAGTTCAACAATGTGATAAGGTACTATATCAACTGCAAGGCTTTTTATGATTATTAAAATTGATCAATCAGTGTAGATAGTGCAGGCATTGCAAAATCATCATTTTTCTTGGCCGTATTGCAGTCACAATTTTTTCATGTTACCGTGCTTACACTTAATGAATTACATCTTGTGGCAGAGAGATTGGAATGGCATTGGGGAGCCAGTGGCTTCAATGGCCCGGCTTCACTGGCTCCCCATCCACCAGAGGATAAGAGTTCAAAATCCTCGTCCTCGCTTTGAAAGGACATAATCCTTAACCTTGCTTCTCCCTCTGTGACCTGCCAATTCCATATCAACCCATCCTCTCCCTCTGCTCCATGCCCCCTGCGTGTCCCAATCCATCATCGGCAGTCGGACCTTCAGCCTCTCTGCCATCACCGTTTGGAACTCCATCCCACAGCCTTTCCACCCCTCCCCCTCCCTTGCCTCCTTCAAGGAATTTCAAGACCCTACTCCTTGGACTGTACCTTCATCCATCCTCCTACCCGCACCCTCCCCGCCCTCAAACTCCTGGTTCCAACCCCCTGCACAGGTGCAGATCTTGAACTGTCCAATACCTTGGGACATCCTCCCGGTATCAAAGGCATGTACAAATGTAAGTTGTTGATGTTGATGATTGGAGGTAGGGCCAGCTAAGGTGGTTGACTTCACAATATTCATCCTGAGACTTTGCTGCTAGTTCCAGTCATACATTGTGATCCTAGATATGTCCTTCATTTTAACAACCCAGGTAGCAAGCCGATGTGGGGCTCATATGGGCATGGATCAACCCAATTTGTCCCATATGGGCTTGCTACCTGGGAAGAGATTGAAGAGCATTGCTTATGACAGATCAGTCAGCCTGGTTCATCCTCAGGTTTCCAGAGTAGTCACGAGGAGCAGGGATTCTTCCCACTTAGCTTCTGTTGACCCTATAAGCCAAAGTCCTAATGGATAGGGTGGGCTGAGCTGGACAAGTAATGGAAAGCTTGCCAGACAGTGCTTTCAATAGCAAACTATGATTAAATTCTGGCAGTGTACCAGTGTACCCACTGGGGAATACAGTAGTTCTGACCAATCTATGCTTCATCAATGCCCATAGGGCAGGCAATTCCATGTTTAGGTATAGATATCTATACACACATGTGGAACTCTCAGTCTGGTTTGGAAATCTGAAATTTGGTGGTGGGTTTCTGCACCTGGCTGATCAAAACAAATTTACAGGTCAATTCATGTTGGGATGATGTTTGCTTTCTGGGGATTTATACATTAAGTCTGAAGGTTACCTAAAATGCAACAAATGATAAAGTACGGAAGTGCTATGGTAGTAATTCACTATGAAACTGCGCCAGTGGCTGATTTATCATTCAACCCTATTTCTTTGGCTCACTGTGACTTTGGGCTAAGGTGCATGACAGCTGTAAAGTATGGATGAGCAGAAGGTGGCCCTGTAATAGCCATTTACTGTCAGAGATCTTTAATGTTTCTTACCTATTGCTGCCTCATCCCGCATCTTCCACCGCTCAAAGGCAAATGCTTTGCAAAGCCATGGAGAAGAAAGCGTTATGCCTGGAGTTATAAAAAGAGGCATAAAGCCACCTGGAGGATAGCACACGACTTGTCGAAAAGACCTGTAACGGAGTGTCTGGTCAACAGCTTCCGCTCCTGCTAACTCTCTGGCAGTTTATTGTTGATGTCCTTTTGTTCTTTCCCTCACCTCCAGCCACTCATTTTTAACATCAGTATTATTAAAGTCCTATTAAAGAGCTAATTTATTATCCTTCAGTTGACTGCTTTTGAAAGAAAGCTTGAATTCACAGCTCCTGATTCCAAAATATTTGAATTAGTTGATACGGTTTCTGTTACGGTCTCGTAACAGAAACCGTATCAACAATCCACACGGCAGCATAAGCAATTTATAAATTGGGCCATTGAGAAATATATGCATCTTAGCAGTTAAAGCATTTGACTCGCAAGTGAGAAGGCCTGGGTTTGATTCCCGCCAGGGCGAAACGTTGGCCTAGTTTTCTTACTCCATACACCTCTGTTTACCTAGTGCAGTGAAAGCCTGTTTATCTGGCACCCGATCAACCGTAACTTCCGTATAACCGGCATCTCAAAAAAAAGGTCCACATTCAATTAACCAGAATTTATCTGAAAAAGTGCATAATTTTTTTTAATTTTTTTAAATGTTTGCGTTTGAAGCCGAATATCTGACACGCACTTTAACCGGCATTGGCCAGGTCCTGGGTGCCGGATAAACGGGCGTTTACTGTAGTAAATAGGGACCCGGTTATTAATCGATTGGCAGATCATTTTTCCTGGGTTAATAAGTCCTTCCAAAAAATATTGTAATTTGGTTACTCAATCTATGACTGTTATGGAGACGCTGCTGTGCACAATTGGCTGCTGCGCTTCGTCCACAAAATATATGGTCAATTCTCTTTACAGTATATTCCGTGAAACACTTTGAGATGTCTCAAAGATTTGATAGGGCTCTATATTAAATGCAAGGATTATTATTATTATTATAAAGGGCAGCCAAACAGAAGGGGAGAAATTCTATCTGGGTTAGGTTTATTCTATTTATGCAGCATCTTTGGCATGTTCAGAAATAGGAAAACTGTTGAATTCATTTTTACCTTTGAAGCTGTGTTTACTGCAGGTGTTACTGTAAAGAACTTACAGAACTATTGTCTTCAAAATTAAAGTTGCATTCACGTTCGTCCATGAAACACATATTCGCTGTACTTAACAGTATATCCTGTGAAGCACTTTAGGACGTCCTCCTGATGTGAAAGACGCAATATCAAATAATAATAATAATAATCCTTGCATTTTATATAGTGCTTTCTACATCTTATCAACGTCCCAAAGCGCTTCACAGAATATATTGTAAAGTCAATTGACTGTATTTATTTGTGGGCGAATCGCGGCAGCCAATTGCGCACAGCAGCGTCCCACACACAGTCGTGGATTGAAATGACCAATTTTATTATTGTGGTTTTTTGGGAGGGATTATTATTAGGCGTGTGAAGTAAGGAAACTTGCCCAAGGTTTCGCCCTGACCTGCCTGGATTCAAACACAGGTCTCCCCAGCTTGGTCTCCCCAGCTTGCAAGACAAGTGCTCTAACCACTGAGCCACAGGAGCTCCTGTAAGTATTATAGAATTTAGTAGCTTCTGGAAGTTCTGAAATGCTAAATTAATGGAATAAATCTAGACCCAGATGGAACTTCAGTGTTTTAAAGGAATCAAAGTGCCCTCACTGAAGGTGCTTAATTTTTGTTTTGTCAATGGTAATCATCGGAACAATTGACTGCAACGATCACTGTTTAATCCTATGAAGAGATATAGACTTTACGTGGAGTTAAGTTGAATGGTAAAACATTATCTACAGGACTGCTCAATGCGGAGTCACTCAATTATTGTGGAATGGACAATCTAGTGTCAACACAATTAAAAATAATAATTTTTTGATCTGTAACCTTAACACATCATTGAGAAGTGTCAAAGCTAAAGGCTTGCCTACAAAATATACCACCAAGTAGATTGGTGGTATATTTTGTAGGCAAAATATGGCAGCCAGTCGCGCACAGCAATGTCCAACAAACGTTTGTGGAGTGAATGATTAAATTTATCTGAGATTGTTGGCCAAGACTTCAGTAGAAACTCCCTTCTCTTTTTGAATAGTACCATAGAATTTTTAACATCTACTTCAATAGGTAAATCTTTTAGTGGCTTTTACATCTACCTGAATTGGCAGTTCGATGTTTCAACCAAAAGACGGCATCAATGGCAATGCAGTGTCATCCTGGACTGAGTTCAAAGTCCTGACAAAGGGCTTGAACTCACACCTTTCTGACTCAGAGGCGAGAGTGCGATCAACTAAGCCAGGCTGATACCCGGTAGAGGTACTGGGGAGAGTATCACTAGAGAGCCTGCGTGTGAGACCATCTATCTGTGTGACCATCAGTCTGTCTGTGGGACTGGCTGTCGTGTTTGCCAACCAGAACAAACAAACAAACAATCAATCAATCAATCAATACTTACATTTATATGCACCTTTCACGTCGAGAGGATGTCCCAAGGCGCTGTACAATTAGGTAGGGACAAGAGCAGGGGGGGAAGGGGTCGGGGCAGGAAGAAGAAGAGTAGGAAAATTGACTGTATATTTGTGGGCGAAACGCAGCAGCCAAATTGCGCACAGCAGTGTCCCGAAAAACAGTCATGGAAGTGGGATTAAGGGAAGTGGGGGGGAAAAGATGGCAAGGGGAAGGGTCGGGGCAGGGGGAAGGAGAGCGGGAAAGCCGACTGTATACTTGTGGGCGAAACGCGGCAGCCAAATTGCGCACAGCAGTGTCCCACAAACAGTCGCAGAAATGGGGTCAGGGGAGAAAGGGGGTAAAGACGGCAAGGGGAGAGAGGGAGGGAGAGGAAGGGAGGGAGAGGGAACAATCACTTCAGCTGACATTAATTATCAGCGATGGGCTTTGACATGCTGAGAATGCAAGTTGTTCTTCTACATAAGGCTGACAGGAGTTGCCACAGGCTTGGTGACTGGATCCTCGGTGTGGGACTGTGAGGACCTAACTCACACTAGATTTTAACAAAAACCCTTAATAGTGATTCCTGCTGATGGATGGGAAGTCTCCCCAGCAGCAGACTGTGTCAACGTGATGTACCTCTGGTCTCTATTTGTGTGGATCGGCTTCACGCTCTTCATTTGGCTGGGCGCTTACAGCGGAAATCCCATCAACCTCACACACGGGCAAACAGTGTCAAGCGTTTCACTAATCACTAATCGCTACACGCTAAATCAGTCTGTGATGAAATAACAATAATAATCCTTGCATTTGATATAGCGTTTTTCACATCTTCCAGACGTCTCAAAGCGCTTCATAATATATCCTGTAAAGTGAATTGACTGTACATTTGTAGGTGAAACGTGGCAACCAATTGTGCACAACAGTGTCCCACAAATAGTCTTAGATTGGAATGAACAATTCTTTTGTGAGGGATTATTATTAAGAAAAGTGTGGAGTATCGAAACTATATTAAATGCAAGGATTTTTCTTCATTTTAATTTTTTTTATTCCACTTGCCCAAGGTTTTGCCCAGCCTCGAATTGAACCCTGGTCTCTCGTTTGTAAGGTGAGCTGAGCTGTAAATGTTAGATTTGAATAACTGCAATACGCAGGGAAAAGATACATGACAGTGACCTCAGGATGAATCTGTTGGGCCTAATCTTGTTATGAGATCCCATCATAAGTAATCTGTGTCACATCAGTGGAGATTCCCTCCAGTCAGCGGAAATATAGACCAGTTTTGGTCTCCTTATTTAAAAAAGGACATACCGTAAATACCCGCGTATAAGGCGCACTTTTTTTCACATCGGAAGATCTCGAAAGTTGGGGGTGCGCCCTATATGCAGGTACAAGAAATTTTGAGCCTCGGAAATACAGTAAACAGGAGGGGCGGCCGGCGCTGTCAGCCGGGGTTTGGTCAGTGTCCGTGGGGGGTTGGGGGAGCGGGTGACGGGGCTTCGGCCTCGACCGCCCGGGCAGCGGCAGCAGCAGCGGACTTCAGTGCTGTGCCTGCTGCCTGCCTTCTGCCAAACCCAGTCTGCCTCCCTCCCTCCCTCTCCTGCCTGGCTGCCTGCCTGCCTCCCTCCCTCCCTTCTTCCCTGCCTGCCTCCCTCCCTCTCTCTGTCCCTCCCTGCCTGCCTGCCTCCCTCCCTCTCTCTCCCTCCCTCCCTCCCTGCCTGCCTCCCTCTCTCCCTCCCTGCCTGCCTGTCTTCCTCCCTCTCTCCCTCCCTCCCTCCCTCCCTCCCTTCCTGCCTGCCTCCCTCCCTCTCTCCCTTCCTGCCTGCCTGCCTCCTTCCCTCCCTCTCTCCCTCCCTGCCTGCCTGCCTCCCTTCCTGCCTGCCTGCCCTGCCTGCCTGCCTGCCTGCCTCCCTCTCTCCCTCCCTACCTGTCTCTCCTGTCTCCCTCCCTTCTGCCGGCAATATCATCGAAAATGCTTCCATTTTTTTTCACCAAGAAAAAGTCAAAAGTGGGGGGTGCGCCCTATACGCAGGTGCGCCTTATACGCGGGTATTTACGGTACTTGCCTTAGAGGGGGTGCAGCGTAGATTCACTAGGTTAGTTCCTGGGATGAGGGGACTGACCTATGAGGATAGGTTGAATAAACTAGGGCTGTATTCTCTAGAGTACAGAAGAATTAGGGGGGATCTTATTGAAACATATAAGATTCTTAAAGGGCTGGATAAAGTAGACACTGAGGGACTGTTTCCCCTGGTAGGAGAATCTATAACCAGGGGTCACAGTCTTAAAATTAAGGGTCAGCCTTTTAGAACAGAGTTGAGGAAACATTTCTTCACTCAGAGGGTAGTGAATTTATGGAATTCACTACCCCAGAAGACTGTAAATGCTCAGTACTTGAACATTTTCAAGGCTGAGACTGATAGATTTTTGAAAAACAGAGGGTTTAGGGGATAGGGTAGGTAATCAGAGTTAGGTGAGAAGATCAGCCACGATCTTATTGAATGGTGGGGCAGGCTCGAGGGGCCGAATGGCCTACTCCTGCTCCTAATTCTTATGTTCTTATGTTATTACTCACTGACTCGTAAGAACTCCAATCGACGCCGTCTTCTTCCAGGATGACGGGCCTGCGAGTCAATAAAAATTGTGATATAATTATCCTTGCATTTGATGTTGAGCCTTATCGTGCCAAAACATCAGAAAATGTTCCACAGGTTTTTTTTTAAAGTGTAGTGACTGTGTGCTTGTAGGGAAATGCAGCAGCCAATTTTTGCACAGGCATATTCTCTGTCACTTTTCACCTGTCATGAGGTGAATGACAATTTAGAGGATTGTTAGCTGGTCTAGCACGCCAGGAGAAACTCTCCTCTTTTTTTGAATAGAGCCATGGGATCTTTCACATCCACAGGCAGACGAGATCTCAGCTTAGTGTCTCATTTTGAAGGACGGCACTTCTGACAATGCGGCATTCTCCCAACACTGAACTGGGGTGTAGCCTGGACTGTGTTCTGATGGGTTTTTTGTAAGGGACTATATTAGAGGAAAAAACACAAATTTGATTCCTGTAAGGAAATGGTAGATATGCTAAAATATGGCAAACGATCACAATAAAATTATCAAATGCCAAGAGGCTTAGGATTGCCATTTAAATCTTCCAAGGTGCCTGGCAGAATCACTCTGCTATTATCCAGCAAAATAACTATGGTATTTAGTTCTGATGTGCCCAGCAGTGTGCAGATGCTATTTTGCTTGATGTAGTTATAGATTAATCTGTTGTAGATTGTATTTTTACAATGACCATGTGTAGTCTGATGCTACTGATGCAATTCCACTGCTTCAGTATGCATAGCTCAGTCACCATGGGTTGCACAATGTGACCTGTTGTCAACAATACCACTATTCTATGTCAGAATCAACAACAAAAAATTACATTTATATGGAGCTTTCCACGCTGGGAGGACATCCCAAAGTGCTGGACAGTCAAGGATGTGCTCCCGATCTGGGGATTGGGACATTGTGGGGTACATACATGCTCGTACGCATGCAACAACAACAACAACTTCGATTTATATAGCGCCCTCCACGCCAGGCGGCGTCTCAGAGCGTTTCACATTAGTGGGTCCCGGGACCGAGCCAGGGGGCAGGGGCAGGAAGGTGATCAAAAGCTCGGTCGAAGAGAAAGGTCTTCAGCTGTGACCTGAAGCTGGGAAGAGAGAGGGCGAAGCGAAGCGAGTGAGGAAGGGAGTTCCAGAGCCTCGGGGCGTAGTGGCTAAAGGCACGGCCTCCGAGGGTGGAGCGGAGGATTCGGGGGGACATGGAGGAGGCCAGACCCAGAGGAGCGAAGGCAGCGGGTGCTGGGCTGTGGGGAGAGGAGATCAGAGAGATAGTGGGGGGGGTGCAGAGGAGTGGAGGGATTTGAAAACAAGGGTGAGGATCTTGAAGTCGATCCTCTCTGGGACAGGGAGCCAGTGAAGTCTGGCAAGGACTGGGGTAATGGACGCGCACACACACACATACACACATACAAAACGAATACATAAATAGCAATACATTTCCAACAAGCTTCCATAATATTAGATGTAATTTGAACACACTTCATGAACTAAAATCCAGAACATTTGATATACGGCATTTTCCGTTCCTGTACATGTCTCAAAGAGCTTTACAGAATTTACCGTAAAGTGTAGTGACCGTATTTGTAAACAAAGCAACACATAGCAATGTTCCACACACAGCCATGGAGGGAAGTAACCATTTTACCTGGTGAATTGTTGGCCAGTACGCTGGAAGAAACTACCCCCCCCCACCCCCCCCCTTCACTTTTCAAATAGTACCATGTGATCTTTCACGTGCACCTGAACAGGCAGACGGCATCTTGGTTTATCATCTCATCCAAATCATGGCACCTCCAACAATGCAGCGCACCCCCAGGACTGTACTGAAGTGTCATGTGTATTCCGACATGTGACTTGAACCCTCAACTTGCTGACAAAGACAAAAGTGTGATTAGCCGAGCCAGGCTGACACCACGTAAAAAGCCAAAACGCCGCCCCGACCTGAGCCTCCCCGCTAACATCAGTTCCGTTCCCAGCGGTTCCTGGCGCTAACATTTTCGGTGTACAGGTTGAGCGGCCAAAAGTCCGGAGTTCCGGAATCCAGAATGTGACAAAAATTGCAGGAATAAAAACGCCAATGCTACCTGCTCCAGGCCAGGTCTGCACAGTCACCGCACTGAAATATCACAACCTGGGCCCAGGCATTTCCAGACACGTGACGTGCTTCTTTCTTCCTCCCCCTCCTCTCTTTCTCCCTGACCACCCCCTTCTCTCTTTCTCTCTAACCCCCTCTCCTCTCTATCTCTCTATCCCACCCTCCTCTCTATCTCTCTATTCCCCTACCCCCAGTATCTCAACTTACTATTATTGAAGCCACGAAGCATACTGCCACTTAAGCTCCTCCCATATGGGAGGGGCTGCACTGCTTAACCGAGGCACGCTAAAGACTGAGCGTGTGTTGCTGGGGCAACCAGAGAGAAGCTGCGCATGAGAAGCTGCGCACGAGAAGCCCGCGAGTTTAAAGTGCATGTCAACATTCGTTATAGCGAAAGCAGCCTTTGTTAAGCGGAGACGTGGTACAAATAGAAACCCTCGTTATAGTGAAGTTTCGGTAACCGGGCGTTCAGTAAGCGGGGTCTACCTGTACTTTAACCTTAAAAAAAGTTACTTTTTTGGGGAAAATAATGTGCTACTACTTGAATTCTACCGGCCTAGCTGTACACTACTGATGTGACGTTTGTGCTTAATTTATTTAGCATTTGCCCTCTCAAAACTGAATTTGTAAATAGTTTCCATTTGAATGTTTAAAATGTCTTCTGGATGTCTGCGGCTTGATATAGCACTAAAGAATCTGTCAGCCATCAAAAATAGATGAGAACGATACACTGATGCATAACTTGTGCTTGTTTAAAATGAGATAGTGGATGTAAAGCAGAGAATAGTAGGTTGAAATAATACAAGACGGGTAGAAAGTACCGTCGGAAAAAAGAGTGAAGAGCAATTTTGTATGCGCGGGTAATAAAAAGTTAATGATCAAATGGACATCCTGGATCCGCTGGTACTGATTATTTTGTTATAAGGACAAATTGCTGAGTGGACAGGTTGTTTTTTGTATGTAACAACGTTAGAGAATTTGCTCAGTCCTCTAATCTCAGTGTGTTCAAACACCAGAGCAGGCTGAAAAAAGGGCGTAGTTGATGGAGCAAAATGATCCACTTCCATCCTCCCTGTGTTGTTGATATAATTCCTATCATTGAGTCCCGAACTCAATGCAGGCCCTGCATTTTCCAAACGCGATTTTACCAACCACGAAGGTTTACAGGACCGTATGTATCCCTTGCGGTTGGGGAGGGATACCTGTACAAAACTCCAGCTGTTGCTATCTAATGATTTATACACGTTAGGACCCTATTTATAAACAATTATATTTGAAGAGCACCCTCATGTCACAATGATGTCTCAATGCGCTTCACACAGCTGCCTGGGAACCTGAGCTGAGGTTTACATATGGTTGGAAATATAGGTTCTAAAGCAGATTTTGAAGGCATAGGCAAGTGAGGGGATGAGTGGGGCGAGTAAGTTTCCTTCCTCTACATGTCTCTGTTTAGCTAAGCAGTAATTAGGAACCTAGTTGTTAGTCGATTGGTGGAATGCTTTTCCAGGGGTAATAAGTCCTCCAAAATAATTGTTTAATTGGTCACTTGAATCCACTGCTTGTGGGACATTGCAGTACGCAATTGGCTGCTGCATTTCACCCATAAAATATACAATCAGTTCTCTTTGCAGTATATTCTGTGAAGCGCTTTGAGATGTCTTGAAGATGTCATAAGGCGTTATATCAAATGCAAGGATTATTATTATTACATTTGGCTATGTTTCCTCCTTACCTCACACTCCCCTTGCCCAACAGTGGAATAGTCTAGTTCACACAGGTAGAATGGCCACATGGATGATATACCAGAGAGTTGCCAGTACTAGTATAGGGGGTGAACCAGGATGAGTCTCTCCCATCTCAATGAGATCAGCGGGGAAAATAAAAGAGGTGCAACAAGAAGGAGAACAGGCAGCAGATCAGCTGTGCCTTCTTCTCCACCATTGACATTGGAGAAAGTGAAGAACCTTCATCGGAAGAGAAAAGAAACTGGACAAAAAGTGATAGACATTACTCAGAAAACAAGGCCCAGTTTACGAGGTAAGAAATATTTTGTTGTTCAACTATAAAGCACATGGCGCAGAATTTGCAGACACGTTTTGGCTCACTGAAATGATTGTAAAATATAAATGATAATATTCCTTACATTTGATATAGCTCCTTATCACATCGTTAAGACACCTCAAAGCTTCACATAATGTATTCTAAAGTGGATTGACTGTATATTTTGTAGGGAAAACAGAATGACAAAATTAGGTGCAGAATGATAAAAACAATTACTTTATTGAAAAAATTACAAAAAACAGCATTTCAGTGCCATGTTTGGAGTGAAGGTTGTTCTATTCACTGGTTTCAAAAATGCATGCAAAATAAATAGTTTTTAAAGAATGTTCACCTTTAATTTTTTTCCCTAAAACTTCATCTTCCCTGTTGCATTTGCAGCTTCTGGGAAGAGCTGTCCGCTGAGCTTTGAGTTGCAAACACCTTGCTTATCGGCCTCCCCAACTCTTCACTCCTCAGGCTGCAGATCAACCAGAAACAGCCCATGTCCTCTCCCACACTAGGCTCTGTGACCACATCATGCCCACCCTCGCCTGACTCCATTGGCTTCCCATCACGCAGGATATACAGTTCAAGATCCTGGTCCTCACCTTCAAAGCCCTCCATGACCTCGCTCGCCCCTACCTCGGCACCCACCTAGCCGTCTACCAACCTGCCCACTTCCTGCACTCAGTGGGCTCTGGCCGGCTTTACGTTCTCTCCTCGCTCACCCCAACATTTGCAGGCAGGCCTTTCGCCACTCTGCCTCCACCCTCTGGAACTCTATCCTGCGGTCGCTCTGCTTTGCACCATCCCTTACCTCCTTCAAGACATATCTCAAGGCCCTCCTCTTTGACCATGTTTTCAATCAATCTACTTCTCCTCCCCAATCTCTACCCCCAGCTCAGGTCCAGAATATTGTCTGTCCAGAATCTTGGTATGTCCTCCTGACCTGAAAGACGCTACGCAAATGCAATTTTGTTCTTCTTCTTGTTCTTGCAAGAGGACCCAATGTTGGATGGATTCCTGGTAGGTTTCCAATAGGAATTATAGCACATCAGCTGCACATAAAATTAGTCCAGTCACTTCAAACTGCTAGTGGGACGTTGCTGTTGCAAATTGGCTGTCATTAAAATTACAGTCACTACACTTTACGTAGGTCTTGTGAAGGGTTTTGAGACAGCCCAGATGTGAAAGACTCTACATCAAATAACTTTTTAAAATCTTATTTACCCGAGGGTCATAATCCCCAAAGACTGGCTTTCAGAACTCCCACTAACAACAACAAAATTACAATTGTATAGTGCCTTTCACATCAGGAGGGCGTTCCTAGGTGCTAGATAGTCAGTGTTTCAGACCCAAGCTGGGGTTGGGATTGGGGAGGTTTTGAGGAAAGGGAGGGGAGTAACATGAAGAGCCTGAACTGTGTGGTGTAGGCTTATTCATTCCTCACCGGTCTAGTGAGCTGATAGAATTAGGAAATTAACCCATGTCGCCAACGGTACCCAACCAAGTGGTATCTCATCATGTCATTGCACAGCATCCGGGGGTGACAGTGCTGTAGACATACAAAACAAAGCAAGTCTGGCTGATCTCCTGAGAAGATGCTGACAAACTTGTGCCATTGGGGCCATTGTGGTTTGGAGTCTGGAGCTTGTGTTTTGCTGAGGTCTAATTTGCTAACCAATGGTAACGACAACTTGGATTTACGTACCACCCTTCATGCGGGAAAGTGTTTCAAAGCAGAGTTGGACACTGAGCAAGTTTTGTATGTAATAATAATATTTTTAAAAAAACAGAATAGAAGTACGTGTCAGCATGTGTGCATGATGAGCATTACAGGAGCTCTGAGGTGTGCAATTAACACAACTCATCGTTTTTAATAGATTGAAGCCATCTTTCAAAGGGAAGGGACCTTTGACGTCAATGGAGAAAGGACAGGACATGAAAGCTGGCTTGTAGATTGCACATTAGCAGCCACCGCAGGCCTGTACCATAATCAGCGTCACAAACTGAGTACAAGTTATCCCACACCAGTGCTTACGTTTTGACACATTCAACTGGATCCCACTCAATTCCACCGAATGTCGGATGGGGCAATAACTATTTTATACAGTAAATTAAAAACTGGTCATCTGAAGCCTATTTATTATACAAAAAGAATCAACAGAGTAGAAGCAGTATAATACAATCACAAAAGTCAGCGGTACAATTGTACGAGGTAAATATATTAGTTTATGGCAATATATCTTCAAATTTGAAGAAGTAAAGTACAATACAAGTTTTGTTCCACTGCAGGCTGGCTGGTTGGTTGTTCTCTGCTGTGTTAGTGTTTTGAAATAGTTGATCACTAAGATAACTAGATTGCAAAAACAGAAAACTATTGAACTATCTCTCACCTGTAACCAGAACATAGTCCCTTTACATTTACCCTGACCTTCCCCCACCCCTCTCAACACACATACACACACACACATACATATAACCTCACCAATCAGTGAAACAATCGCAGGATCATTGAAAGTACAACACACAAATCTCCAGGTCTCTGCACTAGAACTGTAAGGGTGAGAGCTGTGACCTGCGACGTGTTAATCATCAAATGATTGGAAAAGTACTGTCAGTGTGATCAGTCAATAACTAAAGGAACTAATTGCCCCCTGGGTGTGACTTCCACCAACCAACTCTGTTTTTCCCTCAATTGTTCCAGTAACAATCCTGTTCCTCGTTACCTGTCAAATGTCAGCCGAGCAATATGTGACCAGCGCCTCCTCCTCCTTGTTGAGAATGACACCCAGTTTGCTCTGAGCTTCTTCAGGCGCGTTTCGATAAGATGGCAGTGAATCAACACACAAAAGAACACAGGAGATGAGCTGCAAAAACCGAGGGTAACTTGGCTTGGAGGCGGCTGCTGAGAGCCCTTGATAAAGATGTCACGATGGTTTATCAATCCATTGGGTTGCTCAAGAGCTGAGTTTTAATCTTCCTGTAGAGTCAATTGCGTGATCACCTCATATGTATTGGTAACATATGCAGAGATTGCCTCAACCTGGAGTCCTGTAGCTCAGTGGTTAGAGCACTCGCCTTACAAGTAAGAGTCCTAGGTTTAATTCCAGGCAGGGCGAAATTTAGACAAGTTTCCTTACTCCACATGTCTAATAATAATCCCTCAAGAAAAAGAGTAATAAATTGGTCACTTCAACCCATGACTGTTTGTGAGACACTGATTTGCACAATTGGCTGAGTGTTTTACCCACATATTATCGCTAATTCACTTTACAGTATATTCTGTGAAGTGCTTTCAGATGTCTAGAAGATGTGAAAAGCACTGTATCAAATGCAAGGATTATTCTAACCTGCAGCCAAAGAACTTGGAAACAGGACATAAAACTAGGCAATGGTTGAACTTTTATTTAAAATGTTCCTTCTCATCCAGAACCATCCCAGGAACCTCTCCTCACGCCACTGGCATTAGCATGCCATGAATATCCTCATGAATATTTATATTTTATATATATTTGATGAACGTTTTGAGGATATGTGGTTATTTTTATTTGCAGCGGGTTTTTTTCTGCCATACATGTGGATAATGAAGGAGAAGAATTTTCAGTGCTCAGAATGCACAATCAAGTGCAAGGATCTTCAGAAATGAACTACTTTGATCAGAGGAGAGCAGATCAGAGAGTGTGGGGGAAAGGCAGGTAAATGCATCTGAAAGGATTGGTTTTCAAGAGAGTGAGCACAGATACAATGGACCGAATGGCTTTCTGTGCTGTAAATATTTTTAGTTCTATCCTTTGGCAGATTTATGTTGCTTTTAACTTTGGGGGGGGTGGGGTTGGGTGGTGTCCAGTTGTGAGACAAAGTTTTTATACAACCCTCGAACTTGATGCCAGGGACAAACATATGGTGTAAATTTCTGATATCGATATATCGATTTGCCCATATCGATATATACCCTTATATCGATATCGCGTTTTTTTGGGGCCATTCAGGGGTGTGCACGTATTCGGGGGTGCGCAAGTTGAAAAAGTCTACATCATACCAATATATCGCCGGACACGATATACTGATATTTGCGATATATCTATTTTTTTTTCATATCGAATTTTTTGATATATCGATATATTTTAAATTCCGATATCGGCATATCAATATGAAAATTATATTGATTTAACCGATATATCGATATATCGCCGGGCCCTAGTGTAAACAGAATTAGAGCAGCATCTTGCATATTACAGTTTTACGGAGAACACCTTATTTTTAGATAGCCATTCGCGGATTCCACATTGAAACTGTGTACGCACTACTTTCGTACTCAGCCTTGCTGGGAAGCTTTTCAATGCAGTGGTTTCATAATAAAGTAACAAGAGTACTGCAGGATTACAAAGCGAAAATACTTCCTTGGTGTCTGCCTTGAAATTACCTTCACAAACCTGAAATATGTTCTTTGTTGAAACTATTTTAATAATAATAATACTCCTTGCAATTGATATATCGCTTTTTGCGTCTTCTAGAATTCTAAAAGCACTTCACTAGGGTCCGGCGATATATCGATATATCGCTAAAACCCGATATAATTTTCATATCGATATGCCGATATAGACATTTCAAAATTATCGATATATCAAAAAATCAATATATCGAGGAGAAAAATCGGAATGCCGCACACTGAACTACAAGACCCAGAATGCTCATCTCTATACACAATGGACAGACCGAGGTGCAAAGCTGCCATATTGTATTCATAGTCCTCGAATACATTATACAGGTATGCAAGGGGTGAGGGGGTGGGGGGAGAGAGACGGCTGGGGGGCTGAGGGGGAGAGAGACAGCTGGGGGGGGGAGAGAGACGGCTGGGGGGGCGGTGGGAGGGAGAAAGAGACGGCTGCGGGGGGCGGTGGGAGGGAGAGAGAGACGGCGGGGGGGGGGAGGGGAAAGAGACGGCTGGGGGGGTGGGGGAGATAGATGGCGGGGGCGGGGGAGAGAGACGGCGGAGCGGTGGGTAGTCGGGGGAGAGACGGGGTGGATGTGATAATATACAGATAGATAGAGATGGGGGGGATGTGACAGAGACACAGACAGAAAAACACAGAGATGGAGAGAGTGAGAGACACAGAGAGAGAAAGATATTTCGCTCCTGAGGAGATAGGCCCCGAATGCGCGCGCACCCGGAACGCGCGCGCACTCCGAATGCGCGCGCCGCGCCCATATGCGCAGTACGAAACCCCCCAAAATATCGATATTTCGGTATATCTCGATATGAGCCCATCGATATATCTAAATCGGAAAATTTCCATATCGACGGACCCTACACTTCACAGAACATACTGTCCACAAACAGTCGTGGATTGAAATGACCAATTTGTTTTTTGAGGGATTATTATTAGGCCTGTGGAAAAAGGAAACTTGCCCAAGGTTTCACCCTGCCTGGAATTAACCTGTAGAGCAAGATCACTATGTCACTGAATTGGGGAAAGATCGAGCAGTGAGGAGCTGGAACATTTCTAGAGACATTGTTCAGGCTTCCTCCCTTGGTCTTGTCGGTTTCTATTTGATCTTCCCTTCCATTCTGACAAAAGCAAGAATTAAGCATTCAAAAGTGTAAGGTTTAGCAACAGGTGAGCCTTTGCTGCACTGTTTCGTGTGGGAGGTTGCACCACAATCTTGACACATTCTCTCAAGATGGGCTTGTTCTGTCAGTCACGGTACGAGATTTTTATGGATCTTCTCCTCTAGGGCCTAAAGAGATCCCAGAGAAAGCCGAGGAGACACCATTATTTTTCAATAATCTGAGGCAGCACACTGAAGCTCGCAGTTCAATTAGAATTTGTAACTTTTTTCAAAGTCTCTTATTCTTTAGGTATTGCTCCTTGTACCTTCACACCGGGGGGTGGGGGAGGGGAAGCCCTTCTTGAATTCATCATTCAGGTGATAAGGATTATGAATATTAGTCAAACAGACTTTGATGATTATGACTTTGACATGTTCAAAATTAGTATAGGAAATTGTGTAGTTGTCAAAGCCATATCCTTAGATCTGAGGAGTGAAATTTCTTCAAAAATGCAGAGGAATTTACAGCAGTAACATTTAGTTTGCAGGGTATTTTGAAAGACTACATTACTGTACTTGCTGTTCTATCTCTGTTAAATGAAAACAAAAATTGTTTGTTGAAAACAAAATTGCTTTATGTATGTGGGAAGTTGGTATGGCTGCAACATAAAGAATTGGGGAGGATTTTAGAGAGGGAGGACGTCCTCTAAAATAGCTAACGGGAAGAAATTTCAACCTTTGAACTGAACCCACTGCTTTTTGGATACCAGAAGTACCGCTTATTACAGATAAAATTGTATCAAGTGTGGTAGAACAAGACTCTATAACCAAACATTAATGCTTCTCTTTCTGAGTAAACAAATTTCTACTTCCAGTTTGGAATATTAAATACTCTAATGCAGATATTTACTGTAATGTAGATTTTTTTTAAGGTAACAACTAACATTGGTTAATACAACAACAACAATTTACATTTATAGAGCGCCTTTCACGTCGGGAGGACGTCCCAAGGCGCTGTTAATATTAATACTAATATTAATAGTAGTGGATTTTTTTTAATAGACCTCACTTAGTGAATATTGTGATTTTTAAAAAAAATTCAGCATCCTCCTTGGAAATAAACAAAAATTCACGATATTAACAAACAGTATTGATATTAACAAACTAAGATCCATCAATGGTGGGCAATACTCAGCTCCTGTGAATACTGCAAGCCAAAGCCCCAACGAGTAGGCTGGTTCTAGATGAACAGGTAATGGCAAGCTTACCAAAAATGTTTTGCAATGCAATCTATGTAGCCTTAGCCAGTCAGACTCCAGCAATAGCCTCACCGCACACATACACGGGAGTCCCCAATCCTCAGCTCTCACCAACCTGAACCTCATGCTCTCCAGAATAAGGTAAGCAGGGAACGTCCCTCAAGAAAGAGAGTCTACTTCTTTTTACCACGCACAGGAACAATTTTCATGTGTAGGTGGCATATATACGTGGAACTTTCAGTCTGTTTTGGACACTTTTAAGCATAGTGAGGGTTTTCTATATGTGTCAAGACATCCTACTGACCAAATAAATACTGCTTCTTTACTAAATTCTGCATTTTGTATATTCTGGTAACTTTCCCATTAAAAAATACACACGGGTTTTCCTTGCAAAAGGATTTGACAAACTTCTTTGACAAGATACAAATCATGTGAACATGGGTTGCTGAGGTGTCATTGTTAACAAAGTGACACATAGTTTCTCTAGCTATTCTAACTCGAAACCCTAGACTGTCTTCTCCGTCAGTTTTTCATGCACATATCAACTCTTTAAATAATGCCACAGATTGGTAGAAATATAGACATCTCTTCCTTTGTAATCATCTTGAATGCACCAAGCGCAATGGGGACTCAGTGTCAGGGATGTTTCGTGAGACGGTGATAATGTGACGTTTTCTCGGCATGTTCCTACATAACGCAAGAGGAGGAAAGTTGTTTTAAATTAATGTGTGGAAGAGGAGTTAAATGGATTGTTCACGGTGCAAATGTAACTTCCTTTGCAGAGAAATGACAAGAAAAAGGTTCTTTGCTATAATTTGATTGACTTGCTTGGCAGCAGTCAAATAATTTGGAGCGAAGGGTAGAATCGCAGATGAAGAATTGCCAAGAACCACTTCTGAGAGGCAGACCCCACAACAGGAACAGCTCTGCTTGTACATGTTAACTTGCTTTGATACCCACTGGTACTGAAATGACTTACAACAGGGAAATACGCAGTTATACGTAATCGTAAATAGGTTATTTCAATGGACCGGTTTTGAAACAGAAGCGAATCCTGAATCAGAAAACGGAATAATAACTCTTATATCAAACCCCAAACGTTAGAATATTTCTGAAGTAATCATTTTATGAAACACAGATATAATTTCCTTCGTGAATGAATGACTGCACCTTTGATATTACAGTCTAATTGTTGTTGACTGTATTCGGACATTGTTTTCACACTCCAGCACATAGTTAATCTGTTTGAGAGGAAGTTAAGCAATAGGTTTGCTGCAAATATAATTTGTAGCGTCCTTTGGGAATATGCTTTTAGATGGCACAATATAAAATTATTGTTTCTCTGCGCAGTTCGGTGTTTCAAAATATGGCAGGTGTTCATCCCTTGAGTAATAACTTGTGCACTTAAAAATGTTTTCGTAATACACACAAAGAAAGATTGTGCATCCCAGGAACAATAGAGCCCACAGGACAAGCTGATGTGAGCTGCAAGCCTTGTGATCCTCATACAATTGAATGAATAGGTGTCAAGATTGAAAATTAGTGGCACTTGCCCACTGGCTACTACCACTGCAAACCTGATAGGGTCTTGGTACTTGATAGGAAGCAACAAAGTGACTTAAGTCACACTTCCGTTTAATGCAAAATTAATTCTTTGTAAAAGCCAAAGAAATCAGATATTTTCGATGTGCATTAGGAACCTTAGAGGGTGCGCTGAAGCATATGCTTTGAGCTTTCGAGAACAATCTGTAGTCAAGCATTTTAAATGAAAATTGATTTGTGATTTACATGGTCAGTGGAAAGAAAATTAACTGATGGAAGATGGTAAATGAAATATTACACAAGGAAAAAGCAGATGGTGATCTGGTGGAACTGAAAATCATAATGCCGTGACATTTTTCACATTTATCTGTGTTCTGCATGAATTGCACTGTTACTGGTAATTTTATGGGACTCAACTTGAAGTGAAAATCGTCTTGTCTCAAATTGCCTACAATATAGGATTTTACTGAATGCTGAATTGTGTATCTGTTTTTATCATTTTTATTATTCAATTCGTTTACATTTTTATTACAAACATTCGGGTTATTAAATGAATTTTTCTACCGAAGCAAATACTTCCATAGTTCCAACCACTGTCCATCCACTCTATTTGCACTTTAGCTAATGGCTGAACAGAAAAGTTTCCGCACGCTTCCATTCAAACACCTTTGATCTTCTTAAAACGCTCCAAGTAAGTTCGGAATTTTTTCTTCTTGATGTGTTTAACAACTAAAGAAACACTGAAAGTGTATTTAGAGAGGAGCAAAGGCACTGGGAAGAATATTACATTGATATTATTTTAGTTTTCTGTGTACATTTGATTTTAACAGTTACTCTAGTCCTTTCTTACTTCCTAATAATAATAATCCTTACATTTGATATACAGTAGTACCTTTCATGTTGGGAAGATGTCTCAAAGCACTTTGCAGGATTTACTATAAAGTGTAGTGACTGTGTGTTTGTAGGTGAACGCAGAAGTCATTTATACACAGCGGTGCCCTTGAACAGCCACAAGATGAAAGCCAAATTTATCTGGGGATTGTTGGCAGGACACTGGGAGAAACTTGCATCTCTAGTAAAACAATGCATCACTTTGGAGACAGCAGACAATGTTGTGATGGTGCAAAACACACAGTCCGCTCATTATTGTCTCCACCAACAAAAATCCCACCTTTCTCCTTCTTACTTACAGGCCTGGAATGTGAAATAACCAATTCTGCCTGAATGTGTCAATCGCTTCACTTCCCTATTTGCTGAATGCTAAGTGACAATTCAACCCAGTTTTTGTCAGGCAAAAATCCATCATTGAACTGACACTTTTCACAGATGCAACGTTTTTCCTTCCGAACAACTGATCTTCAACTTTCAGCCATGGTTAATCAGCAGGTTTTGGGTGCTAGAATCTTGAACAAATTAGATTAATCTTTCCAAAATCTGTGCATTGTTAATTTGGGAAGTAATTTCTGGGTGAGTTTATCCCAGAGACAGCAGGGAATTCAGGGCGGATACATATGGTTATGTACATTGTATGGTGGCATTGTTAGTAGGTGCACTGCTAATGGAAGCTGATAGGCCTTTTGTATAAACAGTCAGTTAGTTCCCCATGCATTTTCATGAACATGTATATAAAATTCACTGCTTTTAGTGACTAGATATTCAATGATGCCACATTCAATAAGTCTACTTAGTACTGAAAGCTAAGAGGTCAACAAGTCCATTCAGGAGCCAGAGGGAATTCCACTTGGCAGTGATCTCCTATCCAGTATCAGGAACTATGTCCTCAATCTGGCTTCACTGAGATAAGTGTCCCAGATGATTAGAATGAGGCACATTGCGATTCCAGCAGGATTTATTATTTGCAAATCTCACACATCAGAGATTTGAAACTACACTGAGCCATCAAAAGAGCATTTGGACTTCAATAGACTGGGGGGGTCTACGTTGGTTGCCAATCAGGACATTCCCAATAAGAGTCCTGCACTGCGTGTGGAAGTGCAAGGAGATGCTACAGTACTTATGCTCTAGCAGAGAAGCCAAGGAGGACTCGTTCAGATGCATAGAAAATTGGATCAGAGAGATTTGCTATATAAACCAGTTCTGGGTATTTTCTAATCTCCTTACAATACAAATGCTATCCCAACTGCTTAGTAGTAAACGGCAGAATCAGCATAATAACACAGAGCTAGGGATGACGAGAGGTGCAGATGTTTACAGTCTTAGTGAAGAAATGCCATTGGTTTCCTTTTTCTGCATAATTGAAACTGATACGCTCCATTTATGTGAATGAAAAAACTGCCAACGATCTTAAGGCATTAAAGGTAAGCAGAGAAGGACCAGATATGGGGGTAACTGCTTAGTAAAAACTTTTGATCTGTAATTTCAGTCCTCGCCATAATTATTCTAATTAATAGCCTTTAACTCTGAGCACTTACAGTCTTTGTATAGGTGAGGGTAATGATTGCTGGTATATAAAGTACATTTTTGGCAGATTCACTGACTGTGTCAGCAGGGGAAAGACACCCTAGGGAGGAGCCACTGTCTGTAATAATCCTAAAAGTCCCAGATTTTACTAACCGCAAGTACATCAGTGTAAGATCATATATCGTCTCCTCAGACCACAAAGCTGCTCGCGGTTTGGAGTATTAGGAAAGAAGAGATCTTTCTCAGATCTTATGTCCTGATTGGTGAGGATATCATTGAACCAAAAGCAATAATATCAAAATGACAGTCAGGAGAAAATCCCACACTGAGGATTTAGTTCTGCTTTCTGGAGAGAGCTCCACTCAATTATCGAATCATATGAAAAGTGTGCGGAGGCTAGATTTCGTCACAACTAGTATTTTATAAACAGCATAGCTGTAAAGTATTCGAGTAACCTGGCACAGGGCCAACGTCCCAGAGAGAGCATAACTCCCACGGTGGCCTATCACACTGAAGTACCTGTCATTGTTGTAATGAGTTGTACAAATTCTTCTGCAGTTGCCTAGTGGGGCTGTCTACAAGAACAGACTTTTTTTGCTACCAAACATCTCAGCTACTCGCAGACCAGCCCTGCTCATACTCTTGGAGTAACCCACAGACTGGCATTCCCCCATCTCTCACTGTGTTACATGTGCATCTCCAGGACGAGTGCAAAGCATTCTCACTGATATTCCTAGAGAAATTGGAGCTGTCATCCTTCGGATGAAACATTAAACCAAGGTCCCGTCCGCCTCTTTAGGTAGACATGAAACATCCCTTGGCACTATTCAAAAAGAGGTGGGTGTTTCTCCCAGTTTCCTGGACAACGATAATAATAATAATCTTTGCCCTTGATATGGTGCCTTTCATCTCCGGAGAACACAACAACTCCAGCTTAAATCAGTTGGTGATTGTTCTTGAGACATTGCTGTGTACAAATTGGCTGCGGAGTTCATCTACAAAATACATGTATCGAGGATCTAGGTTCCCTCCCTCAACCCCTTCACCTCACCCCTCCTTTTCCATCTTCTATGCCTGAAGACCATTCTCTTTGACCGCATTTACGGTCACCTTCCGCCTCCCTCTGGCTCGGCCTCAGACTCCGCCACTGTGAAACTCTCTGAGACACCACCTGGCGTGGCGGGCGCTATATACATGCAAGTTGTTGTTGTTGTACATTAAACGCAAGGATTCTTATATATTATGAGTTCTTACTCTGACATTCTCTGTGACTCACCATGTTTCAAGTGCACCTTCTCGTGGGTCCTAAAGTATTCTTACTAATGTACAAAAGAATGAGCTGATCTTTCCAAGCTCAAGGGCATCGAATGCTGAGCACGTTTCCTTACGCCAAACGCATCTATTACCGAGCAGTAAGTAAGAAACCGGGTGTTAGTTAATTGTCGGATCACTTTTCTGATGGTAATAATTCATTTAAAAGAAAATAATAATAACTTGATCACTTCACTCCATGTCTGTTTATGGGACACGGTTGTGTGCAGTTGGCTGCCGTATTTTTGCCCACAAAATATATAGTCAATTCACTTTACAGTATATTCAGTGAAGCACTTTGAGACATCTCAAAGACGTGAAAAGGCGCTATATCAAATGCAAGAATTATTATTATTATCATGTCACGTATTTGTTCTTCCCAGCACGGTGATGGAGTGTCAGCCTAGACTATGAGCTCAAAGTCCCAAAGTGGAGCTTGAACCCCCAACCTATAACCCAGTGACTAGAGTGCTGTCAGTGGCCATTGGGGAACAGTGAAGAATTAATGTTGACAAACCTGCAACTGTGGATCTCTGCATCTCAGCAGGGTCATCACAGAGCAGCAGCTGATGTTTCTCTCACTGTCTGCAATATTCCCTTGTCTTGGAACAAGCACGGTGATAACTTCAGCCTGTGAGGAGATTAATACATCTAAATAGATGTTAAAATGTTCCGATTGCTCACACTCAATGGGACATTACTGTGCAAAAAATGGCTGCATCATTCATCTACAAATATATAATCAATGTACTTTACAGTAAAAATCCTTTGAATCGTTTTAACAGTGTTAAAGTAATCTATACCAAATGCCAAGATTTTTAAGGATTAATATTGCAAAACACTCCTTTTCATAGTCTACTGGGTTTTTGTTAACAGATTTCCATCAAAACTCAACTCTGCAAATTAGATCACAAAACACAAATGCTTTACAGTATATCCTGTGAAGCGCTTTGCGATGCCCTTCCGACGTGAAAAGTGTTATACCAGATGTAAGAATTATTATTATTATCACACCGGAAGGAGATCTGGGGACTGAAGAGGATATGCACCTTCAGAATATACAGTCAATTCACTTTACAGTATATTCTGTGAAGCGCTTTGAGACGTATCAAAGACATGGTAAGACGTTATATCAAATGGAACATTATTCTTATATCCAATGACCAGAAGCAGCCCACGTTTGTGCAACTTGGAATATTCTTTATTTTTGAACTGGAAAAATAAAGTGTTTGTGTTCAGCTCGATGTCCTCCTCTGCATTGTTTAAAGGACATTGGTGCTCAAGTTGCGTTATTTATTGATTAAGAAATCTTAGTGGCGATTCCATCCTATAACCAAATCACCACCCGCATCTTACTCCAACTCAAGGGGAAATTAATTCCGTTGGAGTGACTTTTGCTTTAGGTGTCCGGATAGACTTGCAGATTTCATCACTGAGAAATTGCTGGAGACCACTGAAAAATGATAAGCTTTATAAGAACAACTTTCAGCTGATGGGAAAACAGAGCAATATTGGGAGGGAGTATTGCTGCCTTTCATTCCCTTCTATGTTTTATTTTAGACCATTTAACACCTTGTCCGTGTCATGAAAGCCTGCTATGTTTCAAATGCATATATTTCTTCTGATGATATATTGTCCTGGTGGAAAATTTCATTTACTGGCTTTGCCCTTTGCTGAATCTGTTGCTAGTAAGGGAACATGATGAGCGTATAAGTAGTATGCGACTTCATTTATCATGGATCGTTTTAGACACTCAAATATCATGTGGAGAATTTAGCATTCTGCACCATGGAAGAGACTGAAGCAGCAGAATGCTGTCTGAATGGATGAACAACTAGGGAGATTTATTTTTATAGCTCTACTTTAATCTGGAGTTGCATACTAATAAACGTTATAATTTCTACCTGATGTATAACCACACCGTAGAGCTGCAAATGTATTGTAAGAGCAGTTGTTATCTGCTGCCTGCTTTAGGGAAGTCTCTGGGGAATGCTGGCGAATACAAGGAATCTGAAAGAGATCAGAGGTTTCCGATTGGGAAAAATATTGGAATCTCGTCTAACAATGGCGAAGATTGAAATCTGAATGATTGGTTTTGTGAATGCAAAGATGGGAAAGTATGCAATTCCAATTAAAAAGACATTTTGCCATGTATTTAGCGCTTCTCAGGGCCTGGAAAATTGGACATCTGTGCCGGACGTGAAACATGCGGAAATCCATCACCAAGCTTAAGAGTATCTGAGTCAGATACTCAGATATCTGAAGTATCTGACTCAGATACTGAGTCAGAGAGCTTTTTGTTCAAACATTTTGTTTTGATCAATGAACGCGATTGAAAAAAAATTACCTGTAAAGAAAAATCTTCCCAAATCTATGGGCAAATCACTTGCAGTTCTTTAGTTGAGTAAACACCATTACACACTGTGCATAGATAACCCGTGCCATAGAGATCCAGCCAGATAGTCATGCCTCATAATCCAGTGACGGTAAAAACATTAACACAACAGTCAGCCATAAAATCAACAAGGTAAATAGAAACCTTTCAGTCTTGTCATGCTGCATTCATTTCTCCACATTTAACCTGGTACATTATCAAGAGGCCAAGCCATGTCTGCATATATAAGGGATTTTTTTCGCCTTGGTTATGTACGGGTATTTGTTGTTGTCCAGCTGACTAAATGTCTAACAGAGTGTAACAGTGTGAGTACCATGGATTTAAACTATATCAGAGTCAGCTTCTGTTCTGGGCATCAATATTTCAAGTACTGACGGTTTTGCCTTCCATCAGAGGAAAGAAAAATAACTGTCAGGACGAACAAGTTTTATTGAATATACATGAACAACATAAACACATCCCGTACGAAATGCACTTGAATGAAGAAGTAAAGGCACAGACTTTTCATTTTTGCTGTGTTAGCCTTGCGCAATTGCTGCACAGCAATATGCGTGGTGTCTGTTCTGGGAAGATTAGTCAGCCGGCTTGTCTAACCCGACTTTCGATCTATTTTACGGCTGCTATTGCTGGTATCATTATTATCTTTCGCAAGAATAATACTAATACATCTACCATTCTTCGTATGAGCTGTTAAAGAGAGGTCCAGCTCGCCTCTTCAGGTGGACATTAAAGATCCCTTAGCACTAAAGTATTTGAAAAGAGAAGGGTGTTCCTCCCTGCGTCCTGACTGGCCAACAGCTTCCTGCATCAAATTGATCGTCCACTGCATGGCTGTTTATGGTGGCAGGGAGAGGGGTGGGTGGGGGGTTGGTGGGTGGGGGTGCAAGGCATGCAAAATGAATGCTGCACCTGGCTACAAAAGCACTTGATGGTAATGTGCTTTCAACCATTTTGAGATATTTCAGGTTGATCAGTGTCATAAAATGCAAGTGTTTCCTAGATGGTTTTCCATCTTAATTCTAATCACAATACCTTTGTGAGCGAACTGTTTTTCCTAAGCCATCTAATCAATAGCCAGTCGTTTATGGGTTTCACCTACAAATGTACAGCCATTTCACGTTACAGTATATTCTGTAATACTTGAGATGTCTCAAAGATGTGAAAAGCGCTATATCAAATGCAAGGATTATTATTATTACCAGTGTTTAGTGTTAGGTTACTCCTATGCGATAGGATTCATTTCACAGCCTCTGAAATGCAAAGTAAATGGGACTGCCCAGGACAGTGTTTTTTCACGGGTGCATATAGAGTAATTGAGTATTAGCTGTGATAGTCAGCTTGTGAACATCTGAGACATGTCCAAGCCATGACAACCAGTGTGGTGACAGCAATTCATGACTTACATGAGCTAGGCATCATTGGCCCTTGGTCCCACCAAAGATTCAATCTAGACACCAGGTTAATTGGTGCTGTTGGTGTTACTTTGTTAACTCCATTAACTCAGGGCCAGTGTCATAAAGTTTGATGTATTGTAAGCTTTTATTTTACTTATAATATAATAATAATTCTTCGCATCTGACACAGTTCCTGCGATATTGCAACGTCAGCAAAGACACTTCACAGAAAATTACTGTTTAAGAGTAATGACTGTTGATTTGTAGGCAAATGTGGGAGGCAGTTAGCAGTGTCAAGGCACCACACACTGCGGTATAGTGAATAACCATTTTATCCACAGGATTTCCCCTTGTTTCACATGCGGGATTCCCTGGTTGAGCTGCCAGAGAAGATTATTCTGGTCACCCTATCCATATCAGTACAGATATGGAACTATAAGAATATTATTTATGGACTGTATGATAATAAAATATTACAGTTTTAGTGGAAATAATGCTTCTTATGTTTGACACCATCTAATAATGTCAAAATATCTCTCAGTGCTTTACAGAGAATTGTAATTGTACAGTGACTGTATATTTGTAGGTCAATACAAAGTACTTCCCTCAGGATACAGAACAGATTATGTCAATTGCTTTTTGCTTATGGCCTTGGATGGCCTGTGAAGAGAGTGACCTTATGGGAGTTTTGTGCTCTCTGCCAATGCCATTGCCCAGGTAATCCTCAGGTTACACCATGGTATCTCTGGTCTGACTCAATTAAATGCTTATTCTACTCAAAAGACCATTGGCAGGTCCCCTTTTTGATTCCTAACAGCTTCAGTTTGTGGAGCCAACCAGAGGGGGTGAGTTGCCATTCGTGAATGTTCATGCCAGCCTGGATCATTGGTGCATACACCTCAGGAATTAATCCAGAGCACAACATCTTGGATTCAATGTGAGGCCATCCAGTCCCTTCTGAAAGCCCAATAATACAGTTGCCTTTTTACTTCTGAGCTGTTACTCAGAAGTAACTAGAAAACACTGTGAGAACAGAGGGTTTGGCAATATTGAGTTTTCAATCCATTGTCACTTATTCCGGTTGTCGGTCACCAAAGATTAATTGTCCATCTGGAGCCTTGAGACCACAGAGATTATGCTGTCCCTCTATAATCTCATGATCTCCTGCACTATGTAACTCTTTATAAACTTCCTTCCCTCCATTGATGCCACAATGTGAATTTATTGATGGAGTAACCTTAATATTTGGTTATACAGTAAAAGCCCGTAACTCCAGCACCCTCGGGACCTGGCCAATGCCGGTTAAAGTGTGTGCCAGATATTCAGCTGAAAACGCAACAACAACAAAATTTGAATGCATTTTTCTGAATAAATTCCGGTTAATCGAATGCAAACTTTTTTTTTTCAATGCCGGTTATACGGAAGTTACTGTTGATTGGGTGCCGGATAAACAGGCTTTTACTGTATATGGACAGAAAAGAATGAGATTTATATGTGCTACTTGTTGTTTGTTTACATAAGTATGTCTTGGAGTTTAATATGTATTCCCAGGTTGGCATTTCTTTTTATTGACAACAATAAACTCTACATTTGTAGGGAGGATAAACAATAAACTATACTTTTCATGTAGGGAGGATGTCCCAAGGTGCAAAACTGTCAGGGTTCAGGACTCAAGCATGGGGGAGTGGGCAGGGAGCAGGGTTGGGATGAAAGAGGGCAGAGAGGTAGGATGGTGGCTGAAGGCACGGTCGAAAAGGAAAGTCTTGAGACCGATCTTGAAGGAGGCAAGGGAGGGAGCAAGGCAAAGGGAATATGGGATGGAGTCCCAAAGCAGTGGGGGCAGTGAGGCTGAAAGCCCAGCCACCGATGGTAGTGTAGGTTGGACAGAAGACATGGAGCAGGCCGGAGCCTGCTGAACGTTGGGAGCAGACAGGTTAATAGGGTGGTCAGTAGGTCAGAGAGGTGGAGGGGGGCATGGCCATGGATGACCTTGAATGTGAGGACGAGGATCTTGAATTCTATCCTCTGAGGGCTGGTGAGCCAGTGCAGATGGGTGAGAGATGGGGTAATGGGTTCACGGAGCCTGGTGCGGGAGAGGACACAAGCTGCAGAATTTTTGATGATCTGCAGCTTGTGGATGGAAGAGTTGGGGAGGCCGACAAGGAGGGAGTTGCTGTAATGGAGCCTTGAGTTGAAAAACGTGTGTGTGGCATCCCATCTCCGATTTGCCTTCTGATTCAGGAAGACTTCAAAGCTATTTAAAAAGAACAAGTACAGTAGTAAAGAGTTTTTCCAGTTGTCTTGAGATGCAATCCCCTCCCCACCCAATTTCACCCCCAAAATTAAATCTAATTGGCTACTTTCTTTATTGCCATAGAGTCTCACAGTTCAGTAATTAGAGCACTCGCCTTACAAGCATGGGACCTGTGTTCGAATCCAGGCAGGTCATGGCGTAACCTTGGACAAGTTTCCTTACTCCACACACCTAATAATAATCCCTCAAAAAACAATAATAAATTGGTCATTTAAATCCATAAGTATTTGCAGGACACTGTTGTGCGCAATTGGCTGCCTCGTTTCGCCCATAAATATACAGTCAAGACAGTATATTCTGTGAAGCGCTTTGAGACGTCTAGAAGACGTGAAAAGTGCTAAATCAAAAGCAAGGATTATTATTAGTGTATTATTATCATTCTTATTTTTGTCCCTTGGCAGATGGCTTTTCCGGGGTAATAATTCCTTCCAAAAACAAAAAGTAATAATAAGAAATTTGTCAGTTTAATCCATGACTGTTTTGGGGACACTGCTGTGCGTAATTGGCTGCTGCGTTTCATCCACAAAATATACAGTTAATTCACTTTACATTATATTCTGTGAAGCGCTTTGAGACATCTCGAAGATGTTGTAACAACTTAGATTTTTATATGTACAACTTGGATTTATATAGCGCCCTCCACCCTGGATGGCATCTCATTAGATTGCTTCCCAATATCTGATCCCGAGGCCGAGCCAGGGGGAGAAAGGTGACCGAAAGCGAGATCGAAAAGAAAGGTCTTTAGCCGAGACCTGAAACTGGGAAGAGAGGGGCGAGGTGAAGGGAGTGAGGAACGGAGTTCCAGAGCCTCGGGGTGTAATTGCTGGAGGCACGGCTGCCGATGGTGGAGCGGAGGATTCAGGGGACATGGAGGAGGAGCGACGGGTATTGTTGTGAGGAGAGAGGAGGTCAGAGAGGTAGTGGGGGGGCAGAGGAGTGGAGGGATTTGAAAACCAGAGTGAGGATCTTGAAATTGATCCTCTCCGGGACAGGCAGCCAATGCAGTCTGGCAAGGACTGGGGTAATGGGGGAGCGGAGCCTGGTACAGGTAAGAATTTGGGCGGATAAGGTGCTATATCGAATGCAAGAATTATTATCCTTATTGGTGACGCACACAGACACACGTCTATTTATCAAGCAGTACGATGTAAGAACCCCAGATGTTAATCAGTTGGTGGATTGCTTACCTGGGGAAATAATTTTTCAAAAAAAACATTTGGTCACTCAATTCATGATTGTTTGTGGAACATTGCTGTGTGCAATTTGCTGCTGCATTTTGTCCACAAAGTACAATACACAGCTCTATGAAGCCTTTGAAACGGCTTCAATGACATGATATGGTGCTATACCACATGCAAAGATTATTATTATTGTCATGCACTTTTCTCTTTCTGTAAAACACTCAGAGATGCTTGTGAAATGCTCCGTTTAATGTAAGTTGTAGTGACGGCTTCTATCTCCGGTGGAAAAGGAGGTATTTGATGAATTGTATAAACTGTACAATCGAAGGTTACAAATCTTGATGATTTATTTGCACTTGTACTGAAATTCTTACTTGCTTCTGGAACTGTGTGGCAAATGTTTCTGATGCACTAACAATTTGTATTTATATAGTGCATTTCACATTAAATAATATGAATAATCTTACATTTACTGTAGAGGGTATAACAATGCAACATCACAAAGAGCTCGGCGAGTTATTGCTGGAAAACATGGTAACTGTTTTACGGCAATAATGATAATAGCGATTGCACTTGATAAGGCATCTTATATCATTGAGACGATTGAAGCACTTCATAGAATATACCGTAAACTGAATTGACTGTATATTTTGTGGGCAAAACCAAAGGCAAACCCAACAGCCAGCATACGTACAGCAATGTCCCAGAAACTGCCATGAGGCAAATGACCAATTTATCTGGATGATAGATAGACATAGTGGCTTGTCACGTGGATCCGTCTCCAAGCGCTTAACCAACACTGTTTGTTGCGTAATTGGATACGAAGAACTCGAGTTGGGAAACTCAGTGATTCTTGTGAGTCTGGCTGAAGGAATACAACTCTCTGCATGAAGGTTCGGCACATCGACAAAAGGAGTCCAGTCAGGGGGAGTTGAAAAGAGCTGTCAGTGGTGTGAGTGTGTGTGTTGAAGCCTTCCCTAATATAAAGGGGAAGGGGTTGAATGTGAAAAAGCATGCAGTTGAAAGCAGCCAGCAGAAGGGTTGTAAAATGTGTGAGTTTTAGTAACCAGCTGGATTCAATTGCACAGCTAAACTTTATGCAAGTTGCCTTTCCCCAGTGGCGGATATTTTCCAAGCGACTACCTCGGAATAGAGGCGACGGCAAAGTTTAATTTAAATGTAAATGTTATTTTTGTGTATAAATAATGAAATGGAACACTGGAATAATACATAACATTAGAAGCCACTGTTCTCCGGGTTCAAAGTGTAGTGTTGGAAAATAATTATGAAGCAGTTGTGGTGTGAAACAGATGACAGCTTTCTGGACCTTAAAAGCGCCTTCTCTGCGTAATGGTGTAATTGCTTTGAACTTCACAATCATAATTGTTATCAAAAATAATCCCACGGAAAGGCTAATATAAGGTGAGCAGACTATTATATGAGCTCTAATACACTCGATTCCATGAGCAGCAAATGCAGCCTCTCAATCTCCTGGTGCTTTTAGTGTCAGTCAGAGAGCACTCAGTCATTTCTGTGCATCAAGCCTGCAGTATTGATTTTTCCACTGACTGAAACAGCCATATAAGCATAAATTTTGCATGAGGCTTTCACTTTGTAGACTCTGCTTTGGTCAGATGACACATGATGTGAGCATGAAGACTGTATAATAACCATGCATGGTCAACCTACAGGCATTAAAGCACGCTCTCCAAGAAATGTGAAGGACAAAGGCTTGATGTTTGAATTCGGCAGAAATAGTATGATACAAACAAATATCACTTCCATCTTGGCAGCTTTTGTTCACTCGTCTATTCTGTAGCTTAAGGTTGATATTGGCAACAGATAAGAATCAGCCTTGTTGAAGTAAAGCTGATATAATCAATGATTAAACATCAAACATCTATCGCCTGCACTTGTTTCTGTAGTGCTTAGATTTCTTTTAAGTCAGCCCTTGGGACTAAATATTGTACATTGCTATTTGATAACATCTTGTATCAGACAGAATTTTTATCCAGCGATTTCAGTACGAAAGCAAAATGGGTTGCTTTGTGTCACGGTTTATCAAGGAAGTATTAGTGTATTTATTATATTAATATAATATTGATGCTTACATAGCCCCTTATCATGTCTTCCAGATGTCTTAAATGCTTCACACAATATACTGTAAATGATTACCCCCAGAAAAGCCATCCATGATCAACTAACAACGGGGTTCCCACTTAATGCTGGGAAAACACATGAAGTAAGGAAACTTGCCCAACGCTTCGCCCTGCTCTTTAAGGCATGAAACACTTAAAAGTTCACCTGGTTTCAACCCGTGGTACGACTTTATCTTGAAGTGTTAGATGTGACTGAATTGTGGAAAATTCTTAAATTCAGTCTCAATTTGGAAGCAGTTGATTTTTAAGAAAGGACAGTTTCCAAATTTAGGCTGAATTTCAGTTTTCCGCAGATTTGCAGGAACTCCAAATTTTAAGATGAAAGATGGTGGTGTTAGACGAAGAGTGCTAATGTTGGCGTTCATTGTGGTCATGCCCCATCCCTGCACCTGAGCCTCTTAAAGAGTAATGTTCAAGTCATCGTTTCCTTCAGTAATGTCCTGCTGCTGCTTATAGTCCAATAAATTAAGATGACATTTGGAATGAAAAACACCAGCCCTCCACTAGGCAATGTTGGAGTGCTGAGGTTGAAGCCCAGTTTGAATTTGACCCTGTTACTAAGCTTCTCTGGAGCTTCTGAGGGAGGGAGAGAGGGAGGGAGGGAGGGAGGGAGGGTGAATTTTAATAGCATTGACCAGATCTTGGCAGTGCCCTCTTTCTTAAATGCACAGATATACCCCTGAACAATTCGTGACCTCTCAGGAATGGTAAGGGTACCTCTCCCCTTACTAAAGAGAGTAATATGGAAATGAGAGTAAGAGACATGAATTAAGAACAACAAGACATTTGTAATAATGATAATCCTTGCATTTGATTTAGCGCCTTATCATTTTGTTGCAATGTCTCAAAGCACTTTGCAGAATATACTACAAAGTTAATTGACTATACTTTCTGGGCGAAACGCAGCAGCCAATTGCGTACAGTAGTGTACCACAAAGAGTCATGAATTGAGTTATTTTTTCAGGGTGTTATTACCCCCGGAAAAGTGATCCTCCATCGACTTGTGGAGAAAGGAAACTTGCCAAAGGTCTCGCTCTGCTCAGAAATCACACCTGGGTATTTTTGCTTGACTGGCGAGTACCCTAACCCCTCTAAGAAGGGAAGCCATTAAAGACGGCAGACGTGAATTCAGAATTTTTTCCACAGAACAGGAATGAAGTAAACCTTCTCCAATGCAGGATTGGGAGCCTTGTGAAATTATTTCACAGAAAATTGCAATCCATAATTTTTCCATCAATGAAGAAGCCATTAAACCAGACGGAAAGTCCAGAGGAGCACTTTGTGCTCAAAGTACTTTGCTACCTCCATCAGAAAATAATAGTTAGTATTAGATTTATAACTTTTGAAGGATCCGCAAATGTGAGGAGTGCCAGACATGTAGTAATGGGCCTTCTCCTCTGCTTGGCCATGGCACTGACATTAGAGATATGGAGGGTCACATAATAATGATAATGATCAAATTTCTGTGATGCCTCAGAATACACCTAAAGTGAATTAACTGTATATTTTGTGGGTGAAATGCGGCAGCCATTTGCACACAGAGTGTTCGCACAATATCACGGATTAAGTGACCAAATTATAAATTTTGACTCGCCAGTCGACTAACAACCGCGTTCCTACTAACTGCTCGGTAAATTAGAGGCGTGTGGAGCAAGGAAACTTGCCCAAGGTTTCGTCCAGCCCGCAAATCAAATCCAGGTCCTTTCACTCATGAGGCAAGTGGTCTAAACAATACAATACAGGATTCCACTTGGAGAACTTCTGTGTTTTTCAGTCCGGGGCGCTCACTGGGAATGTCGAATGCACAAAAGCACCCAGCGATGAGGTGCTTTTCCAGGTCGGGCAGCTCTGGATTGGAACCCAAACAAATCCAACAATAAAAATAAACAGAACTTGAAGTAAAGTTGACTTGCCACTAGGGAACGGCGATATGGGAATTTTCCGGATATGGATATATCGGTTGGCTCATATCGAGATATATCGAAATACCGATATTTTCCGTTATTTCGTACTGCGCATTCGGGGTGCGTGCGCATTCTGGGTGGGCGCGCATTCGGGACCTATCTTCTCAGGAGGTAAATATCTTTCTCTCTCTGGGTCTCTCACTCTCTCCATCTCTGTGCTTTCCTATCTGTGTCTCTCTATGTCTCTATCCCTCTCTCCTCTCTCACATCCCCCACCATCTCTATCTATCTGTATATTATCACATCCACCCCGTCTCTCCACCCCCCCCCGCCGTCCCTCTCTCGCAACCCCCACCCCCGTCGTCTCTCTCCCCCACCACCACCCCAGCCGTCTCTTTCTCCCTCTCCCCTCCCCACCCCCCCCAGCTGTCTCTCTCCCCCTCTCCTCCCCCTCTCCTCCCCCCCCCCCCCCCCCCCGGCCGTCTCTCTCTCCCTCCACCCCCAGCCGTCTCTCTCCCCCTCTCCTCCGCCCCCCAACCGTCTCTCTCCCCCTCTCCCCCCCCCAGCCGTCTCTCTCCCCTCTACCCCCCAGCCATCTCTCTCCCCCTCTCCCCCCCAGCCATCTCTCTCCCCCTCTCCCCCCCAGCCATCTCTCTCCCCCTCTCCCCCCCAGCCATCTCTCTCCCCCTCTCCCCCCCAGCCATCTCTCTCCCCCTCTCCCCCCCAGCCATCTCTTTCCCCCTCTCCCCCCCAGCCGTCTCTCTCCCCCTCTCTCCCCCTCTCCCCCCCAGCCATCTCTCTCCCCCTCTCCCGCCCCTCAGCCATCTCTCTCCCCTCTCCCACCCCCCCCCAGCCGTCTATCTCCCCCTCCCCCCACAGCCGTCTCTCTCCCCCTCTCCTCCTCCCCCCAGCCGTCTCTCTCCCCCTCTCCTCCTCCCCCCAGCCGTCTCTCTCCCCTCTCCCCCCCCCCCAGCCGTCTATCTCCCCCTCCCCCCCAGCCGTCTATCTCCCCCTCCCCCCCAGCCGTCTCTCTCCCCTCTCCCCCCCCCAGCCGTCTCTCTCCCCCTCTCCCCCCCAGCCGTCTCTCTCCCCCTCTCCCCCCCAGCCGTCTCTCTCCCCCTCTCCCCCCCAGCCGTCTCTCTCCCCCTCTCCCCCCCCCAGCCGTTTCTCTCCCCCTCTCCCCCCCCCAGCCGTCTATCTCCCCCTCCCCCCAGCCGTCTCTCTCCCCTCACCCCCCCCCAGCCGTCTCTCTACCCCTCACCCCCCCCCCACCCACAGCCGTCTCTCTCCCCCTCACCCCCCCCCCAGCCGTCTCTCTCCCCCTCACCCCCCCCCCACCCACAGCCGTCTCTCTCCCCCTCACCCCCCCCCAGCCGTCTCTCTCCCCCTCACCCCTCCCCACCCACAGCCGTCTCTCTCCCCCCACCCCTTGCATACCTGTATATTGTATTCGAGGACTATGAATATAAGATGGCGGCTTTGCACCTCGGTCTGTGCATTGTGTATAGAGATGAGCATTCTGGGTCTTGTAGTTGATTGTGCTCGCATCCCGATTTGTTACCTCGATATATCGTTTTTCGATATATCGGTATTTGTTAAATGTCTATATCGGCATATCGATATGAAAATCATATCGGGTTTAGCGATATACCGATATATCGCCGTTCCCTACTTGCCACCAGTATCGATGCTGGTTGAGGGTGGAGACTTGCATGGTTAAGGGTCTGCGATCCAAATATCAGAAATATTTCACTAAATGGTGTGAAACATAGTATGTCACTAGGTTGGTACAGGATATGAGACAATTTAAATACAATAACGTACAATACAATACATTTATATTGGATATTTATATAAACAGACGGGAGGACATCTCAAACTGCTTGACCGCGCTGAACTGGGAGTGGGAGCTGAGTTGGGTGAAATTAAGGGAGGCTGGCTGAACCAGGGGTTGTTTCAATGGAACAGAAGAGATTGGTATGAAAGAGGATATGAAAGTGATGTTTGAATTACTGAAGAGACATGACAGTGGCAGGGTAGATAAGGAAATAGCATGTAACTCAAACAATGTAGCTTTATTTTGTCATAGTGTACCTTGGATAAATTGTCACTTTCTGTACTTTACACTATTTCTTTACACACTGTACTGTAGCATAGTGCTGAGTGTTTCACTAACTCTCACCATTGATAAGGTTTCACACAAGACATTTTGGGAAAGGCACAGCTTTAGTAAATCCTGTATTCTTGCCTGTGAGTCAGAAATTTGTGGATTCAAGCCCCACATCAGGACTTTTAACTCTACGCTGATACTCCAGTGCAATACTGGGGGAGCACAATACTGTCAGAGATGCTGTCCTTCAGATGAGACATTGAAACAAAGTCCAATCTGCCTGTTTCAGTTGGACGTTAAAGATCCTATGGTACTATTCACGTACAAAGCACTAACTGTTCAATGAAACCTGTGAAGCATTTTAAGATGTCTACCCAATGTGAAAGGCTCTATATCAAACATAAGGCTCTGCATCAACAATAATAATTAACTATCTATATAGCCAGTTTCTATTAACCAGGGTCTCAAAATGACTTGATATCTACAAGAGCTTCCTTAAGAAGCTTAGCTATAAAAACACGAAGGCTTTCAATGAGAATGAAATTTCCAGTTCCATTTCATTGATCCCTGTCAGAGCAAAGCATTGTTATTCTCCTTTGTATCAATTTTCATTTGCGATTAACAAAGTCTCATGTAAAATTCTCTGAGTGGCTTGTAGTGAATTGCATTCAAATGTGAAAAGTATTGATAGACAATGGAATAGTTTACATATTGAAATGCTACAATGTGAAAAGTCTGGCATGTTTTCAATTATTTATAATGTACTACGCAGAAGTCAATGTTTCTGTTATTTTTGTTCTTCTGCCTCCGACTAATATTGAATGTGACATTTGTGTACATGTTTGATTTTGTGATTTTAATTGAGGCTCTGGTGCAGGGCTAGGGTTATGCTGCATTGTCAGAGATGCCATCATTTAGCGGAGATATTGTGGAGTCCTGTGGCTCAGTGGTTAGATCACTTGCCTTGCAAGCGAGAGACCTGGCTTCAATTCCAGGCAGGTCAGGGCAAAACCTTCGGCAACTTTGCTTACTCCACAGGCCTGATATTAATCCCTCAAAACAACTTAATAATAATTTAGTAACTCAACCCACAACCGTTTGTGGGACATTGTTGTGCGCAATTGGCTGACACGTTTTGCCCACAAATGTGCAGTCAATTCACTTTATCGTATATCCCGTGAAGTGCTTTGAGACGGCTAGAAGACGTGAAAAGCGCTTCATCAAATGCTGCTTTATTATATTGAATCAAGGCCCACTCTGCCTGCTCATATGGATGATAAAGATTCCATAGCACTGTACTAAAAGCGGGGAAGTTTCCCCCGATGTGCAGGCAACAATCCTCCAGATAAAACTGTTCGTTCATGTCCTAGCTATTCGTGAGATGTTCTGTGCTCAAGTTGGCCACTGGGTTCACCTACAGATACACAGTCACTGCACATCAAGTCTCTTTCTCACTCTGTCATGGGTCAGGCTCTGTAAGTAGTACACTCACTCCAGTCTCTGGTTTGCTCCTTTGTCCAGCACATGTGTAATCGTGAAGAGCGTTTGTGACCAGGGCACACACGTGTTACATACAGGACATGAGAGCAGGGCACAGTGCTGGGTACGTGCGTGATTATACTCCATGGCTGTTTGTAGGACACTGCTGTGTGCAAACTGGCTGCCGCATTTCTCCCACAAAATACATTACACTTTTCAGTATATCCCGTGAACCACTTTGGGACGTGTCAATGATATGGTCAGGTTGAAATGCAAGGATTGTTATTATTATTGCTGTGAAGCGCTTTTGGGCATTCAGCATGATGTGGCCTAAATATCATATACAAAAATATTCTTTTTATTAATATTATTATCACAACCATTGGGGCCGCCTCAGATGGTTCACTGTATTGAGACATTCCCTAGCCAAGCACGTCACCTTGGAGCCAGTTCAGTTGTGTATTAAATAATAATATTCCGTGCATCTGATATAGCGCTTTTCATGTCTTTGCTTTACCAAACCCCAAGGAGAATAGTCACTTGTAGGTCATTTGACATCTGAAAAGCACAGGTTTGAGCCTCACGAGACGGAGGGAATGTACAAGGGATTCTATGTGAGTTTCCTTGGGCAACACAGCTCAGCATGAAATGGGTTAGAGTATTATGCCCGCCCACGACAACCCTCACCTCCCAGCACACTGCCCCTGATGAGACCCAGCGCCAGCAGCTGCCCATACTGCGACCACGCACTGTATCTTTAGTGGGCAGAAAATATCACATGAGGCAAAATAAAACACATAGTCACTACACTTGACAGTAATTTTGCAGCGCTTTGGGATGTCCTTCTGGTGTAAAAGGCATTTCATCAAAAAGGCAAGGTTTTTTTAATATTATTTCTAATCTACAATGCATTTTCATGCCAGGTTGGTATTCAAACAAGCAACCCATGTTGCTTGTTTGAAACTATTGTTCTCGCAATGATGAATAAATATATGAATGTTGATCAGGGTGGGGGTGGGAGTTGCGGAAGCAATCTATTCAAGCTTCACCTAAAATGTTGCTGGGCTCCAATCCAGGAAATAAAAAAGTGTCCAAAAAGCAATTTGTTGTCTTTTAGATGTTGGTCTTCTCTACAGTCTGCATTTTCATTTGCAATGTTTTATTTACCGCGATGTTTTATTCATGCAAGATATACAAATATCTCATATCTAAAGGATAGTTAGTTACATTCTCACAGTGACGTAGTCACTCCTGACCCTGTTCGAGCACACAGAGTGCGAGCCTGACTGTTTGCAGATTTTCCTGTTCCCTTGTCAGAGCAGCATGTGGGCTTTGACCACTGATGTCGAGGCTTCTTTGTGTTTTGTTTCTGGAGGGCGACGCGAGCACAAACAATCTGAAAGAAATGGTTCAATCTTTGTCAGAAGGAAATGGGGGATGCCGCCTAACTATCTAGCATCCACGGAATGTATAATAGCACATTTTTTGCAAATAAAATATATGGTAGTCTTTCACCACAAAATATAACGCCTGAACAGCATCCTTTTTCCTACAAATGGATACTCCGAGGAAGGTCCCAGTTAACTGCCATTATTGTTTATAGTTTTGCAGCAAGTGCCTGAGAAAGATAAGATTTGCACTGATACCTCCAAAGATTCAAAGCACGAAATCCCGCCTAGTCCTATCCTGTTAGAAATTCTTATCCTGTAGACAAAGACTTGTGGAAAATTGACTAAATTCAATCTGAATTTCAAAGTTAGTTCTTTTAAGGAAATACAGAAAAGGACTTCTAAATTCAGACTGAATGTACACATTTCCCCCCCATTCTGAACCATCTTAAATTTCAAGACAATTCCCAGGATTAAATTTGATCACTCACTTCAAGGCTGTTTTTGACACATTGTTGTGAATAAATTGGCTGCCACAATCGCTCACAAATAAATAGCCCAAATCCTGTGAAGTTTTTGGAGGCGTCTTAACATATCAATTATTATCTTTGCATCTGATGTAGCCTTGTTCACATCATTCAAACATCTTAAGCACTCTGAGATGCTACCCTAAAAAAGCACCAAAAATGAAGGGCGCTATATAAATGCACGTTGTATCTGTTATAGCCTCAAAGTGCTTCACAGGATATACTATAAAGTGATGTGGTTGTGCTTATTTTGTAGGTGAACATCTCTGTTAACACAAAGTTATGAGTGCATAAAATTGGCAGCACAAATCAGTGACAATTTTCAGCATAACACAAAACCTTAAAAAAGCACCAAAAATGTACATACATTAAAACCAACCTTAAAAAAAAACTAACAGTAAAATGACTGTGGATTTAATGGATACCTTTAATGGATCTGAATTGCAGTTTGGGCTAAAAGCTCATAAAATAACCAAACAAAATAATCCTGTTGAAATTCATATAGGTGCCAAAAATAGGGAACCTCTGGTTCCCAATCAGCTGTGTGAAGCGCTTTGAGACATCCTCCCAATGTCAAAGGTGTAGGTCAGCCTCGCTCAGTTGGTAGTACTCTCTCCGCTGAGTCAGAAGGTTGGAGGTTCAAGCCTGACTAGGGAATTTGAAAACATATAGTCCAGATTGACATTCCAGTGCAGTTCTGGAGATGCCGTGCTTCAGATGAAATATTAAACCGAAGTCTATCAGCCTGATCAGATGGACATTAAAGATCCCATAGTACAATTCGAAAGGAGAAGGGAGTTCCTCCCTAATCTCTGGCCAATAATCTCCATGATAAAATTTGTCATTTATTTCAAGGGTGTTTGTGGGATATCATTGCATGCAAGTATGCTGCTGTGTTCACCGCAAGACATACAATCACGCCACTTTACAGTATATCCTGTGAAGTGCTCTGAGACACCATCTCAATGTGAAGGATGGTATACCAAATGTAAGGATTATTATTATGTAAATGTAACAACAACTTGCATTTATACAGGGACTTTCAAATGCCTACACTCTCTGCATTTAGGTAAGCAGAATATGCCTCCCCCAGAGAAAGATTGTGCAATCCATTCCAATACATAGGAAATTCCATGTGTTGCTGTGTTGCTGGCATACATGGAATTCTCAGCCTAGTTTAGATATTCGTAAACATGGTGATGGGTTTTCGCATGTGTCAGACACTCAACAGTGCCCCACCACACATTCTGGCGTCTCCAAATCTTGATCAAGATGACATACAATTGTCATACGATTGTCAGTACAGTATCAAGTAACCAGGGTGTGTTAATCCAGAGAGAGAGTGCAGATTCCATTCCACACAGTAAAACAGAGGGAATACGTGGTATACATACGTGGAACTCTCAGTCTGGCCTCGATGCTCTTAAGCACGTCACAGTCTATCGGCTGACAAGAAACAAATGATATAGAATGGCTTAGCCTTCTTCTGGAGTGTGGTTGGGTTAGAATGTTAGATGCTACTTTTTCTGCTGTCTGTAAAGTGTTACTCCCTAGTTCCCTCTCGTGTCAGTCTGCCCTTTGTTTCCAGTAAACCAGAGTCTCCTTCGCCATTGTGTACAGTGAGTCACCTTAATCTGTGATCACTTGGGAATGCGTACCATTCAAAAAGTTGTATTAGATTTGTAATCCACCACTATCCTACAAGTGCATGCACCATCATTGGTTATGCTCGCCTCTTATCGGCTACAATAATGTAACCCCAATCTCAGAAGAGCAAAAGTTCAACATTTTGTTGTGAGGTTTTATGTCAATTTACTTAATAGACCCATGTAACCTCTTTGAGTGTTACAGTCAGTTCATTGGCAGTTTCTACTCTGGGCCAAAATCTACCTGGGATTGTCCAAACCCATTTCGCCCAAGAAACTTACACACGACCAAGTAAGTTGGGTCTCTGAGTCCAATGTCTCAGTGGCTGCATTAAAAGAGAGTGCACAGAAATATCTGACTTCCAAGTTGTTAAGTTGCTGCCAACATCAGTTCCTGCACATTGCGTGCATTCACACCATGCACAGGAGGTAACTTTGACACAGCTACAGGCCTGAAGACAAGTAACACCTGCCCCCAAATTGGCAATTGTTTAGCACAAGATGCCAGCCAATCCTTGTTCGAAGCAGTAGTGTACCATACCCAATATACAGTAAAAGCCCATTTATCCGGCACCCTCGGAACCTGGCCAATGCCGGTTAAAGCGAGTACCGGATATTCGACCCCAATTTTTTTTTAATGATGCATTTTTCCGAATAAATTCCGATTAATTGAATGCGGACTTTTTTTTTGAGGTGCCAGTTACACGGAAGTTACGGTTGATCGGGTGCCGGATAAACGGGCTTTTACTGTAATACAAATATAATTTACATAGATTTACATTTCACGTCAAGAGGATATCCGCGATACTTGCTTAACAACCCCAGCTTGGTACCCAAGCTGGAGGTCAATGCCAACAGGGATGGGGAGGAGAAAGATGACGCAAAACACAGTCAAAAGGGTACGTTTACCTGCATTAGAAGCAGTTCGACACTACAGTGAGTCACTAACAGTGATGCCCTGTAGTTAGTGAGAATGAAGACTTCTATCTGCCTATTCAAGCCCAGTTCCCAGAGGTAAGCGGAGTGTATGTCAATTTAATGTACCTACATTCCTTTCATGTTTAACTATCAGTTATTGCTTAGCAGATGCTTGTATTTTTAGCACATAGTGGAAGTCTACCTTTTAGCCTTTGTAGATACACTCACAGCCTTTGAAAAGTACTCACAGTTATGAGATACTAACGATTTTCCTCGGGTCTTATTTGTTGCTGAATACTTAGTACCAAATAGGCGTAGATATTTTGTTGTTTCAGTGACTTGTTTAATTGATAGCTCGGTTTCTTTTTATTTCACTGTTTCAAGCCATGTCTCTGAAGTAAGGCTCAGAGTAATAACACAGATCACCATGTCAGCAATGGAACGTCTGCTTTTTTTTGTGGGTTTGATAAATGGTGCATAAGACGTCTGATCATGAAGCAAGTTGGTTACAGGAGCTTCTTCCTAATTCAGGTGAACTTTGACTTTCCGAATTAAATCCACCATAGCAAGCAAAGCAGAAGATGGGAGATTAAAGGTTACTGGGGGGAAACACAAAGCTGCCATTACTACTTGAAATAGGCACAGCTTCAAAGGGCGCTTTATAAAAACTAGCAAATTGTAAAACTAAAATGTCGTTATCTAAAGGAAGAACAAATTTCACAGTCGTGTGTTCACTTTCTGTAGCTGCGGGATAAATCTCTTCTCAAATGATATGGGGAAGCTACTGGATATGGAGCTGGAAAGATCACAGAGAAAAAGCAGACTGAGGAGCAGGGTTTCATTAATACTAGATGGCAGGAAGGTAGCTGAATCCCAACTAATGAGGAAGGAGTTGCTATTTCTTTAAAGATGCATGTCTGGTGACAGTGAAAACAAAAATGACATTCAGCTGATGAACGAGCAGAGCTTGACCTACTCTTTCAACCCCTGACAATCAATCTTACCTGCTATTTCATAAAGAATTATAGCCATGCCAGTCACATTTGAGTCACAAAATCGTATTTTCAAATTCTCACATGTTAAACTGCATGGTACCCCAAGACAGCTGGGCATGTAGGTAATTATTCCTAGACGGATAAATATCTGTAGATTATATATACGTCAGGAGGTACGAAACAAATAAAGCTATAAAAATAAAATCATTTTACCCCCTTTGTGTCCTTTCCCTGGTATATTTGGCTGTTACAAATGCCGCATATTTAGAAAACACTTACACTGGTCACAAGATCGAACATTGATAGATTTCAGAATTTAAACAAGCCTGGCTCAGTGTAAGGTAGATTTATGATGTGTTTTTCTTATGAATACATTGTGCTTTATTTTATTCAGCTTTGGCAAATTACACTTCATAACATTATAAAAAATAGTGAGCTGCCATTGTTCAAGGAAACTATTTAACACAGAATGGCTTGCAGTGATTAGTGAGCTCGCACAATGTGATACACATGAGGGATTGATCCATTATTCGTTTTAGTGAAAAATAATAGGAAAAATGCCTGCATTTGATATAGCATCTTATTACATCTTAGAAACATCTGAATTGTGGGCAAATTTGCAGAAAAAATTGAGAGCCTGTTTAATTTGTTAGAAAGCTAGGACTTGTTTTAGAGTTGGGTAAAAAGGAGTCAGCCTAATGTAGGAGATACTATGCAGCTGCCTTGTTAGTGGAAAACTGAGGTCAGTGGTCTTGACAATCCTAACAAGGATGACAGAATTTATAAAGTACCATAGTAAAAGAATATTGTTACCTGGAGTCTAGTCATATAATAAGTCCACTAGGGGCCAATAGTTATTCCCCTTGACTTTGTTTTCCTTTCTTTGTTTCCTTTTGTTCCTCTCTCCACATATCTTGCTATCTCTGCTTGAGGAAACACAAGAACTGACTTTGATCCGCAGTCGATTTAGATAATTTTGTGACAGAATTTTCACTTTTAGAACAGGTTTGCTGCTTTTGGTCCATGATGTATGGAAAATGAGCTGGTAGCTCTGTCAGGTCTCGTTGGATTTCCAGCCTTAGTATTTTAAGTAAGATCGGGACCCTTATTTTACGGTGGCAATTATATATAATTCATGGAGCAGTATAATGCTGTGTCAAAGTGTCAGACACCAGGAGAAATCTAAAAGTGTAGTGTTTACAGACCAAGAGCTCAGTTTTGAGAGTGCCTTAACTCTTAGTGATGTGATTTTTTTTCAATGTGTGGTTGGAGTGCATTCGGGGAAAAAAAATGACTTCCATCCCGCTTCAAGGGATCTTCTGCCTGATTTACGGTTCAAAGAGCAAGTCGTCTCTTTATAGAAACTGAAGTCCTCCAATTTTGTTTGTGACATTTTATTTGTAGTTTTTCAACTAATTGCAACAACCAGAACCGTTCTCAATAAGAAAGAACTCCAATACCTATTTTCTACAGTAGGCATCGGAAACTACTGTAAGGTCACACATGCTGATCATGACAATTAGCTCATTTAATCTCATGTACAATCTAATAATAATAATCCTTGCATTTGGTATAGTGCCTTAAACCACTTCACAGAATATACTGTAAAGTGAATTCACTGTGTATTTTGTGGGAAAAATTGACTATGTGGGCAAAATTAAGACTATAAATTCATATTCAATTTATCTGGCGAGCAGGGCAACAGTAAAAAATATTTTAAGTGTTCATTGATTTTTCTTTAACATCAAAAATAGTTGGATTTAAACAGGAGATTAGTTTAAGCAAGAGATTACTTCAAACAAGAGGTTAGTTTAAACAGAAGATTAGTTTAAATGGGAGGTTAGTTTAAATAAGAGGCGAGTGTAAAAAATAGGTTGGCAAAACAGTCCAGACATCTAGTGTAATCTACTTTATGTATTCACACCAGCTGAAATCTGCTTTCACTCCTTTCACAGATCAAAGCTTTGTTCATGATCTCATGTGAAGCACTTTCCTCTCCCTTCTCGATAGTGTCTCCTCTATTGAGTTGCTGTTGCTGGGTGATGGGGTGGCCATTAAGACAGCTGTTGGCTGCACAAGGAAAATAAAATGTTTTTTTTTGTAACATTTATTTGCATTCAGTGCTAATGTTGGGTCACCTACAATGCATGGTGCAAAAGCAAATGACCCAACATTGTAGAATTAGCCCTAACCAGAAAGGAGTTCCATATACATTAGTATATGAATTTAATGAAGTGCTTGAATTTAATATTGTGGCTCGAAATGACGAAACATCTGAAAATGCTTCACAGGTAAAGACTGTCAAGTGTAGTAATTGTATTTTTAGCTAAATGCAGCAGTCTTTTTACATACAGCAAAATCCTACAACAGTCAGAAATGTTGGACAATTCTCAAATTTGAAAGCATGTTTTCTGCGGTGATAAAAATAATTTGGGCTGTTTCTAAAATTCAACACATTGTTAAATTTGAATACAGTTGTCCCCAGGCATTTTACCAGACAGTAAAATCCTGTGAAACATTTTGAGACATCTCAACATCTTCATAAGGTACTATATCAAATGCAAGGATTCTTATTTTAGGTGCCAGGGAGTGTATGGATTTGTTTGTGAGGGTGCGGAAATCGACCCATGAGGAGACAGTGAGGCAGTGGAGATTGGTGAGGATTGAGGTGATGGGCTGCGGAGTTTGGTACAGCTGATGGTGCGGACAGTGGATTTTTGGCTGAGTTCCAGCTTGTGAGCAATAATAATTATAATAATCCTTGCATTCGGTATGGCGCCTTTTATCATGTTGGAAGAACATCTCAAAGCGCTTCACAGGAATCGCTGAGAAATTGAGGAATTGTGTATTTGTAGGCAAATGAGGCAGCATAATTACACATAGCAATGTCCCACAAACAATTGTGAAACGAGTGACCAACTTTATTCGGGGAAATATTGGTAGGACAATGGGAGAATCTTCCATCTCTGTTCAATGGCATCTGAACAAGTAATAATAATAATCCTTGAGTTTGATATAGTGCTTTTCACGTCTTCTAGATGCCTCAAATTGATTCACAGAATATACTGTAAAGTGAATTGACTGTATATTTGGGGGCTAAATGCGACAGCCAATTGCGCACAGCAGTGTCCCACAAACAGTCATAGATTGAAATGACCAATTTTATTATTATGTTTTTTTTGGAGGGATTATTATTAGGCGTGTGGATTAAGGACACTTGCCCAAGATTTTGCCCTGACCTGCCTGAATTCGAACACAAGTTTCACACTTGTAAGGCGAGTACTCTAATCACTGAGCTACAGGACTCCACTCCAGGTAGTTGATAAGATATCATCTGAATCATGGAATGAGGGGGAGGCAAGGTGTATCTAAGAAAAGTCTAAGTGGGATATGAGAAAAGCATGAATTATGTTTCAGCGTCATTGGGTGTAAGACAAGGGTGGAGGAGAGCATCTGTGGCAGGGGTGAAGGAAGGTGGTTGTGGTGAATTGGGGTGTGACGGAGAAAGAAAAGCCAAGGATCGAACTGGACATCAAGGTTAACCAAATAACCAATTCAGCGAGTTTGAGAGAGGCTATAGAGGATGAGGAGGTTGGAGCTGGAAGAGAGGAGATGGAGGCAGGCGCTGAGGAGGATGGATTCCGTTATAATCCTATAGCCCTAAAGTATTAGAAGATTTTTCCTATAAACCAATGGATACATCACTCATCACTGCCTCTGACTCTCAGATTTCCACCTTGCAAACTCTGTCAAACGACTGCAGGGAAGCCCAAGGAAAAGAGTCCCACCTTCAGCCGGAAGGCTTTATTAATCATCCAAAAAGATGATGAGAACTCTATGTTAAATACCATCAAAGCAAAATGAAAGGAATTCCAAATCACTGGTATCAGCACTGACCAGGCAGTCCAATAGTCGGGCTGAATATCCTGTTTCCATATGTATCACTCAACAAAACTCTGTAATTATACCAGTTCCACCAACACTTTCCCTTACTCCACAGTTGAGAGAGGACAAACTTGTGCAGCCTTGTCTCTTCAATGTAACTGAGTACAAAGCACAATAGATATATTGGCAAGGAGGAAGTATTGGAAAGGGGGAATGCCTTTAATTTCAAAGACGCATATGCATCATTTAGAGGCATCATGCTGTCAGCTTGTATTGCGGGACTTCTCAGGTTTGGCTCAGTCGCGAGCAGGCTAGTCTCTGAGTCAAACCCCAGCTTGTGGGTTCAAGCTGCACGGGAACCTGAACCTGAACCCAAAGTATCGGCTGACCAGCCAGTCTGGTCCTAACGAATGGTGTACGTTCGTTGGATGAAATGTTACACCAGGATCTCAGCTACTTACATAATTCACTTTTCGAATGTGTTTTTAGTCACTCGAGAGTATTCTGTGTTCTGGTCTCTGCATCTAACCTCTCCCTTCACAGGAGTCAGGCTTCAGACCATCTTCCTGGGTGGTTATGAACAGTAGCTGCCATATCATTATTTTTCGCTCACCTGGTATCTTGTCTGAAACAAGAGCTGTGACTTACAGGGTCAACAGGAGCTATACCTACCTACTTACATACATGATAGGCATAAAGAATCACGGATTACCTACCTACCTACATACAATAGATATAGTGACGTTAGGTATACATTTTCAGCACGGAGTAGATCAACAGGGGAAAGTAAAGACAGTTGTGAACAAATATTGGTGTACAGGAAAACTGTGGTAGAATATCTATCGCAGAACACACTTACAGTGACTGTAATATAATGAAGAGTGACAAATAACATAATTGTTACAGGAGTCCTGTAGCTCAGTGGTTAGAGCATTTCGCCTCGCAAGTGAGAGAACTAGATTCGAATCCCAGCAAGTTTCTTTACTCCACATGCTTCTGTTTTTTCCAGCAGTAAGTAGAAACTTGATCATTAGTTGATTGGCAGATCGCTTTTCTGGCGTAATAATTTCTTAGAATTTTTTTTTTTTAAATTGTTCACTCAATCCATGACTATTTATGCTGTGTGCAATTGGCTGCCGTATTTTGCCCCCAAAAGTTAGTCAATTCAGTTTACAGTATAATTTGTGAAGCGCTTTGAGATGCCTCGAAGACATGATAATTGCAAGTTTGATTATTATTATCATTGAAACTGCGTGCACAAAAGATAGAAAACTTATAAACTCAAATACCTGCAATTTTTATAAATACGCAATAAGTTAAAGAAGTTTCCCAGTCGTTTAACAGATGAACAATTGGGAGAACCAAGTGACTGAGTGGGAGGCAAATTGTGCAATAATCTGTAGAAGTCACAGATTGGAATAGAGCTTTGGATGTAAAATGTGAGATTACTAACAGGATTTTAACCACACCTGTCTATGTCAGTACAGTACTTTGGTTTCTATCTTGCTGCAGTACTGCACAGAATGCTGCCTTAACAGCATTAACAGTACAGTAAAAGCCCGTTTATCCGGCACCCTCGGGACCTGCCCAATGCTGGTTAAAATATGTGCTGAATATTCGGCCGAAAACACACACACAAATTTTTTTAATGAAAAAAATACATTGTGCCGGATAAGATCCGGTTAATCGAATTGGGACCTTTTTTTGAGGTGCTGGTTATACCAAGTTGCAGTTGATCGGGTCATGGATAAACGGGCTTTTACTGTACTTGTAATAATGATAAATACTAATCCTTGTAATTGATATAGTGCCTATCACGTCTTCCAGATGTCTCAAATCGTTTCACAGGATTTATTTTTACTGTGAAGTGTAGTAACTTATAGGCAAATGAGGCATCCAATTTGTCCACATCAATGTTGCACAGACAGTGAGTGTCCAATGTTATTTGGCCGATTGTTGGTCAGGACACTGAGAGAAATCCACTTCTCTTTTCGAATAGTGTAATGGGATCTTTAACATCCATCTTAACAGTAGACATGACATTGATTTTACATCTCATCTAAAGGATTGAGTTTAAAATCCCAACGTGAGCCTTCAACACACAACCTGCTGGCTCGGAGTTGAGAATGCTTACCTTACCTCTAGGTAGGCCGGCATTCTGTGTCCGTGTAGCAAGTGTGAAAAATAAACAAGACACGGGGAAAGTGCAGACCTTGCAAAGATGGTCACCACAAAGCCTGCACTGACAAAATTGAGTTACAACTTTGTTTCTGTAAAATCATGAGTTTGTTTAGCTTTGAAGACATTATTATTGAAATGTTGAGAGTGGACACTTGCAATGAACGTCTTACCAGCAATAAATAACATCTAGATGATAGTGGGTGTGCAGCAGACAGCATTAGCTGTCAGGAGGAACAGAATGAGGCATAGAGTGGTTTGCAGAATTTTACTATCCTAAGGAGTCCAGCTTCATTTCTACCCTCTGCTCTTTAAGGATAAGGCCTATCTAACATAGGGGGAGATAGAGACCAATGAAACACAGTAATACAGTAAACACAATAATGAAATATAATATAATCTGCCCGTGGAGTCATGGAGTCAGCCACATTTCAGACTATACCATCACCACTCAAAACGCAAGACAATGAATGAAGACACAAGCTGAGATTTCATCAGAGAATCTGGAAGCACAAAAAGATGTGCGGTGGGAGTTACACTGATGATTAGGCCACTCTCAGAGCAGCTGACGATTGCAGGATCTCAGGACACTGGTCTTGTTTCAAATAATGTGAGACAGTGTGACATAATTTGGATTGTTTGTTTGAAGTACAAAAGGCCAATAATGATTGTGATTATAGGAGCAGAGGGATTGTTTCACAAATCCAATGAGATAGAAAGCAAAATAATGTGAATAGCAGAAATCCAAAATATAAACACAAAATGCTGGCAATCTACAGCAGATTAACTGGTATTAACGCATTGGAGTTAGCTCTTCTTCTGATCCCTGATGTCTGACGAAAGCTCACGCCCAGAAAATTATCCTATCTCTCTCTTTCTATCCATCTGCCGAAACCCTGGTCCATGCCGTTGCCACCTCTTGGTCGGACTATTCCAATGCCCTCCTCGATGGTCTCCCCTCCGCCACCATTCATAAAATCCAGATTATGCAAAATTCCGCCGCCCGCATTCTCACCCAAACCAAGCTTTGCTGCCCGATTACTCCAGTCCTTACCAGACTTCACTCGCTCTCTGTCTCGGAGCGGATCGATTGCGAGATTGCGAGATAGTGAGATTTGAACCTCACTATTCAAATCCCTTCACTCTTATGCACCACCCTACCTCTCTGACCACCTCTCTCCTCACAATAGTACCCGTTGCTTTCACTTTACTCGGTCTGGTCTCCTCCTTGTCCCCCGAATCCTCTGTTCCACCGTTGGCGGCCATGCCTTCAGCCACTCTGCCCCGAGTCTCTCCCTTCCTCACTCCCTTTGTCTCACCCCCTCCTTTACTATTTTCAGGTCGCGCATAAAGACTTTTATTTTCGACCACGCTTTTGTTCACCTTTTTCCCCCTGCCCTTGGCTTGGCCCCGGAATCTGTTTTGAGAAGAGCTCTGAGACGCCGTCTCGCTTGTAGGGCATTCTATAAACCCAAGTTGTTGTTGGTTGTTATCTGCGTGCCTGCCTGTCAGCCCGTGTCTGTCTGTCAGAAGGTTAGCCTCTCTCTCCAATAATAGTAGTCCTTGCATTTGATATTGCGCCTCATCACATCTCTGAGACGTCGCAAAGCGCATCACAGAAGTGAAGTGAATCAATGTGAATTGACTGTACATTTTGTGAGTGAAGCCGCTCTCTCTATCTCACAGCCAGAACACAAGCCTCTCGCTCTCTATCTTTCTCTCTCTATCTCACAGTTGGAATATGAACTAGAGCATCGCGGATTACCTACTTATCAAAACATGACATTACACTGTAATGAACAACCAAAGCCTGAGGTCTCCCGGCTTTTGCCCTTAAATATTTTCGCCTGAGAGTTGTGTGGGTTTTGGTTCACAGCAGATCATCGCTAGAAAATAGATATCTGACAGCAAAACTAACTTGTCACCCAATGTAGGGCCTATTATATACAAAAGAAAACCAGGCGCCTCAGATAACAACAAAAATAATTATTTGATCACTCAATCCACGACTGCTTGTGGGACACTGCTGTGCGCAATTGGCTGCCACCTTTCGCCCACAACATATGTAGTCAATTCACTTTACAGTACAGAGACTTTGAGACGACTCAAAAATGTGATGAGGTACTATGCACTATTTGGCTGGACCACACATCCTTCTACCACTCTGTCCTATCCTCCGCCAAATTGTCCTTCTACTCAAAGATAATCCTGGAGGCGAAGGACAACCCACGGCTACTCTTCTCCGCCACCAACCACCTCCTCGGTCCACCCCGCCTCGCCTCGCAGATACTCTCCTCCAACTCCCGCTGCGAGGAGATAATGGATTTCCTCGTGACCAAAATCGAGGGAATCCGCTCTGTGGTTATTGTCCCCCCAACTTCCTCCCCACTCCCCCCCACATCCCGTCTCCGACCCAACCCTCCTTCCACAGCTTCGACCCCGTCTACCCATCCTCCGTTATTGAGACCACATCCTCAACGAAGCTCACCATCTGCTCCCTCGATCCCATTCCCACCCCTCTCCTCACCACCCAGCTCCACCTTCTAGCCCTTCTAATCACTGACACTATCAACCTGTCCCTCTCATCCGAGACTGTTCCCACTGCCTTCAAAACCGCCACCATCACCCCCATCCTAAAAAAGTCTTCCCTCGATGCGTCGCAGCTATCTAGCTACCAGCCTATCTCCAACCTCCCCTTCCTTTCCAAGGTCCTTGAAAGAGTGATTGCCTCCCAGCTCTGCTCTTTCCTCACACAACACTCAATCGGGTGGTATTCGTGCCTCCCACAGAACGGAAACTGCCCTGGTCAAGGTCACAAATGGCATCCTGACCATCTGTGACCAGGGCACCCTCTGCCTCCTCGTCCTCCTCGACCTATCCGCTGCCTTCAATACCGTGGACCACGGTATCCTCCTCCACCGCCTCTCCTCCCTCCTCAACCTGCAAGGGTCTGTCCTTGAATGGTTCCGATTCTATCTCTCCCACTGTCTTCACTTCGTCTCTTCCAACGGCTTCTCCTCCAGCCCCCACACAGTCACATGCGGCGTTCCCCAGGGCTCTGTCCTTGGCCCCCTGCTCTTTACCCTCTACACTCTCCCCCTGGGCGACATCATCCGTAGACATGGGAAAATTTCCACATGTACGCTGATGACACCCAACTCTACCTATCCGCATCAACCCTCGATTCCAGGACCACTCCATCAAGTCCTGGACGACGGCAAATTTCCTACAACTCAACGTCAACAAGATGGAAGCGATCCTGATTGGCTCACATCAGCGCCTCCGCACCTCAGGCGCTGACAACATCAGCTTTCAAGGCTGTTCTCTCCATCTCTCAAAGCCAATCAGGAATCTGAGCATCCTGTTCGACCCCAAGCTATCCTTCCTCCCCTACATCCGCTCCATGACCGGCACAGCCTTCCATCAGCTCCACAATATTGCCAGACTCTGCCACTACCTCACCCCCCACGCCACCGAAACTCTCATCCACGCCTTTATCACTTCCAGGCTCGACTACGGGAACTCTCTCCTTGTCGGCCTCCCCAGCTCCTCCCTTCACAGGCTGCAGATCATTCAGAACTCTGCAGCTCATGTTCTCTCCCGCACCAGGCTTCACGACCACATCACTCCCACCCTCGCCCGTCCCCACTGGCTCCCGTCACCCAGAGGATCAAATTCAAGATCCTTGTCCTCACTTTCAATGCCATTCACGGCCTTGCCCCCGCCTGTCTCTCTGACCTACTGTCTCCCTATCAGGCTGTGCCCGCACCTTCCGTTCAGCAGATGCTCCGCGTCTGCTGCCCTGACCACCCAACCATCGGCGGCCGGGCTTTCAGCCTCTCTGCTCCCACACTGTGGAACTCCATCCCGCAATCCCTCCCCCTCGCTTCCTCCCTTTCCTCCTTCAAGGCCGGTCTCAAGACCTTCCTCTTCGACCGCGCCTTCGGCTGCCCCACTAACTCTTCCGCCTCTCCCACTCTCCTTCCATTTCCCCCTACCCCAACCCTCCCCCACCCTCTGCACCACACCCCCCCGCACAGGTCCCGCCCAGACTGTTGAGCACTTTGGGACATCCTCCCGACGTGAAAGGCGCTATATAAGTGCAATTTTGTTGTTGTTGTTGTATGTCAAATGCAAGGATTATTATGTGATTATAGATACAAAAAAATGGCAGGTGATGGAACTGAATAGATGACATTTAGCTTGAGGCATGTTGCTGCCACCTGGTGGGTGATAATTTAAAGAAGGAATCTCACAAATTGTTCCCCTCTTGTTTCAGCGCCGTGTGACATCCTCCTGACATGAAAGGCCCAATTTTATTGTTGTATTTTGTTGTCCTTCAAACATTTAAAAATATCAAATATCTACTGGGAACTGCAACTATTAACACAACCTGTAGCTTATCGTATCGACCCCCCCCCAACTGTCCTTCCTTCCCCACATCCAGTCCCTCACCAGCACTGCCTTCTACCACCTCCAGCAGATCCCCCGTCTCCAGCAATACCTCACCCCAAAAGCCGCTGAAACCTTGGTCCATGCCTTTGCCACTTCTCGGCTGGACTATTACAACATCCTCCTCGCAGGTTTCCCCTAAACCATAAGCCACAAAATCCAGCTGATTCAAAACTCTGCCGCCCGCATTCTCACCCACACCAAACTGCACTCCCCCATTACCCCAGTCCTTGCCAGGCTTCACTGGCTCCCTGTCCCAGAGAGGATCAACTTCAAGATCCTCATGCTTGTTTTCAAATCCCTCCACTCCTCTGCACCCCCCTATCTCTCTGATCTCCTCTCTCCCCAAACCAGCACCATCTGCCTTCGCTCCACTGGGTCTGGCCTCCTCCATGTCCCCCGAATCCTCCACCTCACCCTTGGCGGCCGTGCCTTCAGCCACTCCGCCCCGAGGCTCTGGAACCTTCCTCACTCCCTTCGCCTCGCCCCCTCTCTTCCCAGTTTCAGGTCACAGCTAATGACCTTTCTCTTCGACCGCGCCTTTGGTCACCTTTCTACCCCTGACCCTGGCTTGGTCCCGGGATCCGTTACTGTGAAGTGCTCTGAGACGCCGACCAGTATGGAGGGCGCTATATAAATCAAAGTTGTTGTTGTTGTTGTATAGGAATGACTCAACAGTAATAATGCGGTACCCATTGCACAATGGGGGGATTGTCCTATGCAAATAACCATCTTCAAATTCTGAGACATCCAAACGCAGGTCTAAACCAGCCAACAAGATGAAACAGTAGCAGTTCCCCAATCCCACCATCTGTGGGTGAGACACCAGCAACTGTGTCGCTGCTATTTACAACCCCTTTCTCCCATCTTGCTCAGTCGCCTACTGTAAAGAGGCTTTGAGACGTTCTCCTACATAAAAGGTTGCATGAGTGCAAGTGTTACATAAATGTAGTTTGTTGTTGTTATTGTAGTTATAGAGGTGGACCCTTATATTCTAGATGTCGGACACTACCTCTGCAGTGTTTACTTGGGACATGGGTATCCCAGTCCAGGGGAGAGCTTCAGAGGGTTAACAATAATAATCAAATTACATTTATAGAGCGCCTTTCACTTCAGGAGGATGTCCCAAGGTGCTGAAAAATGGTTAAATGGTGAAACTGTCCTCGTGAAGTCCTGCAGCTCAGTGGTTAGAGCACTCGCCTTAAAAGCGTGAGACCTGTGTTCGTATCCAGGCAGGTCAGGGCGAAACCTTGGGCAAGTTTTGTTACTCCACACGCCTAATAATAATCCCTCCAAAAAAATCTTTTTTTAAAAAGTGGTAATTTCAATCCACAACTTTGGGACACTGCTGTGCGCAATTGGCTGCCATGTTTCGCCCACAAACTTACAGTCAATTCACTTTACAGTATATTTTGTAAAGCGCTTTGAGATGTCTAGAAGATGTCAAAAGCACTATATCAAATGCAAGGATTATTATTATTATTAAACTAATGGTTAAATAGTTAAATGGTTAAGACTAGGTCTGTCGCAACATCGCCAGACTTTGCCACTGCCTCACCACTCAGGCTGCCGAAAACCTGGTCCATGCATTCGTCATATCAAGGCTCGACTATGGAAACTCCCTCCTCGTCGATCCTGGCTCTCACTTCACAAGCTGCAGATCATTCAGAATTCTGCAGTTCGTGTCCTCACCCGCACCAAGCTCTGCGACCCCATCACTCCCACCCTCGCTCGGTGCCTTTGGCTTCCCATCCCTCAGAGGATCAAATTCAAGATCCTCATCTTCACTTTCAAGGCCATTCACAGCTTTGCCCCCACCCACCCCCATCTCTCTGAGCTGCTGTTCCCCTATAAACCTGCCCGCCCCCTCAGTCCCTTCGCCCTGTTCCTTGCCTCCTTGGAGACAGGACCCTTCTCAAGACCCTTCCCTTCTGCTGCCCTCCCAATTGTTTCCCTTCCCTCCTAACTTTGTCCTACCCCTCCCCCCAATCCTGCCCCTCTCTCCTGCTCGGGTCCTGACCTGACTGTTCAGCGGCTTGGGACGTCCTCCCGATGTAACAGGCGCTCTATAAATGTAATTTTTTTGTTGTTCAGGATGCATTTCATTTGGATAACATCTGCAAATTTATGTTGGGTGACCTGTACACAGAAGGGCTAAAACAATATCTTTTATTGATCTCACGATAGCTTTTGGTATTCTATAGAATTCAGTCAGACATTAAATGCCGTATATTGGTGGTTAATTTCTGGTGTGTACCTGACCAGCGTTGAGATGCAGTGCGATAGAGATTCCATGTATAAGAAGCAAATATGCCAAATGCCACAAAGTGCTTCAGAGGTGCTTAATGGTGATAAGTGCTTAATGGTGATAATATAGTTATCACCATTAACTATTGTTAATGGTGATAACTATATTTTATATAGCACAGACTCAAATTCAGCCATGAGATGAATGTCCAATTCAATTCTGCAGGATTGGTTTCTAGGGTGTCAGGATAAACTCCCTTTTCATACAGTGAGATCGTATTTTAAAAATCTGCTTGAGGCCAGCTAGCGAGGACTACTGTCCTCTGTTTAATGACTCGTGAAGGACGGCATGAATTTCCCCCACTGTTGTACTGGTGTGTCAACCTACGCTATGAGTTGAAGTCTTGATGTGGGACACAACCTTCTGACCCAAATAATATTAATCATCCTTGCCACAAAAATAGAAATCGCTGGGAAGGCTCAGTGGGTCAGGCAGCATATATGGAGAAATACTCGCTGAATGTACTGTGTACAATAGGTCATTACTGTACAGCATCTTTGGATTAAATACATGGCAACCTGAGAGCATTATTGTCTAAGGCAAAGGAGCGAGCAAGGCAAGGAAGTGGGATTAAATGCTTTAAGGGACCCTTAAGCACTTTGAGACATCCTCCTGATGTGAAAGATGTTATGTAAATGTAAATTGTATTAAATGGTCTGAAATATTCTAATGAAGTAGCAGAGCAGCTTCTACAAACTGAATGGCTTCCCTCAATTCCCATGTTCTATACTCTGCACAAAACATATCTTAATAAGGACTGTACGGTGAAGATTGGTATCTCTTTTAATTAAAGGTAAAGAACAGAAAATACTTATTTACCAGCAGCAATGGGTGCCGGATCTTCTCAGCTACTTCAATTCTGCTCGTGAGCTAATTTGGTAAATTCCATGGTCTAGGTTTGCCTTGACTTCTTAGTGTGAGTGCATGAGATTGAAGCTTACTTACCCTTAACTACCACTATCAGAGAGTTTTAAATTGTATGGCTGAACTGTGAAAGCGGACTAGATGGAATAGGTATAAAATGAACATCCCTCAAGCGAGACTAGAGATTAGAAGGAATATCTTGCCCGTAAAATAGTGGATATCTGGAACAAATACAGAACAAAAGCTGTGTTGTTTAACTGCAGCAAATAAGAGCTGCTTAAATATTATTGTACTTGTCCCTCTTGTCTTCTCCCTCCCCTCCTGCTCTGGTCCCAACCTTGGGGCGTTGTTGTATTCTGTGAAGCTTTGAGACGTCGATAAGACGTGGAAAGCACTATATAAATGTAAGGATTATTATTACTATTGGGTGAGGTGCGGATCGAAATGCACAATTACTGCACGAGGTAGGTTGATTTCTGTTCTACAATTTAAACCAAATGAATATTGCCTGGGAGAGGCACAGGCCAGAATAGAATAGTGGAGATGTTGTTGTAATAAGCTCTCTAGCCACCCACTCTGTTGTTGTGGGAAAGTTTTGCATAGATCTACAAAGATCAACAAGCACAAACTGCATAATATCTATCCCCCAACATCATACCAGGTGGCTGGAGTCCTTATTACAGCAATAACTACTTGCATTTATATATATATATCTATGGTCCTTTTCCCTGTGGAGTCCTGTAGCTCAGTGGTTAGAGCACTCGCCTCGCAAGCGACAGACCTTGGTTCAATTCCCAGCAGGTTGAAATGTTGGGCATGTTTCCTTACACCCCTGTTTACCTAACAGTAAATAGGAATGGTTGTTGGTTGGTAGTTAATTGGCTGCCGCATTTCGCCCTCAATTATACAGACCATTCTGTGTAGCGCTTTGAGACCTCTCAAAGAGGTGATAAGGCACTATATTAATGCAAGGATTATTATAATTAGATACCTAAAGAATTTCCTCTTTGTGTCTACGATTACTTTCCCATTCTCCCCGCCTCTGCATCAAACTATGCCATAGTTCAGTGTGCTCTGAAATGTTATCATGTGTAAAAAATAATAGTCCTCGCATTTGATATTATAATAATAATAATAATAATCCTTGCATCTGATATAGTGCTTGTTAACGTCTTCTAGGTGTCTCAAAGCGCTTTGCAGAATATACTGGCAAGTGAATTGACTACATATGTAGGCGAAACATGGAAGCCAATTGCGCACGGCAGTGTCCCACAAACAGTTGTGGATTGAAATGACCAAATGTTGTTTTTTGAGGGATTATTATTAGGTGTGTGGAGTATGGAAACTTGCCTAAGGTTTCGCCCTGCCTGGAATTGAACCTAGGTCTCTTGCTTGTAAGTCGAGTACTATAACCACTGAGCTACAGGACTCAACAGGTTGGAGTTAAAGATTGGCAAACTCTGGATGCTCTGAAATGATGCATAAATATAGCAAATTTTGACCCAAATAGAATCTTCCCCCTTTCTACATCTGTAACCTCTGGAATTTGTGTGATGCATATTCTCTAATAAAGATACTTCTCCTGATCTGACTTGAAAGCAAGGCTGGTCAGCTGAATGGTTAGAGCACTCGCTCTAATGACTTGTGAGAAGTGTTGGCTTGCATAAATTGGAATTGTTGGCCATTAGTTTAAACCTGATTTGGAAGTAAAAGGTCAGTGTGTATTTTCATGTATTTTTTTCCCTCTTCGATGATTATTTTGATCACCTGGCAAACTGACTGATTGACTGTGCAGAAATCCCTTGCTGCCCTTAACCTAATTTGGGCTTAATTGTCTCCAGTTCCAGCTGCCATTTACTATTTCTCGAGAGGCCATGTGGGGAAGCACCCATACTGCTTTGGCTATGCCTGGAGAACGCAAGTACTGGGTGGTCGAAGCAATAGTGTGTATTTAGATGCTGTGGGAACTGAACCAGCTAAAACTGCAGTATAACAGTATGAGGCGTTGGTAAGCTTTCGCCTGTTCATCCAATTGGGACTGCCAATGTCCATTAGGATGTTGAGCTGCTATACAAACGTAATGTGTTGTTCTTGTAGCATTATGGGAAGCTAAGAGGGAAGAATGGCATCGACTAATGGCAGATCCACCCGCTAATTTCCATTGATGGTCAAGCTGCCTTGTTACTCAATAATAATACTGTAATAATAATAATCCTTGCAAAAGAAAACACAAAATACTAATCCTTGTATAATGTAATAATAATCCTTGCATTTGATATGGTGCTTTTACATAAGAATTAGGAGCAGGAGTAAACCATTCGGTCCCTCGAGCCTGCCCCGTTTTCCAGATGTCTTTTTGATGTCTCAAGGTGCTTCACAGAATATACTGTAAAGTGAATTGACTGTATATTTATGGTCGAAACACAGCAGCCAATTGAGCTCAGCAGTGTCCCACAAACAGTCATCAACAACAACAACAAAATTACATTTATAGAGCGCCTTTCACGTCGGGAAGACGTCCCAAGGTGCTGAGTATCATGGATTGATGTGACCAATTTTTTTTTTGAGGGATTATTATTAGGCGTGTGGAGTACGGAAACTTGCCAAACGTTTTTTTCTGCTTGGACACAGATCTCACGCTGGTAAGGCGAGTCTTGTACCCACTGAGCTGCAGGTCTCCATTAATGTTACATTTGTTAAATCTCCAATTGTCTCTTCGTGGTAAATGAGGCTAGTCCATTTATAGAATTCACAACAACAACAAAACTTTCACTTATATTGAGTTTTTAACCCTCTGAGCGCTTGAACAGTGCCCTCTCTGGCGAGGCACCGAATCGCAAATTCCTACTCCAGTTTTTCTTCACCAGGTGTGTAACTGTAGAGCTGGTGTGACAACTCCACCCCTGACCCTTGGGTCACAATTTGATGGATCGCTCTGGGGTCCCCCGACTCTCTCCAACTGTGCCTAATACTTTCTCTGGGGAGAGAGGATGCATTCCATTCTATTCCATTCGAGTCACACGGAAATTTCCATCACGAGGTGGAACATTCAGTAGTGCTGGTTTGGATATTCTTAAACATGGCAATGGGTTCCCATGCGTGTCAGACACCCAGTTGACCAAAAATGAACAGTGGTTGATCACTAATCGAGGCATTCTGGATATATTGAAGTTTAATTATCTTTTTTTTTAATCTGGAACAGCTACCTCATCCCTGAATTCCCAAATACAGCAACTTCAACATCTGCAACAGCTCCAACAGCAACAACAAGGGCAGCAGCAGCAGCAGCAGCAGGCGGCTGGCCAGCAAACCTCATCACCTCCCAAACAAAGCCAGTCTCCAGGACAAAGCCTTCCATCTCCGCTCACTCCAACCAACCCCCTGCAGGTAAGGCAGCTCCATGGTGTGAGCACTGTAAGCTATGGCCTCCTGGCTTGTCTCCACAGCAAGCATTTCCCCCATTCAAATGTTTCAGGTCAGGCTGGGCCTGGACCGGTTACTCACTGATGATCCCAAACCACGAGTATTAAAGGAGCCTGGAGCCAAATGACCACAGTGCAAGTGACAACCCAACCAAACAGTTGGCTCAGAGTTTGGGAACATCAATTGGGATCATTAACAGTATTCAAGTTGAGAGCGCAAAAGACTTTGGATTTGGGTTCAACTGCTGTATTGAAGTTGGGGGGAGGTTGATAAATCTTTCCAGCTTTCTAGTGCACCCCCCACCTGGTCTCCATCTGAGCTCCAGCAGCGTTCACAATCCATATTTTCAGGATCCTTGTTGACGATACCCTAACATCAATGCTTTCGCTGTTTGCTAAGTTTCATGTGGAGAGTGTCCGGCAAGCAATGCATGTCACATTTTTTATACAGTCGACACATTTTCACTTGTGGAAAGATCAATAACGCATTTTCTGTACACAGTTGGTAAAACTAATCAGAATCAAAGCAAGACAACATGAAAGGCAGGGACCGAGGGAGGTGGGGGGCAGTGGGGGAACGGTTATAAGAAATATAATAATTTGGTTACTCGATCCACGGCTGTTTGTGGGACATAACTGTGCGAAATTGGAGTTTCGTACTCAGAATATACAGTAAATGCACTTTGCAGTGTATCCTGTGAAGTGCTTTGAGACGTCTCGACAATGTGAAAAGGCGCTGTATCAAATGCAATGATTATTATTATTATCAATTTTATTATTAGTATTATTATTATGATAGTACAGACACACACAACTGGACCTCGGGCTCCAAAGACATTGGGTTGTGAAACTTGGTCAATGAAGTCTTAGCAGTGATTGGATTACCAACAAGCAAAGTGAAATATTCACCAGTTTTATTCTTTATTATTAAGCAGGAAATGCCTGCCTGGTGACTCACATCACTGCCCTGTCCATTAGTGTGCAGCCTCACAGTGAATAGTTACAACATATTTTGTCTGTTGTAGTTTAGGCCAATGTCTCTCAACAACCGGTCCGAGCAAGCCAGGTGACAGTTAATAGCAAACTCCACATTAGAGATCTCTTTCGACCGAGTAACCTGAAGACTCATTGACTAGATTTCCGCCATATTTTAAGAATAAACTGGGCTGATAACAAAAGATTGGGAAATGTTGGTTTCAGTCTTTATTATGCAGTAATAAAACGTGACTGGCCAAGTGTGAAAAGCATAAGATTATAGCATCCAAGCATAACAGCTCGTGACCTCTTTCACACTCTCCCACACCTGCAATCTCACTAGACATTGAGAGTGTTAAGACTTAAGGGTAGAATTACGTTCTACCTTCTTTTTTTCAGCTTTGACTTAGAAATTCATCAAAGCTGACTCAATTTATTTTATTATCATTTCCGAGAGCGCAGAATTTGACAAATTCTCAAATAAAGTCTTGATTTTGAAGCTGTTTTTCTGTAAACCGTCTTCGAGGTTTAGAATGAATTCAATAATTTGCTAAATTCTGGACTCTCTTCCATTATTAAACCAAATCAGAATAAATCCAGAATAAATTGAGAGCAAGAAGTTGACATTTGCATCTGTCCAACTACCTGAGACACTGGAACCGAGGAATCGGTGGGAACAGAACTCGTGAAGCAAGTTCTGCTGTAATGCTGGTGTACTCTGAATACTCTTTCATTTCTGCACTGTGTGTGTGCACTTTCCAGTGTAGTTACTACACTGTTAATCCAATGCTATTTAAGAGGCACAATAGACTACTGAATCAATACAATAGTGCTAAGGGAAGGGGTGATGGCAGAATTATAAAATCATTATACAGTAACTGGGTACTGGATACCTCAGCCATGGTTTTGTGCACTCAAACACTTTTGTAGCATGCAAATTATTTCTTCGCATATAAGGAAGCAATGTTAGATACTCCAAGGCAGCAGAGCAATAGATTGCAGGTTCAGGGTAGCAAAGGGCAATAATAATAGGGGAAATATTGGGGGTATTTATTTACCTACAGAGCAACTAAAGATGAGGACAGATTACAAGAACAATAAATTGGTTGAGGCCAGGATACTGGACTCGTTTAAAAACCATCTTGATGCTGTGATGGGTGGAGTATGAGGGAGGGGGTTTCTAGTGAGGTCAAATCAGATGAGTCAAAACGCGTTCTTCACTCAAGCCTGATTCCCGGCAGGGTGGAACCTTAGGCACATTTACTTACTGCATACGCCTGATAATAATCCCTCAAAACAAGATAATAAATTGGTCACTTTAATCCACAACTGTTTGTGAGCAATTGGCTGCTACATTTCACCCACAAATATACAGTCAATCCACTTTACAGTATATTCTGTGAAGCGCTTTGAGACGTCTAGAAGATGTGAAAAGCGCGAGGTCAAATACAAGGATTATTATTATTATTATTATTTAACCTGATTTGTGATCATGTCAATGTTTGTGTCTGAGAAAGCAAGGTTGGAATAATGCCTAATGCTGATCAATGGATATAATGGGATTTTGTTTACTCACCTTACCTTTGTTACTGGTTGAAGTAAAGTCTAGATTTTTTTCCTGGACTTTGAGCTCACAGTCCAGGCTGATATTTTAGGGCAGTGCTGGGGGAGTGCTGCATTGTTGGAGGTGCTGTCCTTCGGATGCAATGTTACACTGAGATCCTGTCTGTCTGTGCAGGTGGATAACATATAAATGTAATTTTGTTGTTGTTTGTTGTTGGATGTTAAAGGTTCTATAACAGTATTGAGAAGAAAAGGGAGTTTCTCCCAGTGTGCTGGCCAACAATCTCCCGAATGAAATTGGTTATTCAATTCACAGCAGTTCGTGGGACATTGCTGTAAGTAAAATTGCCTGCCGGTGTTCACCTCCAAATATAGTCACTACACTTTACAGTATATCCTGTGAAGCACTTTTGATGATGTCTTAAGGTGTTATATCTAATGTAAATATTATTATTAACTGACTCTGTGTATTTGCAAGTGGGTGGGTCTCTATATTTCTTTCTTTTTCTGCTTTCTAACTGCCTGTCTGTATGTATGTGTGTATGTATTCGTGTGTGTATATATGTGTGTGTGTGTCTCTCTCTCTCTCAATGTCTATTCAGTATTTGTATGCGTCTGCCTTTCTCTGGTGCTGATGATACTCCACTATTGTAACCCAGTCAGCTAACCTTCACAAGTGACCGTGTCTTTCGTTTTAAAATCGCCGCAAGCCTCGTCCCTCAGACTTTGCCTAAATTGACAGCTTTGCTTTTCCAATGAGAATATCAGCAAAACAGTGTTTAAAATTAAAAGGTTGGGTATTTAAATCGTCACTGAGGCGTAATTCAAAGGCGGTAGGAGAGTTCTCACTGATAAATTGACTGAGCTGGAGGGGGATTATTAACATGGAGAGGCACACCAGACAGCAGGAAACTTCAAGGATTTGCACGGGATTAGAGAATGCTCCCAGGTGCACAAAGCATCAAAGTATTGATGTAGAATTGAAAACAGCAGGAAAAATGGAATTCTTCCATATCAGGGCAACATCCGCATACAAAAAAATTCCTGCGCTGTCCGTCCCTTTAAGGAGTGAGCACCTAGCATGGTCTGCCTCTGCTCTGCTGGGTATAAAATCCAGGACAAGGGGCTAGCCCTCGGTTCTTATTCTCTTCTCATCAACGGCAGATCTCTCTGTTGTCTTCTTATTATTGTCATTTTCTTTTGCACAAACAGAAAGTTTCAAGCGCGTTCTAGTCCGGCTTTGTTTCCGGCTTGATAGAAAAATGGTCGAAGCTGTTAATAGTAATGTTAATAATCTTTGAATTTGATATAGCGTGGTGATCCATCAATGCTGCTATCAGGCGCTAAATCAAATGCAAGGATTATTATTAATATTGTGAGTGAATATTATAGCATGAGTCGTATTCCATAATCTTGGCTGCTGCAGACAAACGTTAGATATCAATAGCAATTGTTCAGGTCAGTTGGCTGAACAGAGTGATTACTGTAAATGTTCTGTTTGTTCCACTTTCAATCAGTGCCTCATACCATTAACGTGGGGACAGTAACCAGAGCTTTATTAGTTTAAAACCTCTGCCTTACCCTTAACTACTGTGAAGTGAAGTGACTGTCTCTGCAGGCAGCCACAAACCCATTCATTTTCTGTCTTTCGAGGAAGCAAAGCTCAGGTGCTTCCAGGTGACACCCAGTGTGACACCCAGTGTAGGTAAAGTTGTCACTCTAGTATGTTATCCACCTCACACTTACAGAGGGCGAATTCTAACATCATCTGCTTCAGATCAGAAACCGTTCTGTTCAAACAGAATGGATCCTTCAATCCTTGGGATGTAGCCCAAAGCTGTTCCCCTAGCCAGCAGGGCAGTGGTCTTCGAGAAACCTAGCTTCATGGATGCTGTATTGCCCGCAAATCACATTGTCTGGCCATTTCTTTGGAGTGAGAGGGAGCCAAGCTATAGCTTGAACAAAGGCAACATGCTTGCAGTGTGCTCTGTATGGCCAACAACAATCATCCGCAAATTACATGTGTATATTTGAAGCATGTCTGTCAAACGCCTTCCCCTGGGAACTGTGCTGCCCGTGGGCATGTCTCTCCATTAACTTCTTCCATGCTCTGGGATGCTACCCTGTATGGGAGTGCTAAGTGTGAGTTGTTGTAGACTGCTGAGCTGGTGAAACTAATCGGAACTGAGATGGAGTGAGCTTCCACAGGTCAGGGTGCTTCAATTTCTGCTGTGTCAGTGTGATCATGTCTTCCAGGTGGTCTTATGTACTATTCTGAAGTGTAGTCAACAGCAGACTCCATTTATTCGCACTCTCTCAGGTTAAACTCTGCTCCGTGATTGACTCTTTCATTTTTAATGGGGGAGTGGGGGTGTTGTTCAACTTTATTCAGCTGGAATATTGCATAGTTAACATCTTTCCAAATGTGATCCTTAATTATTAATGTGTTTTGTCGGTAAATATAAAATGATGACTTTTTTGTGTCCAAAAGAGCTTCTCTGTGATGCTGTACTTAAATTTAAAGTGGTTACTGACCCCTGTTCAAAATGGCTTGGAAGGACTGGCATCCATTTGGAAAATAAAACCAGTCCATTTGCAAATCTTTATACCAGTGTCTTTGTCCGTGGCCTCCAAACAAGGCTCCTGTTGCTCAGTGATTAGAGCACTCGCCTTACAAGCGTGAGACCTGTGTTCAAATCCAGGCAGGTCAGGGCGAAACCTTGGGCAAGTTTCCTTTCTCCACACTCCTAATAATAATCCGTCCAAAAAAACCACAATAATAAAATTGGTCGTTTCAATCCATGACTGTTTGTGGGACACTGCTGTGCGCAAATGGCTGCTGCTTTTCACCCACAAATATACAGTCAATTCACGTTACAGTATATTCTGTGAAGCGCTTTAAGTCAGCGATAAGATGCGAAAAGCGCAATATTGAAATACAAGGATTATTATTATAATAAGGAGCATCTGAACAGCATCTCAAAAGGCCCCAAAATAGCAGCTCGGGAAGTAAAATGCATCCCCGAGCAGGGAACCATATACATTCCCACTCACGGGAATTCTACTCCAAGGGAACTTCGCTCCGGAAGCCGAATTCCCATGGGTCAGCGTGACTCACATCCAGTTACTGAAAGCAATTGTCTCTTGCAACTCAGATTCCTCTTTGAGGAATACTGTTCTGAATTAAACATAAAGCACGCATTTAATGCAACACCCTCCATTGCTAGGACGACGTCTCAGAGCCCTCCACAGGATTTACCGATGAGCGAGTAGTAAATGTATGGAACGATAAAAGGGACAGCTGCCGCGGTGCTGAAATGTATTTTATTCCGAGTGCATATTATCCTACTGCTACTGGGAATACACACAGGCGGTTTTCTCCCTAGCGCCTCAGGACATCCTCCTGATGTGAAAGGCGCTATACGTGTAATTTTGTTGTTGTTGTTCTGTTTTCGTCAACAAATGAAAAACCATTCGATTTAACCTTTCACAACAGAACTGTTGAATTACCAGTCTGGGAGCCATTATTACTGGGTTCTGAAATAATTTTTTTTTCATAATTCCAAGTAACAGCATGAAGATTAAAGAAATGGAAAAACGTCAAAACTTAAAACAACCGACTTATTTTACCCTGAAATTGACAGCCTGGATCTCATGCCTGAATTCCTGAGCATCCTCCAGCATTCACCCTCTTATATTATTCAGGAACTGTCGGTGAAAATATTAGTTTAGAGCAATAACGTACCAGACTGCTTGTAAAAAAGGACAGTAATTTAAAGGATTATTACATCTGTTTCAAATTTCTCAGCAATGAAAACACTGACAGTTCAGAAAATGTGGAGGCACTGTCAGTATTTCTTAGAGAAATTAAATGAAAATGACATGTTTACTGTGAAACACTTGTGCCACCAGTGGCAGGAGTGTGACTGTGCATTGCAACACATGAAGACTCTGCCCCTCCGCACTTAAAGGATCCAATTTTTGGTATTATTTACCAGTAATTCCTTAATAATTAAAAGCCATTAAAATTCCCATTGATCACCAGGAATTTCGCTCTCGAAGTAGATCAGGTCGGAGCAGGTCAGCTTGATGACTACTTCAAATATACGTAGCGCCTTTGAGTTGGTAGGGAATCACAAGGCACTGGACAGTCTAGGGTTTGCACCTGAGCTGGAGGTTGGAGCCAAGGGGGTGGGGAGGAAAGATGATAATATGTGGTATAAAAGGAAATTAATAGTAATAATAATCCTTGCATTTGATATAATGCTTTTCACGTCTTCTAAATGTCTCAAAGCGCTTCACAGAATAAACTGTAAAGTGAATTGACTGTATATTTGTGGGAGAAATGCAGCAGCCAATTGTGCACAGCAGTGTCCCACAAACAGTCGTGGATGGAAATGACCAATTTATTATTGTGTTTTTCTTTGGAGGGATTATTATTGGGCGTGTGGAGTAAGGAAACTTGCCCAAGGTTTTGCCCTGACCTGCCTGGAATCTAACTCGGGTCTCACGCTTGTAAGGCTCTAACCGCTGAGCTACAGGACTCCACAATCTTGAGAGCGTACCTTGCAGAAGGAAAGGGGTGAGTTGTAGGGACAGAGTTCTAGAAAGGGGAGGCAGACAGGCTGCCGATGGTAGTGCACTGTAGGGTAGAGACATGAAGCAGGCCAGGAGGGAACGCAACGATTTGCATTTATATAACATCTTCCATGTTGGATAATGTCTATGAAGGATTTCCAAAGGCAGGGTTGGACACCAAGTAAGAGAGAGGGGATGGATTGAGGAGTGAGGGGATGGATTGAGGAGTGAGGGGAGAGGAGAATAGACAGAAATTGAAAAGTATGTTTTCAGCTGGTGCTTAAAAACAGATGGAGCGAGGGCGAGGCAGAGGGTTGGGGGTTAGAGCTTCAAAGATTAGGGATGCAGTACAGTCAACCCTTGCCAACTGCGACTTTCTCGAGTGTGAATTTGCCTATACGTTGAAGAAATAAATGCGGCACTTATTTGCGGAATGCGAGCAAAACTTGCGTATACGTGCTGGCTGGCCCCGCGCGCATGCGCACTTGGGAGGGCGTCGCCAGCTCCCACCTAAGTCCAATGATTCCTCGGCCTCGGAGTAACCTGATGGCATTGCATGGTAAACAGAAGAGACAGAGAGAGAGTCTCCTAACACTTCTAGGACCAAAGGTAAAATAATTTAGCCAAGCTGTGGTAGTGTAAGGTGCTGTTTTATTGTCTCCAGTGAGTCAGTGAGAGCGGGGAGAGTGACGAGCGGGGAGAGCTGTAGCCCGCCTCAGTACATACCTTGCGTTGGTCGGGTGTGGATGTGCCTGGAGGATAGATTCCCCTAACCCTTGTTTCCCCATTGCTTAGTAAACTTACTGAACGCGATTTTACCGAGTGCGCAGTTTTCCAGGAACGTAACCCCCCCTGCGTTCGGCGAGGGTCTACTGTATTTGTTTTACGAAAGCACCTCCCACTTTGCAACTCAAATTCCTTGTCAATGAATCCCGTTGGCAACTAACACAAATTACTTCCCAAAAGGCTATGAGAATGTGGAACACACTGGAGCAGCATCAACAACAACAACCAAATTACACTTGAATGGCACCTTTCAAGTCAGGAGAGATGTATTATCAATTGGGATGTTTAAAAAGAAGGTGACAGTCAGATACTTGTGAAGTAACGGTTTGAAGAAATATGGAGAGAAAGATGTGGGATGGGATCAAAGTATTTACCATAATCTAATATGGTGTGAATGGCATCCTCCTAGTCCTCCTATATTCCAAACGGCCAGTCTGATCAAAATATTTATTTGTTTGAGTGAGAATATTAAATCTACTACAATCACTCCCATTACCTAGACATTCCCTGCACCTTTATTGGGTGCAGAAAAACTTGGTGTTTAACATAAGAACATAAGAAATGCTCGACGAAAAAAGACCAGGGTCCATCTAGTTCGCGTTCCACCTTCCTGGCAGTCACATGCACATAGTTAATGATAATCCCTATCTTTAATCTCTACAATAATTAATAATAATCGCTAAATTAACTAATTAATTAATGATTAATTTCATCTCAAAGCTCTTCACATAATATTCACAGTGACGATGTATTTTGTAGATGAATCCAGCAGCCAATTTGCACACAGCAACGGCCACAGTTTTTTGTTTCGTTCTTAGGGGTCAAGGAGGAGGCTGGAGCCAGTCGAGTGGAATTAGCGAGTGGTAGTGTAGAGAGAGATCAGGTTGGAGAAATGGGGAGTGCCAGAGCAAGAATCTAATTAAATACGAGAATGAGGATCTTCAAATTGATCCGCTCTGTGAAAGGGAGCCAATGGGGTAATGGGACAGGGGTAATGGAGGTCCGGATTAGAATGCATGCGGCAGATTTTTGAGTTAGTTGAGGTTTGGTGACTAGTGGAGCAGGGGAGACCAGCGAGGAGGGCATTTTAGTAGTCAAAGGCGTGGATGAGGAGTTAATAGCTTTGGTGGAGGAGCTAACATTAGCATAGAATGACAGGCAAAGAAGCAAGGGAATGAGATTAACTCCAGTGGGAGAGGGACCTCCAACACAGACACAATGGATCGAAAGGTCTCTTGTATTGTAAACAAGCAAGCATGTGATTTTATCTGATTAGAATCCAGCAGCCCTCCGTCACACACTCTGTGGTCCCCAAACCTAGGCTTTCACTAACCTGGGCTCTCTGGAATTAGGTAAACAGGATGCGTCTCCCCAGGGAGAGAGTGTGCATTCCATTCCAGACACGGGGGGAATTTCCATATGTAGCTGGCATTGATATATGGAACTCTCAGTTTAGTTTTGGATACTGTTAAGCATTGTGGTGGGTTTCTGCATGTGTCAGACTCTTGACTGACTGAAAAAAAATTGTTGTAAACACGGTTGTAGAAAGGAGCAGGGCTAGAGATTCTCTCACAGGACAAAATCTGCTGACTTGAGGCTAAATCCAAGCTTTGTAGGTAACGTTCATTCGGAAATGATTGCTGCACTGTAGCAAAGTAATCTACTCGTATCTGAGTCTCATCGATGCTAAACATCGGGGAAATGCATCTAATGTGTTCGTGTCCATTAGGTGGACAGGGTAAAGCCTGCAGCCATTTTCCTAACAGCAGTAAAATAAAACAATTGCAACAAGGAAAAACCCTAACTGAATTCAACTCAATATGCAGCGCTCCAGACTCACAAAGTGTCAGGACAGACTTCGTTATCCGCTTCTTAAAATGCGCTTCTTTGGCGGGCTGGACAAGAAGTATTTATAAGATGATCTATTAGCTTGTTGCACTTTTAATAGGATGTTACAAAAGCAGGACTGAAAATCCATAAGATTACAAAATTTGCTTAAGTGTGTTAATAGGTTCAAGTGCTGAGCTTGTGTTCAGTGGATTTTCAGCGAGTTGATTGATTAGTGATGCAGGTCTTCCTGCTCAGACCTGGGATTTGACTGTAAACGCTGCCAAGACCGTTCCACCGAAATTTATCTTAATTAGATCTGAAAGACCTGCCACAGCAGAATAGTCACACCGATTAAAATGAAAAACAGGAGAAATTACTGATCAAATTAATCATAATGTCGGGTTACAGCTGTAGGTCTGATGTAATTTGCCACTCCAGTGAGTTACATTAGTGGAAGCGGAGAAAAGCGAGCTGGTACATGCTGATCTATAACACCAGCTGGCTCAGGGCAGCCCACCAGCAACTCGTATTCCATTCAGACTCATGGTCCATAATGACCTCACAGTCCTGGGACTGGAACAAAATATGCCAAGAACAAATGCAAACTCTTAGCCAAGTGCATTTGACTAGCCGTGTAATTTAACACCGAGCTTCTCATCCCGTTAATTATGCTGAAACACACAGGTTTGCTCATTTCCTACAATATAACAGGAAAGTCAAGCTGTGCAGTGATCTGTATTGCTTGAACTGAGTGCTTAAATTGTGTGGATGTGAGGACAGGTCAGTTTGCGATGTTCCCTGCGTCACATTCGCCTCCAATGCTGAGGCTGACTGGGTTTTTTTTTCACCAGGACAATCTTGGGTGCAGGTCTGTGTCCACAGGGGGAAAAAAAGAAAGCTTTCACGGGCACAACAAAAACAACAAATTGCATTTATGGAGTGCCATTCACGTCGGCAGGACGTGACAAAGCCTTGGAGAGTTGAAAGTTTGCACTCAAGCTGGGGATTGATTTTGGAAGAGGTTGTGGTCAAAGAGGAAGGTCTTGAGACAGCAACAACAACACAACACAATTACGTTAGTATAGCACCTTTCACATCAGGAGCATGTCCCAAGGCACTGTTCAGACCATGAAGGAGGCAAATAGGAAGTTGCGAGGCAAAGGAACTCCACAATGGAGTTCCAGAGAGTGGGGGTGGATAGATGAAAGCCCTATTGTTGATGGTGGGGAGGCCTGGGAGGGCAACATGAACCAGGCCAGTGTCTGCCCAGTCACAATGATAGGGCCTGGCAAGACCATGAAGGGCTTTTAAATGAGGACAAGGATCATGAAATTGATGCTATGGGGTTGGGAAGCCAGTGGAGTTGGGCAAGGATGTGGCTGATAGGTTTGTAGAGCCTGGTGCAAGAGAGGACACAGGTTTCAGTGTTCCGGATGGTCTATAGCTTGTGAAGGGAAAAGTTGGGACGTCCGTCAAGCAGAGAGTTGGCATACCCAAGCTTGGATCTGCTAAAGTCATGGATGAGAGTCTCAGGGGCTCGAGAGAAGAGGTTTTGGTAGAGGCTGGCAATGCTGTGGAGGTACGGGAAAGCTGAACAGGCCAGGGTACCAACAGATTCTTAAGAACAGCGGGTTCTTAACCTGATGGGATTCACAACAGATTATTGAACCCAGAATGCTGCAGGTGCCTGGAGGTGTCCGACCCTGAGATGCCGATCGACTGCTGAGGGGCTTCATTGAGACTCACGGACATCAGTAACTAATAATACTTACATGTTGGTGGAGTCCTGCAGCGTTGGTTAGAGCACTTGCTTCACAAGCAAGAGAACCTGCATTTGATTCCCAGGAAGCATTAAATATTGGACAGGTTTCCTTACTCTACGCACCTGTTTACTGAGCAGTAAGTAGGAATCTGTTTGTTAGCTGATTGGTGGATCACATTTCCGGGGTTAATATTCCCTTAAAAAAAAAAAAATTTGCTCGCTGAATCTATTACTCTTTGCGGGACACTGCAATTGATTTCTGCGTTTCGGCCACAGAAGGTAGTCAATTCATTTTACAGTATATTTTGGGAAACGCTTTGAAGTGAGGTGTTGTATCAAATGCAGGGATTATTGTTACAGTGGATTCCACTACAGATGGATGTCCCAAAGTGCTTTACGGAATACAGTACATTATAAAATGCAGTCACTATGTTTTGTAGATAAGAATCCGGGTGAAGTTCAGGTGTCTGTATTTGATACGCACACAGGATCCACTGGTTTTGCCCATTACACATCCTTGGATGAGGCCCCAGATCATGAGACCCTGATGTTTCTCAGAATGTCAGAACAAACTGAGCAGTGAATGTTCACTCTTTATTAATGGTGGCTATCAGGTGTCCGTTCCCCCTCCCTCCCTCCCCCACCAACACACACACACACACACACACACATTTGCACAAGTCTCAGGTCTCCAAGCTGCTGTTTGTGTCTGAATTAAGCATTTTTATGACCAGGCTGTGCTAGTCCCAGGCTGTAGGACTGTGAGGTACGGATAAACTCATTACATCTGAGATTGCTCCAGTAAGTCTCTCAGACAGTGTCTGCAAACAGGAGTTCAGATCTGCCACTTGACAAACCTCCTGAGGCACCCGTGTTTCTGAGATTTTTCCTGGTGAGATTTTTTTTTAACTCTCTGAGTGCTGATCCTCATTCAAGTCACTCGTTTCGCCCACACAATATCCAGTCAATTCACTTCAACATACATTCTGTCAAGCTTTGTGAGGTCTCAGAGATGTGATTAGGTGCGAGGCGTTATATAAAATGCAAGGATTATTATTTTTGTGATTATCTCACCCCAAAAGCTGCCGAAACCCTGGTCCGTACCATTGTCACCTCTCGGCTGGATTGCCCTCCTCGCCGGTCTCCCCTCTGCTGCCATTCACAAAATACAACTCATACAGAACTCCGTGCAATCTCACTCGAACCAAACTTTTCTCCCCGATTACCCCAGTCCTCACCAGACTTCATTAGCTCCGGCACAGAGCGGATCAATTTCAAGGTCCTCGCTCTTGTGCTTAAATCTCTGCACTCACTGCACCTGCCCTACCTCTCTAACCTCCTCTCTCCTCACAGCAGTACCCACTGCTTCTACTGTACTGGGTCTGGCCTCCTCCTTGTCCCCCGAATCCTCCAGTCCACTACCGTGCTTTCAGTCACTACGCCCTGAAACTCTGGAACTCCCTCCCTCAATCCCTGCACCTCAACCCCTCCTTTTCCATTTTCAGTTGGCACCTGAAGACCCTCCTGTTCGACCGCACCTATTGCCACCTTCCCCCTCCCGCTGGCTCGTCCTCAGGCTACATTGGTGTGAAGCGCTCTGAGACGCAGCTTGGTGTGGAGGGCGCTATATAAATCCCAGTTGTTGTTGTTGTTATTACTCTGTAAAACGTCCTCTCATTCAAAAATCTGCTGCTCGTGCTTTTATTACATGTATATCAATGCAAGGATTATGTAATGCTTCAAAAGCTTTCTGTTTATGAGAAGTGTTGTTTACTGCATTAATAAGGCGGAATTTGTTCTGTGGACAGACACCAAAATACAAGTTTGAAAACACAGATTTATAGCTCATCAGATTTTTCTCTTTCCCCCCCCCCCCCCCCCCCTGCATTTTTAAGAAAGGACCTTATCTGCCTAGAAATATATCTTTCGGAAATCGCCTTTCCCAAAACAGTGCCACACAGCAATCTGGGGTCCATCATCTCTGAATCCCAAATTAAAACAAAGCACAAACATGGACAACTTTCAGGTTGACAGGTCAAGACTGATGCCACTTATAATACTCCTACCAGTAGTACTAACTCTACTGCCACTAATAATAGGCATCGCTGCATTTGATGCGTACTACGTCAGGAGGACATCTCAAAGTACTTCACAGGATGCACTGTAAAAATGTAGGGGCTATGGATGTTGTAGACTGCATGCTCCTGTGGGCAACTATCATTTCCTTTGCCAGTGACGCGGGACACGTGCAGCACACAGGCAGTGATGCTAGTGACTGGTCTGCCCTTCCAAGTCCAACCGGTGAGCCAGGCTGGCCGCGCTGTCATCAGCAGTGGCCCGGATTACTGCAGACCCGCCTGGCTCAGGAACCGGACTGCTGGGGCGGCTACAAAGGACTGGCTTGATTCCGATATTCCATTACCAGGAATATCACCTTGGAATCAGTTCAGCTCAAAGCAGATCACCCTTATCTCCCCATAGTAATAGTAATGCATCCCTAACATACATCATTAACATATGTTCGTGTATGTTAGTGTTAACATACAACCTAAGATACAACCCTAACATACACTAACCTACAACACTAACATACAAACTTAACATACAACACTAACATACAAGCTTAACATACAACACTAACATACACGAACATACAACCCGAAGATGCAATCCTAACATACACCAACATACAACACCAACATACACTAAAATACACCAACATAGACTAACATACAACCCTAACATACACTAACATACAACACTAACATACAACACCAACATACAACACCAACATACACTAACATACAACTCTAACATACACTAACACACTAGACTAACATACAACATTAACATACAATACTAACATAAAATGCTAATATACAGCCATAACATACAATGCAAATGCCAGTGTTGCATTTCATTGCAAGACCAAATCGGATAAAGAGAATGTATAATCTGTTTGATGTTCTTCCAATATAAACAGTAAAACTCACTAGCACCATTCACTGATGGGTGCTAAAAACTGAGAAATACTGGCATTGCAAGCAGGTTAATGAGCTTCTGAAAGAGGACAGTTTATGGTTTTTTATGTGACATTGCTTCAGACCTCACATCAAAGACACACTGAAATGTTACTGAACAGGTGTAGTGTTAGGTCTGTGAGGAGCAAACATTTCAATAAGACTGTGTTCCTACTATGTCAAAATGCAACCCATCCCACTCGTTTACTAATAAATGTTGCAGTTTGGGGAACATATGCGAACTGGTGTACCGTATATCTCCGCGTATAAGGCACACTTTTTTTCACGTCGGAAGATCTCGAAAGTTGGGGGTGCGCCCTATACACAGGTACAAGAAATTTTGAGCCTCGGAAATACAGTAAACAGGAGGGGCGGCCGGCGCACTGTCAGCCGGGGTTTGGTCAGTGTCCGGTGGGGGTTGGGGGGAGCGGGTGACGGGGCTTCGGCCTCGGCCGCCCGGGCAGCGGCAGCAGCAGCGACTTCAGTGCTGTGCCTGCTGCCTGCCTTCAACCTAACCCGGTCTGCCTGCCTCCCTCTCTCTCTCTCTCCCTCCATCCCTCCCTCCTTCCCTCCCTCCCTCCCTCCCTCTCCTGCCTCCCTCCCTCCCTCTCCTGCCTCCCTCCCTCCCTCTCCTGCCTCCCTCCCTCCCTCCCTCTCCTGCCTCCCTCCCTCCCTCTCCTGCCTCCCTCCCTCCCTGCCTGCCTCTCTCCCTCTCTCCCTGCCTGCCTCCCCCTCTCTCTCTCTCTCTCTCCCTCACTCCCTGCCTGCCTCCCCCTCTCTCTCTCTCTCTGTCCCTCCCTCCCTCCCTGGCTGCCTGCCTGCCTGCCTGCCTCCCTCCCTCCATGCCTGCCTGCCTGCCTCCCCCTCTCTCTCTCTCTCTCTCTCTCTCCCTCCCTGCCTACCTGCCGGCTTACCTCCCTCCCTGGCTACCTGCCTGCCTCTCTCCCTCTCTCTCCCTCCCTCTCTCCCTTTCTCTCTCCTTCCCTGCCTGCCTGCCTCCCTCTCTCCCTCCCTACCTACCTGTCTCTCCTGCCTCCCTCCCTTCTGCCGGCAATATCATCGAAAATGCTTCCGTTTTTTTTCACCAAGAAAAGGTCAAAAGTGGGGGGTGCGCCTTATACACGGGTATTTAAGGTAGTCAACCCTTAAATCAAGGTTGATGAGATGCAGCAACTTTAAATAGGCACTGTTGTCCTCTCACTCCTGCGCAGTTTAAATTTCCTGGGAGCAACACCTGACTCAGAGCGAAGTGCAGCTCATCTGACTGTAAACTAGTTTGAAGTCCTGTCACTTTATACTTTCACTATCTGCACCTTTCGTCTGGTGCTCAGGCTTCAACACGTAAATTATTTCACACTTTGGGTGAAGGGTTCCGGGCATCCACAGTTTAATCCCTATTTCTGGTGCAGGTTTTTTAGGCACGTGTGCTCTAATTAATCCATATTTCTGGCAAAGGCAGGAATAACTTTTACAATTACCAAATTGACATTTACATTGCAATATTGCTGTTGGCCAATAATCTAATTTTCTGGTTCATTCCCTCACCACACAGTTGGTTAGTTTCCATTATTTGATTTCTTGCACCAAACTGCAGTTGATAGTGTTAATGGTTTTAGTTATGAATAGCTTGTGCAACCTGAAACATTTTTTATAATGTCGATTTCACTTAATCCTTTGCCAGGTTCTGCGAGGAAGTTACACAGCATACTCTCACAAAAGCACCCAAAGCCCTGAGATCAACGCTCCACTTAACGGATGGAGCCAGCTAATGTCTGGTGCAAATTTCAGATAAACGTGACTCGATTAAGACTCGGACCACAAGCTTCAGATATGTTCTTTAATGACCTAGTTTTGTGCTTATAATTTACATTTATATAACATCTTTCATGTCAGTAGGATAGCTCAAAGCATTTCACTCTGAGCCCGAGCTGGTTGGGGGTGAAGAAGTAACCAAAAGCACAGTCGAAAATTATAATAATAAGCCTAGCATTTCATACAGCGCCTCATCATGTCTTCTAGATGTCTCAAAGTGCTTCGATAGGACGTAGGGCATTCTGAGAGTTTTGAAGGACAGATGAAATTTCAAAGAGCGGAAGCCAAATGGTCGAAAGCTCATCCACCAACAGTGTGTGTGAGTGGGGGAGAGGGGGGGGGGAGCGTGAGGAAATTAGATCTCTCCAGGCCGGTGGAGAGATTTAAAAAGGAGGACAAAGACCTTGAATTCTAACAAATTTTCCTTAAAAGAGCTGAGTTTAAGGGCGACCTGGCAGAGGTCCTCGAGGTTAGTAAGATTGGGTGTCAATGGTCTGTGAGTTATACTGCTCTGTATGTCAATAGGATGTATGTTACTGGTCTGTGTGTTACACTGGTCTATGTGTTACTGGACTGTGTAGTACTCATGAAACAACTTAAATTATGCTTTAAAAAGCCTAAATAAAATTAATCAGTATCATGATAGCCCTAGTCTGCTTTTCTGGAGGCAGAATCCTACCAGAGAGAGAGAGGGAGGGTATGGGAGAGAGGGAGAGAGAAGTATTGACATATTTTTCCTGTATAAAACATCCTGGTACACAGCGGCCACCTTCATTTTCAAAAGGAACATTTTTATGTTTGTTACCAAACATTTCTGCACCGAAAATATATCACTGCCAACCATTTCCCTAGCCTCTACACTGTAATCCTCCATACACCCAAAGATAATGAAAACACGCAGTGTAGCAGAACCCAGTGTAATAAGTTCATTGATTGACTGACTTTCTTAACTTTTAAACTGGAATTTATATTTCTAATGATCTTAACTTCTTTTGAAACATTTATTTTTTCAGTTGTGGCTTCAAGGAGCCCTGTGCCCTTTGCTCCATTCAGTTCCCCACCCGACCGCCCTACCATTGGCGGACGGGCTTTCAGCCTCTCTGCCCCCACGCTCTGGAACTCCATCCCACAGTCCCTTTGCCTCGCTCCCTCCCTTGCATCCCAAAGTCCCTTCCCCTCCCTCCCTCCCTTTCTCTCTCCCTCCCTCCCTCCCTCCCTCTCTCGACTCCTTCAAGGCCGGTCTCAAGACCCTCCTCTTTGACGTGCCTTCTGCTGTCCTCCCAACTCTCTCCCACCCCTCAGGTGTTGTGTGTCAGCCCTGCCCCTCTCCCTTGCCCGGGTCCCGTCCTGACTGCTCAGCTGCTTGGGAGACATCCTCCCGACGTGAAAGGCGGACTATAAATGTAATGTTGTTGTTGTTCTGCTCCTAAATGGTGTCGGCCAAGCTCGGTTGGTGTGTATGTCAGTCTGGCTCATTTATTGTGTGTCGGCCTGGTTCGGTTGGTGTGTTCATCCTGGCTCGATTAGTAACTCGTTTGCCTCTGAGTTAGAAGGTGGTGGGTTCAAGCTTGACAACAAGACTTGACAAGATGCATAATTTTAGTGCGTACATTCCAGTGCAGTGCTGGCAATGTGCTGCATTGCTGAACTGCCGTCCTTTGTACAGTATATGATATTAAACCGAGTTCTGTCTGCCTGTTCAGATGAATATTAAAAAATCCTATGGCACGTTGAAAAGAGAAGGGAGTTTGCCCCGATATCCTGGCCTAACAATTCATCAAATAAAATTGGTGATTCATTTCATGGTTGTTTGTGAGATTGTTGTGCACAAATTTCCTACTGCATTCACCAGCAAACTACAGTGGTTACACTTCACAGTATATCCTATGAATCCCTTTGAGACTCCTCCCGCATGTCTGAGACACTGCCACCAGTTCACATCCCCAAAACGGAGTGTAGATTCCCTATTCAACACCACTCTATTTATCTCATCCCTGCTCCTGCCTGTCTCTACCTCACCGTGATATTCTGTAATCCATTATGCACTTTGACTTCACGGGCTCTCTGGCCCAGAGAGGATCGATTTCAAGATTCTCACTCTTGCTTTGAAATCTCTCCACTCCTCTGCAACCCCCACCCTTTCTGACCTACTCTCTCCCCAAAATAGCACCCGTTGCCTTCGCTCCTCCGGTTCTGGTCTCCTCCCTTGTCCCCCGAATCCTCCGCTCCACCATCGGCACCCGTGCCTTCAGCCACTACTCCCTGCAGCTCTGGAACTCCTTTCCTCACTCCCTTCGCCTCGCTCCCTCTCTTCCTAGTTTCACGTCTCGGCTAAAGACCTTTCTGTTCGACCGGACCTTCGGTCACCTTTCTCCCCCTCCCCCCTGGCTCGGGCCCAGGATCTGTTGTTGTGAAGCGCTCTGAGACGCTGTCCAGCGTGGAGGGTGCTATATAAATCAAAGTTGTTGTTGTTTGGCACTACAGCAAGATTTCTCTAAGAACAAAGGGAAATATCTGCCTCTCAACTGAGTGGCTTTCTACAAAGGTCGACTTGGGTGCAACCATGAGTTTAGAAAGACCTCCGCATAAAAGTATTTAATTTCCTTAATAGGGGTATGGTGCGTAGGGTATAAGTCCTGTAGCTCAGTGGTTAGACCATTTACCTAACAAGCAAGAGACCTGGGTTCAATTCTAGGCAGAGCAAAACCTTGGGCAAGTTTCCTTCCTCCAAGCACCTAATAATAATCCCTCCCAAAAAAAACAATAGTAAATTGGTCATTTCAATCCACGACTGTTTGTGGGACAATGTTATCCACAATTGGCTGTCGCATGTTGCCCACATATATACGGTCAATTCATTTTACAGTATATTCTGTGAAGTGCTTTGAGGCAACTAGAAAACGTGAAAAACAATATTTCAAATGCAAGGATTATTATTAATGTACTTTTAAAAAAAAAACAAATACAGTAAAAACCTGTTTATCCAGCACCCTCGGGACCTGACCAATGCCGATTAAATGGCATGCCAGACATTCTGGCGGCCAGCTGCCAAAAACCCAACACAAAAAAAATTAGCTTTTTTAAAACATACCACATAGACTAAATAATAACAGAATATTGTATGGATACTTACCAATAAAGCAATAAATATCGATTACAGTCCATAAATACAGCACACAATCACAAAGCAAACTTCTACAACAGCGGACTGTAGTGGCTTAAAGCTGTACTGTCGTTTTTTCCTTTTTTTTTCTTTGTTTCTTTTTCTCCCTCCTTCCCTCTCTCTCTTTCACACACATACTGACATACTCAGTCAGTCTGGCATCTCAATAGCTCTCCACTCTCATTTTCGATCTAAATTAATCATCTCACCCTCCCCCCCTCTCTCTCTCGCCCCTCCTCTCCCCCACCTCTCTCTCCCCCTCCCACTCCTCTTTCTCCCCCACTCTTTCCCTCTCCCCACCCCTCACCCTCTCTCTCCTTCTCCCACCCCACCCCCCACCAAAACTGTGTAAACCAGGGCTGTAGTCGAGTCCTCCTCATCCGAGTCCCTGGTGTTTGAGTCCAAGTTCCTGCCACGTTTTAATGTCCGAGTCCAAGTCCTCAATGTCCGAGTCTGAGTCCTCCATGTAAAAATTCATGCCCATCATCAACTTATACACACTAGAATTTCAGTCTTATACCTTTTTTTGATGTATATTGCTTCCTATGCTTTGTTTACAAGGGTTGGGTTCTTACTTCATGGCTTCATGCAATAAATTGACTCATTATCTAGCTGGAGTTACAAGAAAAGGTAAAACAGACAAGAAATTGACAATAAATCACAATAACTACACTAGTACACAGATGACAATTAGTGTCTTAATTCTCTATTTTTAATTTTTAATATATTTTCTCCTCTGTTCCACCTCATATCTACATATCCCATATGTCATACCTAAATGCAAGCTGAAGTCTTTCTACTCTATCAGTTATACCTTGTTCAGCTGCCACTTGTCTAGATCAGATCACTATAAAGGCCTACAATATCAAACACTTGTCAGCTGGATATTTAAAAAAAAATTATATGTTACTTTTTTTTAGATTACGTGTAAACCTTGTTCAAATACTACTTATCCAGGTAGTGATATTACTATAATATCAACAATGTCAGCTGGATATTTCAAAATAAAATGAAAAAAAAGCATAGTTTGGTAAGGGGTGAAATGGGTCAAGAAATAAATTTAGCAAATCTATACAATTTTGGATATACCTGTCAGTAAAACCACGCATAAATAATCTTGCTTGAAAATCTTTACACTTTGGAGAAATCCTTAAAAACAATATGGTGTCAGAAGCTCCTAAGCAAGACAGCCAATATATTGAAAATGTAATGATTAAAAAAAACACAAAGTGCTATGGGTGTGAATTTGGGGAAAGCCTTTCAATCCGAAAATTTTACAGAATACCTCAAAATAAACATTGTTGAAAACTTGTAGCACCAAATCAATGCAATTATAGTCCTGGGATAATTTACACCAGTGAACCCAAGAGTGTCCAAGGGGGCTTATGAGAATACTGTCAAAATAAACATGTCGAAACAGGTCCTAATATTTGCAATTCATTTATCTGAATGGCTCCACCAAAATTAAAGAATTTTTGTCACATAGAAAACCTTTCCCCAAAACTATGCTATGACTTTAAAAGCAACAGTATATCAAGGTATAATTCCCCTTTAAATAAATTACAAGGGGAGGGAGGGAGGGAGGGAGGGAGGGAGGGAGGGAGGGAGGGAGGGAGGGAGGGAGGGAGGGAGGGAGGGAGGGAGGGAGGGAGGGAGGGAGGGAGGGAGGGAGGGAGGGAGGGAGGGAGGGAGGGAGGGAGGGAGGGAGGGAGGGAGGGAGGGAGGGAGGGAAAATCGACAATGCGGCTTTAAGAAGAAAAACCCGGAAGTGCCACTACTGGCTTCATTCATAACTAATCGTACTGTACTCTCGTGCGATATTTGACTCATTAAATGCTCCACCGCAATTGTGTCGGATAAGATCCAGTTATTCGAATGGGGACCTTTTTTTTTGAGGTGCCGGTTATACGAAAGTTACAGTTGATCGGATCACGGATAAACAGGTTTTTACTGTAGATATTTGCAGCACTGTGTAGACATTCACCCTTTTGCATATAACATGTCTGAAAATATTGAACCTTATTTCATTGAAATACCAGTGACTACCTTTTGTATTCTCAGCATAAAACATTTCATGGTGTCCAGCGTAAAAACCTTGATTGTCCATTATTAAAGGGTGAGCTACAGACTAGCATTAATTTATTCAGTGAATTCTGTTTTCTTCGACTACGTGAAGAGCGGCTTTAATGTACCGCTGTTAAATTTGATGCTACAAACTGATGTTGAAGGGTCTATCATAGTGGGGTTGAAAACAGGTACAATGGGCAACATGTTCCTTTAAGTAAAATATTCTTTAACGTCAGCTATTTTAACTCACCATCATAAATGTCTCCGTCTTAAGCAAAAGTCAGTTCGATGTGCAGATAAGATAATAATAATCCTTGCATTTGATACAGTGCCTTATCATGCCTTTGAGACATCTCAAAGCACTTAACAGAATATACTGTAAAGTGAATTGACTGTGTCCAGTTCTGGAACCGAAACGTTGACTCACTTTCCTTTCTCCATGGATGCTGCCTGACCTGCTGAGTTTTCCCAGCAACTTTTGTTTGTGTTTCAGATTTCCAGCATCTATAGTATTTTGTGTTTTGTGACTGTGTATTTTGTGGGTGAAATGCAGCAGCCAATTGCCCACAGCAGTGTCCCACAAACAGTGACCAATTTTTTTTAAATTTTTTAAAAGATTTTCTTCAACACAGAAACATACAACTTTTTTGTGCCCCAAGGACAGACATGTCACACTTTTGCTGTGTTATAATCTTGAAAGTGTGTATTGAAGGAGTAGACGCAGAGGATGGTTAGAGTAGAGGCATTTCTAGGATTGATAAAAAATAATAATAATCCTTCCATTTGATAAAGCACCTTGTGTTGTTGAGATGTCTTAAAGCGCTTCATAGAATATACTGTAAAGTGTATTGACTGTTGTGTATTTTCTGGGTGAAATGCGATTGATAACATTTGTAAACTCAGGAACATCCATTATTTCTCTACAGATGGTCAGTAAACCTTGGCATTCCAAGAGGAGATTTTGTTTTACAAAAAGATGTTGAGCGATAAGGTCAGCTCTTTGAAATGTCTGAACCTCACCCTTCCCAAACCATGTTTCTTATTGGTACAAACTTTGGAAAGAATGTTTTGGTCGCATGAAAAGATGGAAATTTCCATTCTAAATGTTTTGAGTCACTTGGTAGCTAATGTTTCTATCATGATCGCTCCCCATTCTGCCGTGTATCTTGAAGTTTGGCTGATTAAACATTCAGATCTAAGCAGTCAACATTCCTAGGATGAACCCTCCATTTTATCTGCAAATTCCATGGTGCTTAGAACTGCAGCCTCAATTACCCTTGTATTGGAAACACAAGTGCTGCCCAGCGCTGGAAACAATAGGATTTGTACCCACTGACAAGCACAGGTGACCACAACAATATGCCAATTAAATGATACACTATACCTGTGCAAGATCTATCAATCTGCTAGTGAGCTGTTTCATCTTGTAAAATCGATGGACGGGCTTTCAGCCTCTTTGCCCCCTCACTCTGGAACTCCATTCCACAGTCTCTTCACCTTGTTTCCTCCCTATCCTCCTTCAAGGCCAGTCTCAAGACCCTTCTCTTCGATTGTGCCTTCTGCTGCACTCTCAACTCTCTCCCTCCCTTCCTAACTCTCTCCCGCCCCACCCCCCTACCCTGCCCCTCTTCCCTGCTGAAAGTGTTGCTTGTTTCAAGAATAAATTAGGTGGATGTTTGCTAGAAAATAATATCACGGGATACGGTATATAGTTCAGGATAGGATATATTAAGCATCTACCAGGATAGTGGAAGGCGAACTAGATTGGCCTCGGCCTTCCTTCGCCTAACTTATTCCTATGTTCTTTTGTTCTTATGCAATGCTTTTTCTTTTCTGTTGTTGTCACTCGTGGAATTGGCTGTAAAATGTTGTTATTAGTACTCTGGTCCAAAGTGCAATAAAACGTTGTTGACCCAGTAAGTCTTTGGAGTTGCACCTAATGTTCAGAGCTATTGTGCAGGAGGTTGACAGAGATGGAGACACAAGTCACATCATAAGGTGGAAAAGCTAGAGAGCATGAAATCTGAATGGAACAGCACACTGGAATGAGCTAATAAAATACTGGCAGGGTAGATCACTCAGTACTCCAATCTTGGGATATTCTTCCCCATAGCCATAGCCTTATTCCTCCATTGCTGAGGCCTTACTGAGCTCCCTAACTAACCTATTCGATAGCCCCTCACATGCTGGGTTGTGATCAGCTGCACCGTGTTTCGCTTGGTGGAAGTCCTAGAGAGGATGTGCATCTTCTGTAGAGGATTTGAGAGCAACTAAACCAAATGGCATGACAAAAATTTAACAGATATTAATTCTGGATCAAATTTTCTATCCTTTCCCAGGTAGCAAGCCCATGTGGGGCCCATATGGGCATGCTACCTAGGTTCATTTAAATTTGGAGGTGCATTTTGAAGAGGATGGAAATAAAAAACAGAAATCCCAAGATTGTGGAGCCTAAATGAATGACACAATAAAAGGAAAAGATTATACTGTCAATGGAAGATGGTATGGAGAGGGTATTGTGGTATGATGTAATCAAATGGGTCTTCTTTATCCAACCATCTCTTGTGATCTACATAAAGTGAGATGAGCAATTGAGAGGTTGAAGAGAGTTAGTGTAGTCAGAGATTGGTGAAACTGATGGGTTCCTGGTGCAATCCTTTATATTGGAGGTGGATTGTTCTCTGAATATGAAAAGTTGCTATAGCAACTTATATAAATGAAATTTGTTGTTGTTGTTGTGAATTTCTGTACAGTGAGGAATTAAGAGTGATCATTTCGTTACCTGAGCAATCCTTTATGGATGCATTGAATTGTTATCAAATTGTGTTATAAATATTTCAACGTGTAATAAATCTATTCCAGACAAAATCTTCATTTTCACAACTGCCAGCAGCAATCCCCAATCCCAGAACGGCTGTACCTTATGAAAGCACTAATACCAGCGATTGACTGGAACTACACACCAGGCAATATGATGAAATCGGATTCTGATATTGTTAAAGAATAAGATAGTGTCAATTCATGTAAAATTAGCGAGGAATACATATCCCAAAGACAATAAGAATAATCCTGTGGTTATTTACAGCAATAAAACGTGTGCACCACTTCAAATCCCACAAATATGGGGCAGGTATGAACAATTAACGGGTCACGGCAAACCGTATTTTAGCAATCCTCCAGACACTTAATATTGGTAACATGAAATAAGCCTCTTTAAGTGAGGCAACTTGACCTGTTCACCAAAGCAGCGGATACTACATGAGGACCAAATATCAAACAGTATATGATATTAAAGCTGTACGTGAGCTGTGAAAGGCAATGGAACTGATGTGCATGATTTGTATATTTCCTTGCTGACACTGATGCACAATTCAGTGACATTATTTTTGAAGCATATAAATATTAATCTGGCGGGTAAAATAATTTTCTTTATGGAAGGACGGTCGCACATGTAGCAATTCATGCAACAAACAGCATTGATCAGATTACGTTCATTTGATTTTTGAAATGATATTTACTTTGGTATGAAAACTGCAGTATTGCCTTTTTCTTTCCCTCCCCCCCTCCTCCCCACTCCGCCCCCGTGCTAAAAAAACAGAAGAGTGAGTTCAGATAAATTGGTGTAGAGTTTCTCAGCCTCAGTGGTGTTCCCCAGGTACCCTTCCATAACCAAATGCTTTAGAATAAGTAATCGAAATAAACCTTTAGCCGATCACTAGGGAGCCTTTACACACTGGTTTCGATTGGAAGCAGAGTGCAGCCCAGTGTGCAGGAGGTGTTTGTAAGCGTTTCTAATGGCATTTTGATGTACACGTACAAAATTGATGTCGGAAGGATCATTGTGAAGTCCCAAACAGTGGAATATTGAGGACATTTTCAGGTGGCAGTCAGATTCTGGCTAGATGATCCCAGTATATTTTCTCATGTCACAGTTGATTAGCTTCACAGGGGAAGTGGAAATAGTGGGGGGAGCAGAGAGAAAAGCTCTCTATTATTATGCTCTACCATATCAGTCTCTTTGATACAACATTAGTTTTTTTGGCCATTGCTGTTAAAGCTGCTCCTGTTGGGAGAGTTATGACGCAGAAGCTGTTTTCACAGCTTGGATGACCTTCAGAATAATTAGAAGCGATGAGAACTACTTTTTTTATTCCTCCAGCATCCCTGATATAATGAACAGAAATGTTCTTTTTATTCCCTGCATTATACTGCAGTTGTCAGTTCAGGCGCTTGGCTGTAATTTTGTTCTTCTTTAGCAAGGGCTGTAACACTGGCTCACCCAACGCTACCTTTGTAAGTGAGTTATTGAACTATGGTGGCAATGTGCTTTGCCTTGTGTGCTATGGACGCTAGACTTTTAAAATACGTTTGTTTTGCTTGATAAACAGCACAGGAGCGCAGGTAAAATCAAGCTTGTATATCGGAAATTCTGATTTATTGGATTTATTCTGATTTATTGGAGGGAGATCAACAAAAAGTAACACTCAATAAAATTTATTTTTGAAAACCTTCATGTTCAAGTGATAATTATCATTATGAAATTGTTGTTAACTATAGAAAGACTCATACTCCAGTCAAGTACAGATGAACTAGTATTTTAATAGCCAACTCTATTTCAGTATTGTGGTGAGCCATTGTCAGTGGTTGAATTCTACAGATGAGAATTGCTGACACAATGCCCAATGGGCTGAGCTTGGGTCTGTGGTGCTGTTTACACTGCAAGGAAAGTCATCAGCACCACCCAGTCACACACCCCAAGCACACAATTGTCTGACAGGGAATCATGCCATGGGTAACACACAGCGTAAAGACACTAAAGGCAAACAATACTGAGCCCCACCACTTGGGAGCACAGTTTCCATCGTTCATTAATCAATCACGTGCAATAATTGCAATAATCAAGGTGGCTGTCGGTCACTGCTAATCCAGCTGTTTGGTTACCTCAACCTCATATCAGCAATGGACTGTTGTCATGGATACAGCACCTAAAAGGTCCCAGTACTGACTCTGTCAAAGTATATAGCAACCTATTCCCTTATATTATATTAAATGTGACATTTGGAGCTGGTCAGGCATGGACGGCGTCATTTTATTTTCATTCTCCCTCTTAAACCCTTGGCTCATCTGACTCGAGATTAAGGACAATATGTTTGGAAATGAATAGTTGAACTGTGGCTTCTGAAAACCCAGATGTGCTACTGTCACTGCCGGCCACAATCCCACCCAGACTCAGCCTGTAAAACCAATCGCTCTTTACGGTTAAGATTGCTCAAAGAATTGTGGAACAATTCTTAAATGTAGTCTTAATCTGGAAATTGATCATCAAATTATCAATCTTCCAAATTAACTTGAAACTAAAAATAAATACCACAATTATCTAAACCAATGCTAAAATGATCTTACTGGTGAAGACTCTGAGATTTCAGATTGTGCATATTAATAATAATAATAATCCTTGCATCGATATAGCATCCTATCACATCATTGAGACGTCTCAAAGCACTTCACGGAATGTATTGTAAAGTGAATTGACTGATTGTATATTTCGTAGCCGAAATGTGGCAGCTAATTGCGTATTGTTTTGCATTCGCACTTTGTAGTCTGGAAGTGAATGGAAGTACATCTTGTAAGTAACGTGATGTTAATTAAATGAGCGGCTGGATTCCTACTTCTGAATCCTCATTGCAATGGTTGAGAGGGTATGGGGGCTGTTAACAAAATAAGTAAGAAAGTTATTATCTGTTTAACACTGTTAAAGACATGGTCAAACATCTAATTCTTCAGTAACATCAGAAAATGGCCCTTGAATGTGTTTTTGACCCTTTTAAAGAGCAGACCTTTTGGAACTGAACCAGAATCCCTTGGATTGCAAGTGCAATATAAATATGGCATTCGTTTTTAACCAAAGTAAATGAACTGTTCAGGTATTTTTATTAGTTTAGGGTTTCTTGTAAGTTTTGTTGTGTCACAAAACAACACGGGAAACTTTATTTCTGACAGAATTTAAGATTCAATGATCCTGATGAAACTAAATGATAGATTGTGCTAACCAGGCATACAAGTGATCTTTTATAGTGAACAAGAAACATGAAAAAATTGTGAATTGCCTGGAATCATTTTCATGATTCACATGTTCCAAAACCTTCAAGTGCAGTTGGTTCCAGGACCATTTGGTCTCATCCTTGATGTAGCTGAAGCTGTTTCTGTGCAACAGCAATAAGCACAGTTCTTAAGAATTTTTTGTGCTCCATGCATTATACCGAAATGAAAATTTGCAGGTGTATAATAATACAGTAATAATAATCATCATCATCTTTGCATTCGATATAGCGCTTTTCACATCTTCTAGACGTCTCAAAGCGCTTCACAGAATATACTGTAAAGCGAATTGACTGTATATTTGTGGGTGAAACATGACAGCCATTTGCGCACAGCAGTGTCCCTCAAACAGTCGTGGATTGAAATGACCAATTTTTTTTGGAGAGATTATTTTTAGGCGTGTGGAGTAAGGAAACTTGCCCAAGGTTTTGCCCTGCATGGAAATGAGGCTTGTATCCTATGAGGATACAGGCAGCAGAATTTTGGATGAGTAATATCATCTATTAGCAGAAGCCGTGATATATGGGAGATCATTTTAAAGGAGTTCTCTGAACGCAAACTAAAAATCTGCACTTTTATAGCTTCAAGCTGCTTTGAACGTGCTATTTTCTATATTTTGTAAATGTTGATGTCTCCTTTGTCTCTCTTTAATTTGATGTCTGGCTAATGATTCCTCTACAGTTCAATCAGCCGGCCCCAGAGCCTGTGAAATGTTGTGGCAAATGAGATTTCATTATCAAAGCTTCCACTGTACATCAAAGGATGGATGAAAATACTATCTTAAGAGTTAGTACAAATTTATCTTCATATGCTTGGCATTATAATGATACCATTGTGCTCAGTGTGTTGTAAATAGTTTACTGGGGCACAGAAATACTATGATACAAAGTGCCAGATATATTTGTTTAACCAAGCATTTTCACCAGATGATTATTCTGTTATGTTAAACAAGGAGTGAACAGTAATTGATGCTTTATTTGGGGTTAGGTTTTCTAAAAGCAAAGCTTGCTGCAGTAAAATGTGAAACATGTTCAACATTCATTTTTAAGAAAAGGCAAAGGAAGTAGCAAATAGCAACGTACTGAAATTCAGTACTGTATGTTAGAGATATTGGCTGTAATTTTGCTAAATTTCTTAATAGAGAATTTCTTATTAAGGTGTATGTTATTCATGAGATCTTTAAGGTTCACCTGAAGACCAGGCAGACAGGACTTATACTTAACATCTCTACTGAAAGCCTTTACCGCAAAAACTTGCAGAATATCCTCAGGAAGGGGAGAATATGAGTTGCAGCCCTGCCATGGAACCTGAACCCAAAACTTTCTGATACAGAGATGAGCTTGCCACCAACAGAGTGAATGATGACTACTGGGAAATTACCTACAGAAATATGACCCCCATCCAAGTGGAGATCGCTTGGGTCAATGGGAATTCTAACAGGATTTTTTTTAAATTGAGAAACGCCACAATTAAGAGCCCTTGAAATTTTCTTCAGTTAGTGCCATGCCTGTAATAATGTCTCAATGAGCTAGTTGAACTACACAGCTGAACACTCAGGCATATTAATGCTGAAATGGCTGAATGATAAAATATTGTGAAAGTCCTGGTAGACAATACAGTTGAGAGACACACTAAAATGTTTTGTAGAAGAAGCTTTCACATCAGTCATCAGAGACTAGATTTGAAGAAAAACCATCAGGTATTTGTGCCAGAAAAGTTCCACAAAATGAATGTCCAATTTAGCTGGAAAATTGTTGTTCATAATATCATAGGGCATCTATCTTTAGGGCATCCAATCTTTAACGCTCTCCTAAATAACAACCTGACGGAACCTAGTCATGTCACCTTAAAAAATGAAACGCTTCTCCAGTAAGGGGAGTCCATGCATCCCAGTCTTGACTTGAGACCTGAACCCACAAGTATCTGACGCTTGAGAAAAAAAGTCACCAACTGAGAAACTTAATATAGTTGTTCTGATCTAAGGAAACACTAATGCGCAAGTAGGACAATGCAAAGTGCAAAATTCTCCATAGGTCTACTATCAAACCATACTCAGAGCCATAGCAGGCTTCTTGTTAGACATGAGGACCGCATAGTTACACATAATGAAATATTGGAAAGTGATGTGGGCCATGTGGTTGAGGTCAACATATGGATGGGAGAGGACACCTCCCATATGATTAATGAAATGAAACAGACATCGTGTGCACTGCCCTCTGCTATGGCAGACAAGGCAATACCAGTGGGAACCCTACTTACGCAGGAAATAGATTAAATCCAAACATAATAACAACAATAATAATAATAATCATCCTTGCATTTGAAGTAGCGCGTTTCACATCTTCTAGATGGCTCAAAGAGCTTCACAGAATATACAGTAAAAGCCCGTTTATCTGGCACCCTCAGGACTTGGCCAACGCCGGTTAAAGCGCCTGCTGGATATTCGGCCGAAAACGCAAAAAAAAAAAAAAAAAAAATTTCAATGCATTTTTCCGGATAAATTCCGGTTAATCGAATGCAGACCTTTTTTTACGATGCTTGTTATACAGAAGTTATGGTTGATCAGGTGCCGGATAAACGGGCTTTTACTGTACTGCACTTGACTGTATATTTGTGGGTGAAACACTGCAGCCATTTTGCACACAGCAGTGTCCCACAAACAGTAGTGGATTGAATGACCAAACTATCATTGTTTTATTTTGCTTCAGAGATTATTATCAGGTGGGTGGAGTAAGGAAACTTGCCCAAGTTTCGCCCTATCAGGAATCAAACCAAGATCTCTCGATTGCGAGACAAGTGCTCTAATCACTGAGCTACTCCTATGGGTTAAGAGATGGCAGTGGATTATAGTGTAGATAAATGTGAGGTAAACATGTACAGAAGAAAAAAGATGTTGGTGTAACTGTTGATTATTCACTGAAGGTTTGCAGTCAGTGTGAAGCTGTTAACAACAAACTTAATTAAATATTAGTTTATGTTCCTAGGGGATTTCATTGAGAGTTGAAACAAACTATTGTAATCTTCTCAGCTTGTCTTTATAAACCTTCTCCATTTGTCCTTACAAACTGCTCCCTTTCAACATCCCCCAGATGTTGGGGGATGACAAAAGGTCATCGATCGATCTGAAACTTTAACTCACTTTCCTCTCTCCATAGATGCTGCCCTAGCTACTGAGTGTTCAGCAGGTCAGGGAGCATCTGTGGGGAGAGAGGAAAGTGCAAGTCGTTGTAAATGCAAGTTGTTGTTGTTGTTCATTTCAGATTTTCAGCACCTGCAGTATTTTGCCTTTTGTAAACTTCTCAGGTTCAGCCAGAAATGACGTTGATGGCTCTCTTGGATGTATGATACCATGTTTTGAAGAGAGGTATAAGCTGAAGTTGGTTTTGTGCATAGCAAAAAAGGATTGAGGGCGACATGATTAGGATCATTCAAATATCGAGGGGAATGGACAGTATAGATGGAAATAAAAATCTACAGATGCTGGAATTCTTTAGTAAAAACAGTAAGTCTAAAAATTGGTAGAAAAGAAACATTAACATTTTGGATAGCTTTGATTTGAATTTTGGCCTTCATCAGAGCTGAAACCATGCGTTTTGAGTCAAAATCCTCTCCCTCCCAACATTCCCCAGTTCTGACGAAGTGTTGTGGACCCGAAACTTTCCTTTCCCCATGGATGCTGCCTGACCTGCTGAGTTTTCCCAGCAACTTCTGGTTTTGTTTCTCTTCAACCATTGTTTCATGTGCTTTTGTTTCCTTAATGCGAAACACACTAATCTCCAGTAATTTTAGAAACATGTACTTGAATGAATGTCACTTTGGCACTGTTGTGCCGCACCATCAGGCGAGAGGGGACAATACTTCCACTGACAAACAGATTATTGGAGTGGCTCTTTGCGTTCCACTCCAATGCAATGGAAACTGGGAGCTACCTGAAGCATTTGAGACCCGAACAGACCAAATCCCAGTCTGTCTGTCAGTGACACGCTGACTTTCCCTGGAGAGTATGTTTCACCTGTCTTAGTCATATTGGCGTGGGCAGAAAAGAGAGGAGGAGGGGCAGGTCCCTTCCTGCTTTACTGAAGTATGGCTTCTGGTTGATCAACCGAGGAATTGTATTGATGGTGTCAATGGAAATGTCACCGGGACAAAGCAAGTGGCTCGCTCAACCAAGGAAGATTGGGTGGGGAAGAAAATACAGAAATAAGAAAGAGGTGAAGTAGAAATGCAAAGAACAATGTTTAAACCAGTCACTCCTGCAGTGAAACTGTCATCAATAGGAGTCAATGGGAAGATTTTTTCAGCTGAAGTTGAGATAAACATATTTAATCTTTCTATTACAGCCTCCTGCACCAAAAGTTAGCAGCGATCGAAAAGCAAACTTCCACTGAATAGGATAAATACACTATGCACCGTTTCTAAATATGCAGGAAATTAAAGCAGGTTCTGATTTAGACTCTTCAGTGATAGGGATAATACAATCAAGTTAGCAAATTATCTTGTTTTATAAAATTGACAGAAAGTAATACGCAACTTACATTACAATGAACATTACATTAAAAGGATCAACGAATCCATAATAGCAAGTGCATTGTAATATTTTAGGACCTTGAACAAGATCAAAGCCAACAGATATATTTCTGTGTATTTCTGATATATACCTGTTTGACAATGCAACACAAAGGAGGAAAGGCTTTTACCAGGTTTTTGAAAGCACGCATTAATTCCTGTAATGAGGATTTTTTTTGCAGTCCTTTGGAAAAATGGGCATCCATTCCTTTTCAGATTGCCAGCTACAAATAGCATCTAAGTGCTGTGCACTCAGGTATCATTAAACCCAATCTTCCACACAGAAGCAAACTCTTCATCATGACTTCTTTCCTTCTTATATTACCTGTGCTTTTAGTCGCAGTCAATAATCCTTCACACTCAATTCTTTTACGATAAAAATAACAGCAAAGAACGCGATCTGCCAAAAGTTACACCTCTGCCCAAAACAAGAGGAACAGATAGAGCGGTCACTCAGGCTTTTATCAGAGGTGATTCAACTGATAGCGACCATAATAAGAGCTAACATTAGCAAACATTTATATAGGTATAAAAGGTTAATCAAGGGCAATCAATATTGATTTGAAAAGGACAGATTCTGTTTGACCAATTTAGTCAATATTTAGAAGGAAAAGAAAATATTTTGTATATTTATTATAAGTAAATAAATGAAAAGAGTTGGTGTAATACATGTGTACCATCAGATAGTTGTGCCATAAAATGTGCTCTTTTATGAAGATTAAAGACCCAGGTACTGCATTATAATAAATAAAGTAATCCTTGCATTTGATATTGTATATTTCACACCAGGAGGATTTCAACAAAGTGATTTACAGGATTTACTACAAGTGACAGTTTTTGGAGATGAATGTGGCAGCCACCGCAATATACCCAAAACAGCAGTACTTAAATGACCAATTGTGTCTGGGGGATTGTTGGGCAGGAGACTGGAAGAAACTCACAGTCTGCATCTGTTGCCAAGTTGCTCGGAGCAATCAGATATGCCTCAGCTTTAAAAAATAACATTGTAAGAATCGTTGCATTTGATATAGTACATAAAGGCAATACACACAAATGAACTGCTATCATGTGTATTGTCCACATTTTCATGCACAAACAAGTGAGCCAATGGTTTGCACAGCCAGGTCCTACAGTAATGAAGCGATTGATTAAATTAGCTAGAGGATTGTAGGCCAGGATCACAGGAGAAATTTCCTTCTCATTTTGAATAGTGTCACGGGATATTTAACAGTTACTTACGTCGGCAGATTTCGTTTTGACCTCTCACCTGAAGCCAAACATCTCTGACTTCTGACCATGAACCACTCCCTCAGTAACACATTTTAGATCCAATCAATCTAAAATAAAATGCGGGATTGCTAACAGCACCTTGGGACGTCCCCCCGAAGTGAAAGGCGCTATACAAATGTAATTTTGTTGTTGCTAATGTTGGAGCGTCAGCCTAAACTATGAATTCAAATTGACGATTAAACTGAATTAAACTGATGCTTTGGCCAAACCAAACCATCAGGAACTCAAACTTATTTTGGATCATTTTAGTTCCAGCCAATCTAAAACAAAATATGGATTGATAACAGAATTATTTTATGTGAAAATGAAACTTCCTTCCAGATATGTAATCACTTGCAGGAACTCCATTCCAACATGATCAACTTCCAGAGTGCAGTTCCCATTGGACTGACGAGACTACTCACAGGAATGGGATTCCCATTGAAAAGCCAATATTTTAGATCCCATTGTTAATGCCATAGGTCACTGGAGCTCCATGGTATCCAGAGTCAATATCAATTGTGGAGCCCTGTAGCTCACTGGTTAGAGCACTCGCCCCAGCAGGGCGAAACTTTGGGCAAGTTTCCTTACTCCACAGACCTGATAATAATCCCTCAAGAAAAAACACAGGAATACACAGGATTGGTCACTTCTATCCATGACTGTTTGTGGGACACTGCTGTGCGCAATTGACTGCTGCGTTTCGTTCGCATAAATGCAGTCAATTCACTTTACAGTATATCCTGTGAAGCGCTTTGAGATGTCCAAAAGACATGAAAAGCATTATATCAAATGCAAGGATTATTATTATTATATCAGGTCCAGGGTTGCCCCAGCTTCTATTCGCAACCTTGCTTATTGCAAACTGCAGTGCTGTTTTGGAGATCCATTCTGCATTGACCACAAATTTCTCACAGCTAAGTTAATTATAACAACACCAATAATAACAACGCATTTTTATAGCGCCCTTCGTGCAGATAGTGTCTCAGAGCACAGAATTACACTCCTAGCCCCTGCTCTCAGCCCAACTGAGTAAGTGAGCTTGAAGCTCTCGAAGCTAATTCTTCAATCTTTCAATGCATTTGGTATGTTTGCCTGTTTTACTCACTGTCGACCAGGCTGCAGAAGATGTCAACGCAGCAAGTTTTCCAACAAAGTCGTTACAAAGGGCCATTGAGCAAAATGCCATCCAAATGTATTGCAAAATCAATATTGGGGTGGGGGGGGGAATTTGCGGGACGTGTGGGTTCAACAAGAGTCCTCAATAAGGAAAGCAAGTGTGGTGGAAGTAGAGCGGAGAGTGGGAAGAATAAAGTTACAGAGGAAGAGAATGAAAAAGTCAATTTCTCTTTGTGATTGGAATTTATTGGGGCTGATTTATGATATTCGCAATGGCTTTCCGTTTCCCATCACTGCACCGTTGGGTGTAAAGTAGTTTTGCTCCTGGCAGTGTAAATGCAGCATAAAAACTATCAATCTTTTCTCAGACTATCCGTTAATTGATCCCAATCTGCCTGATATTTTGAATCTCTTTTCTACTCACCAGCAAAGCCACATAGCTTCACGCCATCAACAAATGTTATGTTAGTCCTGCAAGTTCTCAGCTCCGTATCATTCCCAAATAGACTAAACAGCAGGAAACTCAAAGCTGATGCATGTGGAAGTTCACTGCTTACCGAATTCGCTTTTTATCTCCAATTTCTGTCTCCCGTTGCGAAGCCAATTTTCAATCCTTCTGAATGAAATATCGTCTGTTCCACTGGCCTTAACATTTATACAGCATCATTTTACATAAATGATATGTCATTTATATTGCACCACTTTACATTAAAGAACCTCTCAGTGATTAACAATGTGAGGCAATGAACACCGAATAAGAAATTAGATGGTGTTAGAGGGTTCAAACATCCATTCTATAGATGACTGAGGGCACAGACAGCCATAACAACAACTTGTATTTATATAGTGCCTTTATGAAAGGTAATGTCTCAGAGCACTGGACAAATATAGGAAGTTGGACATCACATAATATAGGACATTATCCAACTCCAGGATAATCCTGGAAGCGAAGGACAACCACCGCCTCCTCTTCGCCACCACCAACCAGCTCCCCCCCCCCCCCCCCCCCCCCCCCCCGCGTCTCGCTTCGCAGATCCTCTCCTCAAACGAACGTTGCGAGGAAATGTTGGACTTCCTCGAGTCCAAAATAGAGAGAATCCGCTCTGTGGTTTCGTCCCCCCACCTCTCCTCCACCTCCGCCCCTCCATCCGTTATTTCAACCCCCACCCACCCCCCCCTTTCATACCTTCATCCCCACCTCCCCGTCTTCAGTCACAAAAATAATCACCTCCGTGAAACCCACCATGTGTTCATTGGACCCCATCCCCATCCCCCTCCTCCGCACCTAGCTCCATTTGTTAGCCCCGCTCATTTATGACACCATCAGCCTTTCCCTCTCCTCAGGCACTGTCCCTACCTCCCTTAAAACAGCTACCATCACCCCAGTCCTGAAGAAACCCTCCCTTGATGCGTCGCAACCATCAAGCTACCGACTCATCTCCAACCTCCCGTTTTTTATCTAAGGTCCTTGAAAGAGTGGTTGCCTCCCAGCTCCACTCTTTCCTTTCAACTCACTCACTCCTTGAACCCCTCCAATCAGGTTTCCGCCAAATTCACAGCATGGAAACTGCCCTGGTTAAGGTTACAAACGACATCCTAACTGCCTGCGACCAGGGCTCCCTCTGCCTCCTCGTCCTCCTTGACCTGTCTGCTGCGTTCGCCACAGTCGATCACACCATCCTCCTCCAACCTCTTTCCTCCCACCTCAACCTTCAAGGCACAGTCCTTGACTGGTTCCATTCCTACCTGACCCACCGCCTACATTTTGTATCTTCCAACGGTTTTTCCTCAAACCCCCGCACAGTTTCTCATGGCGTTCCCCAGGGCTCTGTCCTCGGCCCCCTCCTTTTCACCATTTATATGCTCCCTCTGGGCGATGTCATCCACAAACATGGGGTAAATTTCCACATGTATGCGGACGACACCCAGCTGTACCTTTCTGCCTCATCCCTCAACCCCCAGACCATCGATGCTCTGACAGCATGTCTGTCCGACATTGAGTCCTGGATGAGGGACAACTTCCTCCAATTGAACGTGAGTAAGACCGAGGCCCTCCTGATCGGCTCAAGCCAGCGCCTCCGCACATCGGGCGCTGCCAGCCTCAACATCCAAGGCTGTACTCTCCACCTCACAAAGCCAGTCAGGAATCTCGGCATCACGTTCGACCATAAACTCTCCTTCCTCCCCCACATCCGTGCTTTGACCGGCACCGCTTATATCCACCTACGCAACATTGCCAGGCTCCGCAATTATCTTACCCCCCACGCTGCCGAAACACTCGTGCAGCGTACATCACCTCATGGCTGGACTACGGAAACTCTCTCCTCGTCGGCCTCCCCAGCTCCTCCATTCATAGGCTGCAGGTCATCCAAAACTCTGCAGCCCATGTATTATCCCGCACCTGCCTCCGCGACCATATAACCCCCACCCTCGCCCGTCTCCACTGGCTCCCCATCCTCCAGAGGATCGAGTTCAAGATCCTCGTCCTCACCTACAAGGCCTTACACGGCCTTGCCCCGCCCTATTTAACCAATCTACTTTCCCCCTACACGCCCTCCGTTCAGCAGGACTTGGCCTGCTCCAAGCCCCCCGCCCGAACCGCCCCACCATCGGAGGCCGGGCCTTCAGTTTCTCCGCTCCCACCCTATGGAATGCCATCCCCCAATCCCTCCACCTTGTTTCTTCCCTTTCCTCTTTCAAGGCCGGTTTGAAGACTTTCCTCTTCGACCGTGCCTTCTGTTCCCCCCCAAATTTTTCGACCTCCCCTACGTGTTTCACCCCTTCTCGAACACTCCCCTCCCAGCTCGGGTCACACGCCTCCTGTGGAGCGCCTTGGGACGTCCTCCCGACGTGAAAGGCGCTTTATAAGTTTAAGTTGTTATTGTTGTTGTTGTTATCAAGTAAGAGAGGGGGTCAGGGATGGCCAGGGATTGAGGTGATTAGAGGAGCAGTCAAAAGGTAGATTTTAACTCATGACTTAAATACAGATACAGAGGGTGTGAGCTGAGGGGGCATAGGGGAAAATAAATGGAGGGATAAAGGCAGATTAGTGCAATAAGGAAGTGTTAGGATATGAAAGGATTTACACGGATGGCGAGGATCTTGCAATCAAAATATCAGTGGATCTGGAATTGAGTATCAGCAGAAAAATAGGTCCACCGTCCTGCAGTGTTTGCTGATGATGTTGCCAAGTGGGAGCATATAGGTCGAGGAAAAGGTAAAGCCCTAAGGCATTCCACAGGTGACCATGTGAGAAACCGTTTGAGGTGGTGGAGGTGGTAGAATTTGAACCTGACCGACCACCTCATTCTTTAGATGATTTTTATCTTCTGTCCAAAGGTATCATTTGAACACCTCACCCTTTGTCATCCCTCCCATCTCTACCTTAAAATTATCTTTGTTTACCAACCCCCCAAATACTCCGACACCTTCATCTCCAACATCTCCTGTGGCTCAGTGGTTAGAGCACTTGTCTTGCACGCTGGGGAGACCAAGCTTGTGAGACCTGTGTTTGAATCCAGGCATGTCAGGGCGAAACCTTGGGCAAGTTTCCTTACTCCACACGCCTAATAATAATCCGTCCAAAAACACCACAATAATAAAATTGGTCATTTCAATCCACGCCTGTGTGTGGGGGACACTGCTGTGCACAATTGGCTGCCACGATTTGCCCACAAATATACATTCAATTCACTTTACAGTATATTCTGTGAAGCGCTTTGGGACGTCGATCAGATGTGAAAAGCGCTATATCAAATGCAAGGATTATTATTATTGTTATTATTATTATCTCCACCCTCCTAGCTTCCCTCTGCCTCTGCTCTAATCATCTCATCATCCTCAGTGATTTCAAAATCCACTTCACCTCCTCTTGCTCCACCGCCTTGGATTTCCTCTCCCTCCTCCTCTCTCAACCCTCCACATCCATTCCACCACCCAAGTTCATGGCCAACCACTTGACCTGGTGATCCCCTGGGACCTCAGTGTCTGGGATGTCACCATCACTGACAAGGCCATCTCTGACCATCGTTTCACCTTCTTCAACCCCTCCTGTCCCTCTCTCCATTGCCTCCAAACCTACCACCATCTCTATCGCCCATGGAAGAAGATCTCCCTACAATCCCTTTCCACTACCTTGGAGTCCTCTGAACTTCTCCCTCTCTGGCCCACATCCCACACCAATCCATCCTTTGCACTTACACTCCCCCACAACACCCTCTCCACTACACTTGTCGACCTTGCCCCTTCACCTCTCGAATCACCTCCTACTCTTGAACCTCACCCATCCACCTCCGTTCGCTCAAGGGCCAAGTACAGGCTGTTAAACGCACTTGGCTGAAATCCGTTCTAACGGTCCACCGACATATTTGGCTAGACTGCATCAAAACCTACCGCTCCACTTTGGCCTCCACTAATTCATCCTTCTACTCCAGGATAATCCTGAAGGTGGAGGACAACTCTAGGCTCTTGTTTTCCATGACAAAATGGTCCTCTGCCCTCCCCACCATGCCTCACAGATGCTTTCCTCCAATTCCCACTGCGAAGAGATGCTGGATTTCCTCGAGTCCCAAATCAATCCGCTCCTCCTCCCCAGCTCCCTCCAACACTCCTACCCATCCCTCCTTCTATACCTTTGAACCTGTCTCCCCATCCTCTGTCATCACCACCATATCCTCCATGAAGCCAACCACCTGCTCCCTGGACCCCATCCCCACCCCTCTCCTTACCTCCCAGCTCCACCTCCTTGCCCCACCACAGGCCAACACAATCAACCCATCCCTTTCACCTGGCATTGTTCCCATCCCCTTCAAAACAACCACTATCACCACCATCCTTAAGAAACGTTCCCTCGATGCGTTGCAGCTTTCAGGTTACCTGCCCATCTCCTACATACCTTTTCTGTCAAAGGTCCTTGAAAGAGTCAATGCCTCCCAGCTTCACTCCTTCCTTTCATCCCACGAGCCCCTCCCATCAGGATTCCGTGCTGCCCACAGCACAGAAACCGCTCTGATCAAGATGACAAACCATTTGCTCAGGGCTCTGTCCTTGGTCCCCTCCTCTTCACCCTCCCCTCGGTGACATCATCTGCACACATGTATGTGGATGACACCGAACTCTACCTTCCTACTTCCATCCTCAACTTCAGGACTACCAGCACCCTGACTGCCTCTCTATGATATGGAGTGTTGGATGAGGGACAACTGTCTCCAGTTGAAAGTTCGCAAGACTGAGGCCCTCCTGATTGACTCAAGTCATTGCCTCAGCACCTCAGGTGCTGGCAGCATCAGCATCCAAGGCTACACTCTCAAAGCTAGTCAGGAACCTGGGTGTCTTGTTTAACCCCGAACTGTCCTTTCTCCCCCACAACCGTGCCATGACCAGTACTTCCACCACTTACACAACATTGCCAGACTCCACCATTGCCTCACCCCTCAGGCTTCTGAAACCTTTGTCCACGCATCTGTCACATCAAGGCTAGGCTATGAAAACTCCCTCTTCATCGGCCTTCCCGTCTCTTCCCTTCACAAACTGCAGATCTTCCAGAACTCTGCAGTTTATGTCCTCTCCCACACTAAGCTCCGCGACCACATCAATCCCACCCTCGCCTGGCTCCATTAGCTCCCCATCCCTCAGAGGATTGAATTCAAGATCCTCGTGTTCACTTTCAAGGACATTCGCGGCCTTACCCCCTCCTATCTCTCCGACCTGCTATGCTCTATCATCCTCCCCACCCCTTCCATTCAGTAGGCTCCAGTCTGCTCCATATCCTCCACCAACCCACCCAACCATCGGTGGATGGATTTTCAGCCTCTCTGCCCCCACACCCTAGAACTCCATCCCACAGTCACTTCACCTCGCTTCCTCCCTTGCCTCCTTCAAGGCCGGTCTCAAGGTCTTCCTCTTCAAACCTCCTCAAGATCCTCCTCTGCTGCCCTCCCAACTCTCTCCCTCCCATCCCAGCTTTCTCCCTCCCCTCAACTCTACCCTGCCCCTCCCCCTTGTTCAGGTCCCAACATGACTGTTCAGCACTTTGGGATGTTCTCCTGATGCGAAAGGCACTCTAAATATGTAAATTTGTTGTTGTTGTTGTTGGTTGTATCTTTTTGATTATAGATATCAGACTATCAGGCTGTAATTGACGGATTTTTCTTTACTCCTGAATACTCAGTTACCTTTTGGTATCTTCTGCTACTACTGCAGCATCGGTGAAGCTCCTAAAAATATCAGCAGAGCATTACTAATTTACACCTTCAATTCCATAACCATTTGAAGATGAATCCAATTTAGCCCAAATGCCTTGCAGATGTTTACATCCTTCAAATTTCTGTACGTTGGATGCAATAACATGAATGAGTTAGTGTTACCCAGGCTGATATCTTTTGGAGCTCCAAGGTACTGAAGCATTGGAGGCCTGGAGGATAGCGAATAATCGGAAGGTTATCTCGATATTCAAAAAGCTTGGCACTGATGCTTCATAAACTTTCACACATGAAGCATTCCTCAACCGCACTAACTACATCTGGGATTTGTCTGCACTCTTTTGTGAAGAATGAAGTGAAAGATCCATTCAATATATCTTAGTCATCTCTAATGGTCTACCCAATTTATCCCCCAAATGGATCCTTCTCACTGCTATTTACTATTTGCCTCTCCAATGCTCTCTTTCTATTTCTAATATTTTGACTCAGCTGCTGGACGCAACTGCCTTTTTTATGAATCAGAGCTCTAACTACTCTTAAACAAAAACAGAAATCGCTGGGATCACTCAGCAGTGTCAGGCAGCATCTATGGAAAAAGGAAAGTGCATCAATGTTTCAAGTCCACGACCCTTCGGCAGAACTGTTCCCAGTGATTTCTGTTTTTGTTTCAGATTTCCAGCATCTGCAGTAATTTTGCGTTTTTTGATTCCCTCACTACTCTTGCTTGTTTGTATCTTCTCAAATATTTCTACGTGTTATTATATTCCTTCTGACTTCCTTAACCACTCTGCTCTTAACATGTTTCACCATTTCACTAAGTGGAATATACTTTAAATTATTCACCCTAAAATTGGTAAGTGATGTTGATGTAATGTTTATTTTAACATCGGTGATTCCAGAATAACGCAGAGGAGCTCATTTAGATGTATAATGATACAGTGCATCTACACAGTTTATGTCAATTTGATGCATGTTCTCTGCCACCTTCATGTACTAGTGATCAGGCTTCAGTGCAGCTTTGAGCAACTGTTGAAAGACTATAAGCCAAGCTTGTGGGAAATGTCAACATGACAAATGTAAATCGATGAAAAATCTATTACTGCAAAAAGAACAAATATGTTTAGCTGTGATTTATACATTGCCCAAATATGGCAAATGTTTAAAGCAATATCTTGGGATCTGATGTGCCGTGATTTTGAGTAGGTTTCCTTGTTCAGTAATCAGAACACAGATATCTTCCAGCAACCAACAACAACTTGCAATTATGTGGAGAGGGGGGGAATGAGACTGGAGCCAGCTGAGATAAGGCATCAGGCAGAGGAGTGGGGAGGAAGCAGGTCAGAGGGGTATGGGGTGACATGATTTGTATGTGAGAGTAAGGATCTTGAAATCAATCCACTCTGCAATAGTGAGCCAATGAAGTCTGGCAAGGACTGGAGTGGTAGGGGTGGAGAGTTTAGTGTGCGTGAGGATATGGGTGATGCAGTTTTAAATTAATTGGATTTTACAGGTGGTGGAGAAAACTAGCAATAGAGGGCATTGGAAATATCAAGGCTGGAGGTAAGGTGTGGATAAGTGTTTAGCTGCATTAGATGTGAGGTATGGTGGGAAGCAGGTGACGTGGCAGAAGAAGAACATCAAGCACAAAAAGCACCTCTTGTTTTGCCCAAAGCAGGCATGTCAGAGTAGGTCACTATGACATATATTTGTTTATTCCCATTAGAAATCACTGTGTAACGGTAATTGCTGTCAATAATTTCATAAAGTACTAACTCTAAATATCTTTTGAGGATAATTTTGCCTAATACAAAGGAGATCAAATACTACAAGTATCTTTATTACCCTCGCGGCCCTCCACCCTCCTTGATCCTGCGTCCCACCCCAACTTCCCCTCCACCCGCAGCCTCCCAAAGGTAATAAAGCATTGAAGCTCATGGTAATGGCGTGGCTTGAAGGCAAAAATTTAAATTCTCAAAACCTTTTACCCATGCCATTTTTTTTATTATTGGGCAAAGTGGTTTAGATTTTCCATATAAGTACACTTGGGCAAGTTTCCTTACCCCATACGCCTGATAATAATCGCTCGGAAAAAAAACAATAATAAAATTGGTTACTTCAATCCACGACAGTTTGTGTGACACTGCTGTGCGCAGTTAGCCTCCCCGTTTCACCCACAAATATAGTCAATTCACTTTACAGTATATTCTGTGAAGTGTTTCGAGACGTCTAGAAGACGTGAAAAGCGCTATATAAACCCCAAGGATTATTATTATATACGAGATGAACTTTTCAACAAAGTGAAAGTATTACGTTGCATTTCGTAATATCAAGGACTACTTCATTCAGAAGGAATTGAATTGCGGAATGGGATAGCTTTAGGACTTATCTTTCGTCTGGAGCATGAGGATCTGAAAGCCATTCAATGTTTTATTGTCCTGGCCAACAATAAAATTGACCACACACGTCATGGCTGTTTGTGCCATGGCTTCCACATTTGTCCACAACATACACAGTCACTACACTTTATGGTATATCCTGTGAAGTGCTGAGAGGGGAGACTAGCGAGGAGTCCATTTGTGTAGTCCAGCCGAGAGGTGACAAAGGGGTAGACCAGAGATTCAGCTGCTATTGGAGCAAGGTATTGCCAGAGGCGGGCAATACGTCGGAGGTGGAAAAAAGTGGTGCTGGTGAAGGACCAGATGTGGAGAGGAAGGGCAGTTGAGGGTCAAACCTGATGCCAAGGTTGCGCACAGGTTCGGAGAGTTTTAGGGGCAGGCCGGGAAGGTGGAGGAGATAAGAGCCGTGTGAATGACGACGATGACGAGAGCCAAAGAGTATGGCCTCCGCTCTTGTCAACATTCAGCTGCAGGAAATTCGCGCTCATCCAGCTCCTGAAGTCTGACAGGCAGGCTGACAGAACATCAGGGGACTGGGGGGGGGTCGCAAAGTGAGGTAGAAAAATAGAGTTGGGTGTCATCGCTTACATGTGGAAGTGTGCCCCATGCCTGTGAATGGACATCACCAAGAGGGAGCATACAGATTAGGAAGAGGAGGGGGCCAAGGATAGATCCTTGGGGTATCCCACAGGTAACCGGGTGAGAGCGGGAGGAAAAGCCATTTGTAGCAATGTACTGATGGCGGTTTGTGAGGTAGGACTCGAACCAGGTGAGTGGGGTCCCACTGAGGTGGATGACGGAGGACAGGCGGTGGAGGAGCATGGCGTGATCGACTGTGTCAAACGTGGCTGAGAGGTCCAGGAGGACAAGGAGGCAGAGGGAGCCCTGGTCACAGATGGAGAGGACATCGCTTGTGACTTTCACGAGTGCAGTTGTTAAATGCACGAGTAGCCGCTATAGCTGGGAAGAAACAAACACTCACAAACAGAGTTAGCACAGAAACACTTTATTCAATGCTGGCAGCAAGGAGATGGAAAGAGTCGGTACTCTACCTCTGCCAAGAGGCATTCTCTTGGCACCTTTATACCGTGAGAAGACGAGTTAAAACAAAGAAAGCATTACAGATTGACAGTTGTCTACAGAACAGTTAATCAACACAAGTCTGTTTAGATTAGGTGCCACGATGTGCTGCCAGGCAGTCCAAGGATGTTCTTTGTGTCTTGGAGCACGAGTCTCCACAGATGGACCATTCCAGACTTCAAAGGACGTCCTTCGAGGTTGAACTAAACTCATAGAGATAAAAAAAAGGATTAATTACTATACGATTGATTATATAATTACAAACAATGCCTGATTAATACTTAGTAAATCATAGTTAAAGCGATCTACTTCAAATATGTAGGGGTTAATTTATACACCTTAAAGTATAATTCCATACAGTCTCTGTACTGTGGGCAGGGCAGAAACCGGACTAGAGAGGTTTGAAAAGGTAGTGGGAGGAGAGGTGGGCGTGGAGTTGGTTTGGCAACAATGCATCTGAGTACTTTAGAAAGGGAGGGCGGGTTAGAAATAGGCAGTAATGGCTAGGGTTAGAGGGATCTAGGTTAAGTTTTTTGAGGAGTGAAGCAATGACAGCTGTTTTGAGGTGGGCAACGACTGAACCTGTGGAGAGGGACTGATTTACCATGTCAGCCAGCAGTGGGCAGAGGAAGGAGAGCTGGGTGACCAGTAAGTTTGTGGGAAGGGGATTGAGGCAGCAGTTGGTGGGCTTCATTGCAGTGATGGTGGGTGAGAGGGAGGAAGGAGAGACGGGGAAGAAGGATTGTAGGGGCGGGGTCATGGTAGAACCTGATGACGGGGATGATGGAATGGGTGGTGGTGTTGGTGGGCGATGAGAGGCAGGAGGATGAAGCTGCCTGGCGGATATTATGGGTTTTGGAGGAGAAAAAGTCCATGACCTCCTCGCTCTTCACATTTGAGGTGAGGATTGAGGATGCCTGAGAGGGTGGTGAGTGGAGGAAAAAAGGATTTTGGGGTTGTTTTTAGCCTCCAGGATGATGTTTGAGTAATAATCCATTTTTGCACGGGATGTGACGGCGGTAACTGTGGAGTTACCACAGTTGGCGGTGAACCATCAGACCGGTTTTCTGCCATCTGCGCTCTCCCATCGCCCCAGTCCTTGCCAGACTCCACTGGTTCCCTGTCCCAGAGAGGATTGATTTCAAGATCCTCACCCTTGTCTTCAAATCCCTCCACTCCTCTGCAGCCCCCTACCTCTCCGACCTCCTCTCTCCTCAAACCAGCACCATTGCCTCCGCTCCACCGGGTCTGACCTCCTCCATGTCCCCTGAATCCTCTGCTCCACCCTCGGCCGCCGTGCTTTCAGCCACTACGCCCCGAGGCTCTGGAACTCACTTCCTCACTTCCTTCGCCTCTCCCTGCCCCCTCTCTTACCAGTTTCAGGTCCCAGCTAAAGACCTTTCTCTTCGACCGTGCCTTTGGTCACCTTTCTACCCCTGCCCCTGGCTCAGTCCCAGGATCCATTGTTGTGAAGCGCTCTGAGATGCCGTCCGGCGTGGAGGGCACTATATAAATCAAAGTTGTTATTGTTGAACAGTCGATACTGTGTCTTTTGTAAGTGGAGATGACTGTTGTACCAGGTGATCAGGTGGGTTTAGGGGGATGAGAGAGCTGAAGGTGGCGAGAGGCGATCATGGAGCAGCTGAACGGCTGCTTCAGGATCTCTGTGGGTGGAAAGCCAGAGGGATCGGATGTCAGAGGATGTGAGGCCATTTGTGAGGGTCTCAGGGGGAAGACTTTTCCATGGGTGGAAGAGTACAGTTGAGGGCTTGATGGAGGAGAGAGGAATGCGAGAGGAGAAGGAGATGAGGAGTGGTCTGAGATGGCCTTGTCCATGATGTTGAGGTCGGAAATATCGAGGCCATGGGTGAGTACAAGGTTGAGTGCATGGCCACGGTTGTGGAATAGAGAGTTGGTATGGAGGGTGAGGTTTAGGGAGGAGAGGAGGGCAGTGTAATCGTAGGATGTAGTGCAAGGGGAGTTTAGGTGAATTTTGAAGTCGCCTATGATGAGCAGGCTTTTAGAGCTGAGGGACAGGGAGGAGAGGAGAGTGGAGATATCAGAGAGGAAGGAGCCAGGGGGTTTAGGAAGATGGTAGAGTGAAAGAGAAGGGTGGTAGAGGGTGAGGTGCTCAAAAGAGGGGAAGCAACCAGAAGAGTTGGGGGAAAGACCAAGGGAAGCTTTGGAGATGATGGCCATGTTGGTTAGGGCACGGGGTGTGGTGGAAGGTGTAGCCTGGAGGGGAGGCTTCAACTAAAGGGACTGGGGGAGAGCCAGGTTTCCGTAAACCCAAGAATATCAATGTGCTCATCCAGGATGAGGTCATGGATACTGAGGGCTTTGTTGGAGAGGAACGGATGGTTTGAAGGGAAATGCGGGTGGGTTTGCTGGTAGTAGGAGAGGGAGAAGAGAGTGTTATGGATAGGATTTGAGGGTGTATAGAAGAGATGGGTGGGGTGGGGAAGTGGGAAGGGTATACGTATGAGAGAGGGGGAAGTAGTGTTTGCCTTGAAGAGGCGGTTTGTGCGGAGAGAGTGAATCATGAGGTAGTTGGGGTGGCTACTCTGGGACACCCAGCCTCTGGAGCCATGATGGGCCCGGCGGAGGAGGCCCAGGCTGGAGCAGAGGGAAGTGGTGATGGGGTCGTGGAGGGAGAGAAAGACAGAGTGAGAGTAATGGATTGAGGTGGGTGGAAGGAGAGACATTTAGGGAGATGGGGGAGGCTCGGGTCAGGGCGGCAGCCAAAACGCGCCTGCAGAGACTGAGAGCGAGCAATCAGCAGGGCATCGTCAGCCCGCAGGCTGTGTGATCATGGCTAAGGTTGGCCAAGCCATGTTCTCCTAGCCCCTTGTTTTTTTTTCACTCAACCATAATCGCAACAACAAACAACAAAATTACTCTTGTATAGCACCTTTCACGTCAGGAGGACGTCCCAAGGCGCTGGACAGTCACTGCTTCACCCAGATGACATTCACCCACTTGCTGCCTCGACCCGCTCCCCACTAGGCTGCTGATCATCCAACTTCTCCTCCTCTCCCCCTTGCTAGTCTCACTCCTCAGGTTCTATTCCACTCCCCCTGAAAACTGCTGTAATCACACTCCTCCTCAAACAACCCATCCTTGATCCCTCTAATCTCTTACACTGCCATCTCCACCCTACCCTTCCTTGCTAAAGTCCTGGGATGCATTGTTGCAGTCATCTCTGGTCACACCACTCCCTCCTCGAGTCCCTACTGTCTAGTTTTTGCCCTAACTGCCCACAGCACAGAGACATTCTCTCTATCTGTGACCAGGTCTTCCGCTGCCTCCTCGTCATCCTAGATCTGTCTGCCGCATTTGATATAGTCAACCATGCTACCATCCTCCACCGCCTCTTCTCCCTCACCTACCTTAGTGAGACCACACTCACATGATTTGAGTCCTACCCGACTCTTCCATTTTCTCAGTACAGGTATCCCCCGATTTACGACAGGGTTGCGTTCCTGAAAAATGGCGTGGTGTCGCTTCAGAATCAGCTGGCTTTTAAACAATGACCTCGCGACATGCTATTGGCCAGTTCAAACGCTTGGATACACTATACGACTGCAATTTTACCGCAAAATACATTATGTACTGTGCACGCGCAAAAAAAAGATGCGCAAAATTTTTGGGTCGTTAAAACAAAACCAAATGTCGTATATCGATAAAAAGGTGTCATGTTCGTTGAATCTAAACGATGTAAATAGAAGCGTCGTAAATACACAGTCATTGCCGAGTCTGAATCTTCCAACAATTCTCTGAAACATAATTTTTTTGTTTGATTTCTCAAATATTTAGACAAGCCCACTTATGGACTGCACTACAGTGGTTCACCTCAATCTCGTTTGGTTTGTGGTCAGAAGCACACTTGTTTGCTGTGGCCAACCATCTAATTGAAATCCGGAGTCACACTGTTTCAGAGAATTGTTGGAAGATTCAGACTTGATAGAGACTTGTAGAGATGGATTAACCTGGTAGGCTATTTTCTCTTTGACTGAATAAATATTTTTGAGCCCTGATCAAATAAAATTTACATTTATATGATGCCTTTCACATTGGGAGGATACCTCAAAGTGCGTGACAGTGCTGGCTGGGCACTCAAGGTGGGGATGGGGAGGGGCTTGCCTTCAACAACAACTTACATTTATATAGCGCCCTTCATGTGGTGTAGCTTCTCTGATCGAAGTGGGGTGGAGAGAGCAAGTCAGAGGGACTCTGTGATGGAGTTCTGCAGATCAGGACAGAATAGCTGAGAGCTCAACCACCAATCATGGGGTGGACAGGACAGAGAAGATGAAGCAGGTCATTGTTCGATGAACAATGAATGGCCAGGTTGGTGTAGTTGAAGGAAATCACAGAGATAGGGTGTGGGGAGACGGAGGAGGGATTTGAATTTTTGAATACGTATAAGGTCTTTGCACATAGAAAATTGTCATTTAGTAACATTGGAAGCTATTTTCTATCCCTGAGAATCTGGAATATGTGGTGACAGCAGTTTATTTTACAACACCTCTAATGGTGAAGATCTTCACCACATAACTATCAGCTCTGAATTTAATCTTCAACATGATGACTGGCTACCTGACTGATCAGATCTCCCTCAGGATAGAATCAGGCAGAACTCAGTAACAGTGGTGACTGTTACCCAGACAGATCCCAATTAGACTTTTCTGTGCTTGGAGTTCAATTTATCAACTGTACATTCTAATGAGAGACACCGTTCTTATTCCAACCTTTCTTTATTTTTATTTTACTCAGTTTCAAAGCCTCCTTTGAGTTCTATTTCTCAAACATTCAGGAGATCCCTCTGAAGCTCTGTGTCAGAGCGCCAGGGTTGTCAATGTTCACAGAGCTCATAATCCATCACATCAAGACTTTCGTATACCCAGCCTGGGCGCAGTAGTCTCGATAACATTCTTCCTTATTGTGCCTTATGAAGTTGCTCTCATATTTTTGCAGGGAGAATTTGCAATTCATTCCCCTTCACTCTCAAGCTGAACTGATCAACAGAACATGTTAAAAATCCAACTGCTGGGGTAGTTGTAAATCTCAATCTGACTGCAAGCAAAACCTTTGATTCAATCTCCTTAATAAGTAAGATATTTGCCCTCTGGTGCCAAAACTGTAGGTAGTATTTCTTGCTGTATGGGATCACTCTGATTCTAGATCAAATAGGTGATTTGGTTGGATATTTAGTTGAATCACCACTTTGAAGAGAGGACATGCACAAGTTATTTCAATTTCCCCTCACTTAAGAAGTGAAGGAAAGGGAGAAATTTGGTGAATAGGATCTCTTCTTCCTGCTGCCGCACCTCAGTGAAATTTAAACCAAGTTCTTCGGCAGCCCTTTGATTTCTGAGTCTAAAAGGTAAACTTAGAAAACTTCCAGATGCAACAAGATGTTAGAACAAGAGGTTTAGAGATGCAATGCGCAATTTCAGGACAGACAATTGGATGTTTTTTCATTACCCAGAGAGTAATAACTAGAACAGAGTGTCAGGAAGGATGGTTAAAACCAGGACATTGGACTCACTTTAAATAAAATGCCTGAGGCTGTAACAGAAGGGTGGTACAATGGGTGTTCTGAAAGGATGAGATCAAATGGGCCTTCATTACCTGAACTGATCTTGTGAGTCCACAGTTATCTTTGTCATCTTTGCTTGTATCAGAAGATGGATTCTCGTGACATGGTTTACGTCATGAGCCAAGTGAGTTATAGTGCTCCGTGGTGAGTGTTTTTTGCAGATATATCTTTGAGGAGAGGATAGGAATTTTGGTCACCCCATTGTAAGAAGGATGTGAAAGCCATAGAGAAGGTGGAGAGGAGATTTACCAGAATGATTCAAGGGGTGAGTGGTTTGACTTATAAGCAGACACTAGAGAAACTGGACCCATTTGTAGAGAAGATTGAGGAACAACCTGATAAGAGTTCTTTCAAATTATGATGTTTTGTTAAGAGTTGGTAGGAAGAAATTTACACTGCCCAGTGAGTGAGGGCATCAATTTAAATAGTCAGCAAGAAAGCAAAGGAAGAGAATATAAGGGTTTTCTTTTACACAGAGTTTTTAGTATCCTGTATATAGAATGTTCTGCCAGGTGTGGTGGTTGAGCGAGGATTTCACAGAGCTTTCAGGATGGAATTAGATAGATATCTGAAGAAAGATAATCAGCAAGGTATGGGGTAGATGGGTAAGTGTGACTCAATAGATATCTCTTTCAAAGAGCCAGCACATAATCAAACGGTCTTCTTGATTGCTGTAAATTTCTGAATGGCTGAATGACTCCATCCACTCTTCACTTACCTATTCAGGGTGGTGGCTGAGCTGCATGTGCCTCCAGAGATGTGTCGTTCATATTCTTTCAGTGTCTCTGCCCCGACTCTTTGGAATTCCATCCTCTGCTTGACCTCCTTCAAGGCTCATCTCAAGGCATTGCTCTTCAACCATGCCTTCGGTCAGCCTCCTAAATCCACCCTCCCTGCCCTCTATCCCTCCAGATACCAACCCTTGGTTCAGGTCCAAATCTCGGGACAACCTCCTGATGTGAAAGGCATGCGCAAATGTAATTTGTTGTTGTTGTTTTTAAAAGACTAATCTCTTGAGGTTTATTGAAAGCCTCAAACCTTTCAGATGATAAGTTAGACAGAAACATTTATCCTAGAAGTGATGAAAATCCATGAGAAATGTCAAATAGTGTATGTCGTATGAAAATTGTCACACTCAGGATTGAGGTTCCTTCCAATTCAAGGCCCGAGACCATTCTAGTAACATTTAAGATCGTGATTTTTAAAAATTCTTACATTCAGTTTTAATTTTGGAAGCTTTTTTTCGGCAGCCCTATTGCAAGAAATGCAGTAAACAAACTAAGACTGAATTGGGGCCCAAGCACATCCACAGGTTCACAATAACTTTAAATGTGGAGATCAAATGTGTTTCCACTGCACAGTCTTTCCCCCAGCTTCTATATAAATATGTGGCATTTACAGTCAGTGATGCCCATTGCATTCTTCATTCTTTTCACTGTTTCCTGTACCCTGCCAGATACATCCAACTACCAATGGATAAGCTTCCAGCCATTCTACCCATGCTCTCTGGAACTCCCGCCCAGTGTGCCTCTGCTTCACTTCTTTTCCATCTCCCTTAAGACATATCTCTTCTGCCATGCTTTCGGTCATCTCTTCCCCCGCATTCATCCTCCTCAGCTTTCTCCCAGCACAGTTAGGTGAAGTACTTTGAGATCTCCTCCCATAATGAAAGGCACTATATAACTAGTACATATCATTTATTGGTGTTCCTAGATCAATGTATCAATGAACGATCTGAGGAGCCACATGCTTACCTCATGGTTAGTCATTACCAGAGATCTCTTTAGACTGAGTAAACTGACAGATACATTTATTAATGGTTCCTCACATTTTAAAGTAGAAACTGAACCAAACCTTAGCATTAAAAAGGTTGAGAATTCCCAGGTATAGACAACCCTAGAGTGATATTCAGATTGAGTTCCTAACTCATGTCCTGAATGTCTTACGTGCCAACTAGACGGGAGCATATTGCATTCCAACTGTGTTTGGCTAGAAAATCAAGCAACTCCATATCTTGCTGTTTGCTTATCCTTAATATTTAATTTGCTCTTTCAGTTTTCTTTCTGCATCTGATCCTGAGTGGTCTGTTCCTGCTGCCTCCTATTTGACTGACTTTCTCTTGATCAGTGGCTTTTGAAAGTATCTTCCCCCACTGGCCCGTCTCATCACCAACATCAGTCAAAAACACACACTTCTCTTAAGTGAGAGAAGTCATTTATCTGCACCACACCCAGCATCAATCACAGCTCACTGTTGGAGACAGGGGAGAACAGTCCCTGTCCCACTGCATCTCGGGACTAGGAAATCCGCCTTTAATAAGATTAATGCTTGGGTAAATATTTGTTGTCCTTTTGGAGCCCATATCAAGAATCTGGAGATTACACAGCAGGACTGTGACTTTCTCTTGGGGCCAAACCAAAGAAATTGTGGTAAGATTCCTACCTGGCAGGTAGCAATTACATCAAAGGAAGACGTGGTGAGTAGAGTCTCCAAAACACAATGATGTTAGAATGGGATCTAACCATTAGACCACCATGAGTGAGGACACCAAGGAGAACTCTGTTTCATTTCCGGAATTAGGAAAGTTCATCACACTTAAGAGTATCCGAAACCAAACTAAGAATTCCATGCATCCCACCTACACCTGGAAATCCCAGAGGTACATTGTTAAAATAGAATGTGCGAGACAGGTCCAGTTTAAATAATCTTGGAGAGTATTAGGAGTAGGTTGGCAAGAACCAAGGCTTGGGGACCCTAGAGTTTGCGTTGTGGTATTGCTGGAGTCTAACCCGAGGTACACCTATGCACACTTTGGGGTTTTCAAGCTGAAAACTGCATATCTTATAATTTATTATGAGCATGCATTATTATTTATAATAATATAATCCTTGTATTTGGATATAGCGCTTTTCACGTCTTCTAGACATCTCCAAAGAGTTTCAGAGAAAATACTGGAAAGTGAATTGACAATATATATGTAAGCAAAACGTGGTAGCCAATTGCGTACAGTAGTATCCCACAATTGGTCATTGAAATGACCAATTTATTATTGTTTTTTATTGAGGAATTATTTCACACTTGTACAACAACAACAAAATGACACTTGTGTAGCACCTTTCATGTCAGGAGGACGTCCCAAGACGCTGAGACGCACAATTACAAAATCTTTTCTCAACGTTGGTGTAGCCAAGTTGGGATTCGACTGACTGAGAGAATGTAGATTTACTCTGTGCTTTTTGCTTAGGAATTTCTAACTGAATGGGGTAAAATTCCACCTAGTCTACATTTGCTATACTTTTGTAGCATTTGGAAGCATCCTAAATTTGGCAAATTGCTGGACTCAGCTTTAACATGTACTTTTGTTATTGTTGTTGATAAATTTGAAACCGGATTTTGGTTATGATCTTCAACGAAAGAACAGAAAGTAGAATAAATCCAGACCTAGGTGAAAGCTTCCTCTGCAGACTACAGATCAGACTCACAACAATGTATAGTCAAAATGTGCAATAGATAATCTGTGATATTCTGCTTAATTGGGGGAAAAAAAAGGGGGGGCATCGAGTAGACAGATTTAGATATAAAGTAATTGTATAATACTGCCTATTATACTTTACAAAAATGTAAGAGAGACTGTACAGCTCATATGCCTGTTAGATGATGATATGATTAGAAGCATTTGAAGCCTTCACTATGTTCCTAATAGGATCGTGTGCTCTTCTGAGTGCAGAATTCTTTGACAGCTTTCACAATGCAGCCACCTTTTCTTATCCGAGTAAAAACACTTCCTGTGAATTTTTTATGTGTTATCAAACAGGAATTAAACAGTCCACAGACCTGAAGGAAGTTCCTCATCTTGTGTTTTTGAACAAACTTTAATCAAATTCTGGTTTATTTTCTTGCAGAAATTGTACCTCATTCCCAAATGAGATTAGCCCAGAATTCTACTGAATGGGTTTATCAATATTGAACTAGCGCAAATTCGAAGTTGCTAAAATATGTGGTTAATAATTAAGAGAAAACTCAACGACATTTAAGCATTTCAGCAAAAAATACATAATTGATTGCGGCTGAAATTAGAGCATGTCTTGCAAGCCAGGCAGTTTTAGCTTATTGTAAACATCCTCTCTTCAGACCTTGGACCACCAAAGATGGGCAATAATTCAGAGTCAAAATGAGTTTGTGGGCTTTGACAGGTCAGGTCACTACAATGTATTACCATCTGAATTCCTCTCATTGTCAGAACTGGGTGGTGAGGCACATGACTCCCTTTTGTACATGGCTACGGTATTGTGTCTGTCATAAAAACCTTGACTAGTCACAAAGTCTAACCAAATAAGCGTTGAATCTCTGGCAATACTGTGGCAAAGGAAGATGGGTGGAAAAACAGGAATGTTAAAAATACAGCATGAATTCTGTTTCAATTAATATCTCCAGGTTACCCAACCACATGTTGCTGGTTTGAATGCATTTCCCATTTATCATTAGAGAGATTTGATGTTATGTTTGTATTTATTACAGCATTTTAATCGATTGACATATGATTGGAAATGTTACTATGTGTATTGTACTTGAGCGTTCTCTCTTATAGAATGCCTCCATAGAGTAGCGCGTTTCACTCTCAATTGAACTCCTTATCTAAAGGCCACGTTTAAGACTGAGTGTTGTGTGAAAGTTACTAACAGTGTGCTGCAGATTAATGCCACTGTTGTTGTTTTTCAGTTGGTTAATAATCCTCTGGCAAGTCAGGCAGCAGCAGCAATGGGCTCCATGGCTGGCTCACAGGCCTTCAGCAACGCACTCTCCAGTCTGCAAGGGATGACCTCTCAGCTAGTCACGAATGCACAAGGCCAGGTGAGTCAATGCGTTATGAATTCTTAATTGCTGCGTGTCACGCCATCCCCAAACAGCTAATATCACCATGAAAAAATCGCTCTATAAAGGCACATCAACTTTCCTTTCCGAATTGACAATTTCACAAAACGCAAAAAAAATATTTTCGGAAAAAAGGCAAGCTTTTTTATTTGAATTTCTGTTTCACAAAGAAACGCCTTGGATTCCACCATCATTAGAAACATCGAGAAATAACCTTGTTTTCTACTGTGATGGAATTGGCGGCTGCAGCATTTTATTATCAGTGCTTATTACAGTTATGTCACGCTTACAAAATGCTGACAAATATTTTGATATATAAAGGACCCTTTGAGCAAAATCTAATATAAGCAAAGATATACTTTGAGTAACAGTAAATTACTGACCTTGTCATCTTTACTGGGTGGGTACAGAATTGCTCCATCAGTGCTCAGAGGATTGAACGATGAACCTTGTCAAAGTGGAGCATGATCCAATGAATCATCTTATCTCAGGTGCACACAGCGCCCATTAAAGGAAGATTGTCTGAACAATGTGCCTTCTACACCATCCCTTGTTTATCAGCTTACCTTAACCTTTATGCTACATCCAGAGATCCCTGAATGTGATGATATTAAATCCGCATGCTCTGCTTAAAGTGATTTGGTATCAGTTGGTGCATGATTTAAAGCTGCCCCGTGTTGCCAACAATGGGGCTGAGAAGGTGTTATTGAATTACGGGGTTCACTGCGTTAAAAAAGATCAGGAATACATTCTGATTCCAAAAGCAGTTTGGGGCCAGCATTTTGCTTTCTGATCCCTGGTCTGCGTTTTCAATTGTTTTCTCAATCCAAATGTCACATTTTCACTTCACCTTGACTATTTTTAAATGAATTTCTCTAAATTTAACATCAATCACTTAGGCCGAGTCTATACTGCAAATCGCTGCAAAACAACTCGGTAGAAATGTTGTCCCTGATGCGTGATCACAAAGGAATTCAGACTAGAGCTGGGCTGAGATAACACCACAACATCAATTCACACCATTCACACCACTGCTGTAGACGTCCAATGTGGAAACGCATGCAATTTCTGCTGGAAACGCTTCCTTCCAGGAAGAAAATCTTTGAATTTCATAGCAACTTAGCACCTTGAATCATCTCAAAGCACTTCACAGGTAATTTCAGTCCAATCAGCAGTTTTTTTTGTCAGCAAACACACCAGCCATAATACTCTATTCTTGGTGGTGGGGGGGAAAGGGGGTAAGTGGTATCTGCTTGGAGCTGAAGTGGCTCCAAGATGACATGCTTGGCAGAGCAATATAGGAATGGAGTTAACCCTCTGTTACAGTCTCAGTAGACCAATACCTGAGCCAAGCAGATCCACAGTATTCCAGGACACTGCTAATGACAGACCAGCCAGCCTGGCTCTCCGGCAGGACTTGAAGGGTCAACAATAACAACTTGTATTTGTATAGCGCCCTCCACACCAACAGCAACAACTTTGATTTATATAGCACCTTCCACACCAGACCGCGTCTCAGAGCACTTAACAATGTCAGAGCCCGAGGGCAGTGATTCTTCTAACTCAACTCCTATTAATTCTACAAACCAAAGCCCTAACAGTTAGGACAATCAGTAGAAAGCTTGCTGGACACTGCTCTGAATGACAAACTATGCTGTTTTAACTGGCTAAACTCTTAACAGTACAGTGACATACACTCTGGGGTCCCGAAGCCTTGGCTCTTGTCAACCTGCGTCTAATACCCTCTGTAATTAGGCAAGAATAGTATATCCCTCCAGGGTGAGAGTGCACATTGCATTCAAGGTACAGGGAAATCTATATGTGGAACTCTCAGTCTAGTTTGGGTATTCTTAAAGGTGATGACGTTTTTTGCGTGTGTCATAGAACTCATTTTTCACAGAGCAATGCTTCACAAGTCATGAAATGTGAGACTAATATGGGGGATTGTTGACTAGGCCACCTGGAGAAACTCCCTTCTTTTTTTCAATAGTATCAAAGGATCATTAACATCCATCTGCACAAGCAGATGGGACATCAGTCTTATCTAAAGCACCCCAGACAATGCAGTCCTCCCTTCAAGTTACAGTGGAGTGTCACTTCAGACCAAACATGGCAGATGTCACAAAATCTCTAGGCTGACACTCCAGTGCAAGAGGTGGTGCTGCATTGATAGTGGTGACATCCTTCAGAAATACTGATAATAATAATAAGAATTATTGCATTTGATATAGCACCTTATCACATCATTAAGACATCTCAAAGTGCCTCACAGAATATATTATAAAGTGGATTGACTAAACCTTGTGGGCGAAACACAATTAATTTTTTTTAAATTAGATGTTCAACCAAGGACCTATCTCCCAGTTCAAAGTTAAAGATCCTATCACACTATTTCAAAACAGAAGGGAGTTTCTCCCCAGTATCCTGGCCAATAAACTCCCAGATAAAACTAGTCATTCACTTCATGACTGGCTGTGGGATATTACTGCATGCATGTCGTCTGCCGCATTTATCTACATATGCAGTTACTACACTTTACCGTAAATCCTGTGAAGCACGTTGAGGTTTCTCTGCAACATAATAAGGTGTTATATCAAATAGAAGGGTTATTATATTTTTACTATTATTACTTCTTAATGTTTGTAAAGAGCCATTTGCACAGCAGGCTCTTTAATAACATTAACATCTAACGTTGGTTAGTGGATCCCTGGAGATACACAGCCCCAGGTCAAACATGTTTGAAGTGGTTTAGTATATAATTCTGTTCACAGTTTCAAATCCTTCTACCAATGGGAGCAATCACCATTACTTACAACATCATAAGTCAGGCATTAGATCTTCGGGCATTTCCCTTTTATTATGTCTGTTCTGTGAGATTAAGTGAAGTTAAATCATAATAATCCTAATTATTATTATCAGGTCATGTGGAGTAAGGAAACTTGCTCAGGGCTTTGCCCTGCCAGGAATTGAACCCAGGTCTCTCGCTTGCGAGGCGAGTGCAATAACCGCTGTGCTTTAGCGCCTTGGGACGTCCTCCCGACGTGAAAGGCGCTATATAAATGTAAATTGTTGTTGTTGTTAAAAATTGTTGTTGCTACACGACTGCACGACCACTGAGCTACGGGACTCCAGTTAAGGGATGTAGGTGGTTATGTCCGACAATACTGACTTCTCCTGGTCAGAGGAATAGTTTGCAGAACCTTTTCTTTTGCACTTGTATGAACGAGGAGTGTTATTTATAGCAGAAATTACCTTACTCTGTGACACAAGCATCCCTATTGACAGGTTTCTAATTTCCTGATGTTTGGACAGACTGACTTGTCATGGCCACCACAGCTTACTGCAGACTCAATACAATTAAACTCTCTGATGTACACTTGTATAGTATCAGAAAGGAAGGAGAAATGACTCAGTGGTTGGAGCACTCTCCTCAGAACTGAGAGACCTGGATTTATCCGTTGAAAGTGAACTGCTTTAAAATCTTCTGTACCACAAGGGGGGTTTCTCAGTAGCACCTCTGTGGACTGTATGTAGAGCTAATGTTCCAACTTGTCTGACCTCCATCAGCATATGTTTAGGAATATACTTCTTATGTAAAGCTAATGTTCCACCAGCAGTGGCTCTTGTCTGACCTCCATCAGCATGTGTTTAGGAATATACTTCTCACCTTGAATAATATCCATCTGAAGAAAGAAGAAAATCTTTGTGAAGCCCTCTGACACATTGTCCTTACATAAAGGGGCTACATCAATACAAGTTGTGGGTTTATTATTGTCGACAGGCACTTCAACCACTCTGCCCCACCCCCTGGAACTCCATCTCGCAATCCCTACCTTGCCTCTGTCAAGACCCACTGAAAAGACATCCTTATCGACCGTGTTTTCGATTAATCTCCTTCCCCCATGTTGCCCTCCAATGTTCCCCAATCCTGACCCCCAGCTCAGATCCGAAATACCGTCTTGGGATGTCCTCCCAACATGACAGGGTGCTACACAAATGTCATTTTGTTGTTGTTGTGTCCCAATTTTGTACTTTTTCCAGTGTTACATTTTTTTACATGGAAGTTATTACTGCCTCGAGAACACGTTAAATCAACCCTGTACACATAGGCATTTACCACACCCACCGAAGATGGTGACTTTGGTGGGTAAACACACACGAGAGGATGAAGGGCTGCCTTCTGTGCCGTAAACATTTCATGATTTGAAATGCAGTCAAATATAGCTTACATCAAATTCATTTCAATCAATGTGCATGTGCATTGCACAGTAAGTGTGGATCACTTAATAAAACGTGGTAGAATAAAAGCATCGTCCACAACAACAACTTGATTTAGAAAGTGCCCCTCAAGAACAGTAGCATCTGAGAGTGTTTGACAGTGGCAGAATACAAAGGAAAATGAAGGGAGTGATCATTGTCCCAGACAATAATCCCCCCAAATAAAATTGGTCAATCACTTTATTGCTGTTTGTGGGACATTGCTGTGTCTGCTGCATTTGCCCACCAGCACTAACCACCAACTCCAGTATCAATACCAACCCCAGGGATGGTAGACCTGAACCCAATACCCAACTCAGCTCTAAAAAGTGATCTTTGTTCCTATAGGTAAGGCAAACTATAGGTTCCTATAGATAAGGCGAACTGGATAAAGTCAGAACACAGTAGTTCATGAGCTCTGGTTCCTCTCTGATATGGAGTTTGACATTGTACTACATCTCGGTTCTACCGAGCTCTTATTGTTGAAAATGTTGTTAACTTTTTAAATTACATTTACAGGTACATTGAGTTTTTCTTTAATCTGTTATATGTTGATTGATAGAGGAATAACCTAACCGTGTCAAATCAGTGGCATACCCAATCAGATCATTTTGACCATAAGAAACACCAAATCATCAGATCACTGCATTATAAACGGGTCATCCTGGATGTCTTCAAGTCTCTTTTGAAGGAATGAAGAACCCTGATTTCACAAGATCACAGGATTAGTTTTAAGTGAAGATGCCCCTGCTGCCCCTTGGATCTTATCCTTCCAGAATACCCACCATCCTCACATCAGAGCACAAAGCTGTTTTTCAAATGAGTCAAGTGTCCTGGCTTCCACTTCACTTCCTGGCAACTTGTTCCGGTCGTTAATTATATTCTAGGTAAAGGAAACTTTCTGTTGCTTATCTTGAAGTTGCCCTTTGCAATTCTCTCTAGCTGTTCTTCAAGGCTAATTACTCCAACAGTGAGTATAATTTTCACTGTGCTCTGCAGTCCTCCTAGGACCTGACGAGTACTTTATATGACAATGGACAGAGTTCTACCCTCCACTTCAGGTGTGGCCTAACCGGGATACCTTGTGCATGACTTATAGGGAATTGGAACTCAACTGATTTGGCAATGTAGCTTAGCATCTTGTTCACTTGTTTTTTGCTACCTCACATGATTTGAATATGGTACAGGGTATGTCAACTTCCACTCCATTCTCTTTCAACTTGTAGAAACCTGTAGTGGTTAGAGCACTCACCTTGCAAGCGAAAGACCTGGGTTTGATTCCCGGCAGGGTAAAATGTTTCCTTACTCCGATCTAGTTCTGTTTACCTAGAGTAAGTAGGAACCCAGTTCTTAGTTGATTGGCGGATCACTTTTCCAAGGATGATAATCCCTTAAATAAAACTAATAATAATTTGATCACTTAATCCACGACTGGTTGTGGGACACTCCTGTGTGCACTTGGCTGCCACGTTTCACCCACAAATGTACAATCAATTCACCATATAGTATATTCTATGAAGTGCTTTGAAAAGTCTAGAAGATGTGCTATATGAAATGCAATGCTTATTATAATATTCCTTGTTGGCCATCAACGGAGGGAGAGGAGTGATTCTGTCCCATCAATGTGCCTTCTATTTTTGCTTCT